>CM055121.1:305235686-305490686 GCA_029206835.1 Rana muscosa | reverse complement strand
GAGATCCCAGCTGATGCGGTGCAAGGAGAGGTCCGCTTTGTTCTTTGGTGTGGGTCTTTAAGGTAGGCTTGCCAACGAGCTGCATGGCAGGTCAACATATGTCTGGTCAGGCATGTGGTACCCAAGCGGCTGATGTTTTGGCCACGCGATATACGCTTGAGACATATGTTGCAAACAGCAGCTGTGCGATCTGATGCACTAGCCTCAAAAAAGGCCCACACCAAAGAACTTTTTGAATGACGGGCAGAGGCAGCGCCCTGCACAGGCGGAGCTCTGCGGTGTGATTCCGTCGGTGTACTGCCCTTACGCTGGCCACCAAAGGGCATCCTGCCTCGTTGGAGATGTGCCTCCTCCTCATCCTCCTCCTCCTCCTCTCTCCTATTAGGCACCCACGTGGAGTCAGTGACCTCATCATCCCCTCCCTCCTCATCACTGGAGCCAATCTGGCAGTATGCTGCAGCTGCTGGAACATGACTGCCAGATTGGTGTCCTTCTTGAGCATCCCCTCTGTCTGCTCTCACGCTACTGCCTTCCTGTAGCTGGGTTTCATCATCAGACCCTTCGAAACGCTGGGCATCCTCCTGGAGCATGTACCCAACACTGTGCTCAAACAGTTCGGGGGACTCCTCAGGAGGAGGACATGGTGGGTCTAGGGAAGGAGTGACTGATGATTTGTCTGACATTGATACCAGGGAAGAGGACGCTTTGGCAGCTGCTTTTCCAGTACCCTGAGCCTGGGTGAGAGAGGATGAGGAGGAGGAGGAGGGCTTGGTCATCCACTCTACCAAGTCTTCGGCATGATGTGGCTCAACATGTCCAGCTGCCGAAAAGAAGGACAAGCGTGTCCCATGGCCATGTGCTGATGACAATGCACCGCGTCCACGACCAGCACTGTTGTCCCCAGACACAGCCTGCTTGCCCTCTTTTATTGCCTCCTGACTGTCTGCCTCTCCTTGTTTGCCTTCCAGACATTCTAATGACCTGCAGGGAAATGGGAAAAGCAGCAATACAGGCTAAGTTAAGGTGTAATATGGTCAGGAGGCTTAGCAACAATGACACTGACACTCTCCCTGCACACAAGGTTTAGCAAAGAATAGATATGTCACTGTCCCTGCCTATGCTTCTCTTTCCCTGCTCCGGAACACACTACACTAGGCCGCCGTGCTGGCGGCCTTTTATAGTGTGGGGCGTGTACTAAACACCCTCAGCAATAATTGGCCACAGGCATCCTGCCTGTGGCCAATCATTGCTCTCCTCGCTGCCGGCGCTGTGATTGGCCAAGCATGCGGGGTCACAGTGCATGCTTGGCCAATCACAGCGCCGGATTACACTGCGATGGCGTAGTCCATTGTGGGCCGTTCGCGTCACTCGAATTTGGCGCGAACGGCCCAAATCGTTCGTTCTTCGTCGAACGCGCGAACAGCCGATGTTCGACTCGAACACCGAGCTCATCCCTAGTCAGGAGGTTTGATTAACGTCATAATCCGCCCCCTTCAACCGACTATGTGCGGCCATTCCCTCCCTGAATCGGGAGTCCGGGGGAAGCAGCCAGCGGTTCTCCTTCCAGGACTGACAAATGATTAATAAAGAGCCCAGATGGCTCCAATTACTGAGCGCCCCCCACCTAGGCGGAGCCCGGCTCCTGACGCCTGTCACGTCTTATACTCGATCTATAGGCAGAACTGGAGCCCGGCTCCTGACGCCTGTCGCGTCTTATGCTCGATCTATAGGCAGAACTGGAGCCCGGCTCCTGACGCCTGTCGCGTCTTATACTCGATCTATAGGCAGAACTGGAGCCCGGCTCCTGACGCCTGTCGCGTCTTATACTCGATCTATAGGCAGAACTGGAGCCCGGCTCCTGACGCCTGTCGCGTCTTATACTCGATCTATAGGCAGAACTGGAGCCCGGCTCCTGACGCCTGTCACGTCTTATACTCGATCTATAGGCAGAACTGGAGCCCGGCTCCTGACGCCTGTCGCGTCTTATACTCGATCTATAGGCAGAACTGGAGCCCGGCTCCTGACGCCTGTCGCGTCTTATACTCGATCTATAGGCAGAACTGGAGCCCGACTCCTGACGCCTGTCACGTCTTATACTCGATCTATAGGCAGAACTGGAGCCCGGCTCCTGACGCCTGTCGCGTCTTATACTCGATCTATAGGCAGAACTGGAGCCCGGCTCCTGACGCCTGTCGCGTCTTATACTCGATCTATAGGCAGAACTGGAGCCCGGCTCCTGACGCCTGTCGCGTCTTATACTCGATCTATAGGCAGAACTGGAGCCCGGCTCCTGACGCCTGTCACGTCTTATACTCGATCTATAGGCAGAACTGGAGCCCGGCTCCTGACGCCTGTCACGTCTTATACTCGATCTATAGGCAGAACTGGAGCCCGGCTCCTGATGCCTGTCGCGTCTTATACTCGATCTATAGGCAGAACTGGAGCCCGGCTCCTGACGCCTGTCACGTCTTATACTCGATCTATAGGCAGAACTGGAGCCCGGCTCCTGACGCCTGTCGCGTCTTATACTCGATCTATAGGCAGAACTGGAGCCCGGCTCCTGACGCCTGTCGTGTCTTATACTCGATCTATAGGCAGAACTGGAGCCCAGCTCCTGACGCCTGTCGCGTCTTATACTCGATCTATAGGCAGAACTGTAGCCCGGCTCCTGACGCCTGTCGTGTCTTATACTCGATCTATAGGCAGAACTGGAGCCCGGCTCCTGATGCCTGTCGCGTCTTATACTCGATCTATAGGCAGAACTGGAGCCTGGCTCCTGACGCCTGTCGCGTCTTATACTCGATCTATAGGCAGAACTGGAGCCCGGCTCCTGACGCCTGTCACGTCTTATACTCGATCTATAGGCAGAACTGGAGCCCGGCTCCTGATGCCTGTCGCGTCTTATACTCGATCTATAGGCAGAACTGGAGCCCGGCTCCTGACGCCTGTCACGTCTTATACTCGATCTATAGGCAGAACTGGAGCCCAGCTCCTGACGCCTGTCACGTCTTATACTCGATCTATAGGCAGAACTGGAGCCCGGCTCCTGACGCCTGTCGCGTCTTATACTCGATCTATAGGCAGAACTGGAACCCGGCTCCTGATGCCTGTCACGTCTTATACTCGATCTATAGGCAGAACTGGAGCCCGGCTCCTGACGCCTGTCACGTCTTATACTCGATCTATAGGCAGAACTGGAGCCCGGCTCCTGACGCCTGTCACGTCTTATACTCGATCTATAGGCAGAACTGGAGCCCGGCTCCTGACGCCTGTCACGTCTTATACTCGATCTATAGGCAGAACTGGAGCCCGGCTCCTGACGCCTGTCACGTCTTATACTCGATCTATAGGCAGAACTGGAGCCCGGCTCCTGACGCCTGTCGCGTCTTATTCTCGTTCTATAGGCAGAACTGGAACCCGGCTCCTGATGCCTGTCACGTCTTATACTCGATCTATAGGCAGAACTGGAGCCCGGCTCCTGACGCCTGTCACGTCTTATACTCGATCTATAGGCAGAACTGGAGCCCGGCTCCTGACGCCTGTCACGTCTTATACTCGATCTATGGGCAGAACTGGAGCCCGGCTCCTGACGCCTGTCACGTCTTATACCTGATCTATAGGCAGAACTGGAGCCTGGCTCCTGACGCCTGTCACGTCTTATGCTCGATCTATAGGCAGAACTGGAGCCCGGCTCCTGACGCCTGTCACGTCTTATACTCGATCTATAGGCAGAACTGGAGCCCGGCTCCTGACGCCTGTCACGTCTTATACTCGATCTATAGGCAGAACTGGAGCCCGGCTCCTGACGCCTGTCACGTCTTATACTCGATCTATAGGCAGAACTGGAGCCCGGCTCCTGACGCCTGTCACGTCTTATACTCGATCTATAGGCAGAACTGGAGCCTGGCTCCTGACGCCTGTCGCGTCTTATACTCGATCTATAGGCAGAACTGGAGCCCGGCTCCTGACGCCTGTCACGTCTTATACTCGTTCTATAGGCAGAACTGGAGCCCGGCTCCTGACGCCTGTCACGTCTTATACTCGATCTATAGGCAGAACTGGAGCCCGGCTCCTGACGCCTGTCGTGTCTTATACTCGATCTATAGGCAGAACTGGAGCCCGGCTCCTGACGCCTGTCACGTCTTATACTCGATCTATAGGCAGAACTGGAGCCCGGCTCCTGACGCCTGTCACGTCTTATACTCGATCTATAGGCAGAACTGGAGCCCGGCTCCTGATGCCTGTCACGTCTTATACTCGATCTATGGGCAGAACTGGAACCCGGCTCCTGACGCCTGTCGTGTCTTATACTCGATCTATAGGCAGAACTGGAGCCCGACTCCTGACGCCTGTCGTGTCTTATACTCGATCTATGGGCAGAACTGGAGCCCGACTCCTGACGCCTGTCACGTCTTATACTCGATCTATAGGCAGAAATGGAGCCCGGCTCCTGATGCCTGTCACGTCTTATACTCGATCTATAGGCAGAACTGGAGCCCGACTCCTGACGCCTGTCGCGTCTTATACTCGATCTATAGGCAGAACTGGAGCCCGGCTCCTGACGCCTGTCGTGTCTTATACTCGATCTATAGGCAGAACTGGAGCCCGGCTCCTGACGCCTGTCGCGTCTTATTCTCGTTCTATAGGCAGAACTGGAACCCGGCTCCTGATGCCTGTCGCGTCTTATACTCGATCTATAGGCAGAACTGGAGCCCGGCTCCTGACGCCTGTCACGTCTTATACTCGATCTATAGGCAGAACTGGAGCCCGACTCCTGACGCCTGTCACGTCTTATGCTCGATCTATAGGCAGAACTGGAGCCCGGCTCCTGACGCCTGTCACGTCTTATACTCGATCTATAGGCAGAACTGGAGCCCGACTCCTGACGCCTGTCACGTCTTATGCTCGATCTATAGGCAGAACTGGAGCCCGGCTCCTGACGCCTGTCGCGTCTTATACTCGATCTATAGGCAGAACTGGAGCCCGGCTCCTGACGCCTGTCACGTCTTATACTCGATCTATAGGCAGAACTGGAGCCCGGCTCCTGACGCCTGTCACGTCTTATACTCGATCTATAGGCAGAACTGGATCCCGGCTCCTGACGCCTGTCGCGTCTTATACTCGATCTATAGGCAGAACTGGAGCCCGGCTCCTGACGCCTGTCGCGTCTTATACTCGATCTATGGGCAGAACTGGAGCCCGGCTCCTGACGCCTGTCACGTCTTATCCTCGATCTATAGGCAGAACTGGAGCCCGGCTCCTGACGCCTGTCACGTCTTATACTCGATCTATAGGCAGAACTGGAGCCCGGCTCCTGACGCCTGTCACGTCTTATACTCGATCTATAGGCAGAACTGGAGCCCGGCTCCTGACGCCTGTCGCGTCTTATACTCGATCTATAGGCAGAACTGGAGCCCGGCTCCTAACGCCTGTCGCGTCTTATACTCGATCTATGGGCAGAACTGGAACCCGGCTCCTGACGCCTGTCGCGTCTTATACTCGATCTATGGGCAGAACTGGAGCCCGGCTCCTGACGCCTGTCGCGTCTTATCCTCGATCTACAGGCAGAACTGGAGCCCGGCTCCTGATGCCTGTCACGTCTTATCCTCGATCTATAGGCAGAACTGGAGCCTGGCTCCTGACGCCTGTCACGTCTTATTCTCGATCTATAGGCAGAACTGGAGCCCGGCTCCTGACGCCTGTCGCGTCTTATACTCGATCTATAGGCAGAACTGGAGCCCGGCTCCTGACGCCTGTCACGTCTTATCCTCGATCTATAGGCAGAACTGGAGCCCGGCTCCTGACGCCTGTCGCGTCTTATACTCGATCTATAGGCAGAACTGGAGCCCGGCTCCTGACGCCTGTCACGTCTTATCCTCGATCTATAGGCAGAACTGGAGCCCGGCTCCTGACGCCTGTCGCGTCTTATACTCGATCTATGGGCAGAACTGGAGCCCGGCTCCTGACGCCTGTCGCGTCTTATACTCGATCTATAGGCAGAACTGGAGCCCGGCTCCTGACGCCTGTCGCGTCTTATACTCGATCTATGGGCAGAACTGGAGCCCGGCTCCTGACGCCTGTCACGTCTTATACTCGATCTATAGGCAGAACTGGAGCCCGGCTCCTGATGCCTGTCGCGTCTTATACTCGATCTATAGGCAGAACTGGAGCCCGGCTCCTGACGCCTGTCACGTCTTATTCTCGATCTATAGGCAGAACTGGAGCCCGGCTCCTGACGCCTGTCACGTCTTATACTCGATCTATAGGCAGAACTGGAGCCCGGCTCCTGACGCCTGTCACGTCTTATACTGGATCTATAGGCAGAACTGGAGCCCGGCTCCTGACGCCTGTCACGTCTTATACTCGATCTATAGGCAGAACTGGAGCCCGGCTCCTGACGCCTGTCACGTCTTATACTCGATCTATAGGCAGAACTGGAGCCCGGCTCCTGACGCCTGTCACGTCTTATACTCGATCTATAGGCAGAACTGGAGCCCGGCTCCTGACGCCTGTCGCGTCTTATGCTCGATCTATAGGCAGAACTGGAGCCCGGCTCCTGACGCCTGTCGCGTCTTATACTCGATCTATAGGCAGAACTGGAGCCCGGCTCCTGACGCCTGTCGCGTCTTATACTCGATCTATAGGCAGAACTGGAGCCCGGCTCCTGACGCCTGTCGCGTCTTATACTCGATCTATAGGCAGAACTGGAGCCCGGCTCCTGACGCCTGTCACGTCTTATACTCGATCTATAGGCAGAACTGGAGCCCGGCTCCTGACGCCTGTCGCGTCTTATACTCGATCTATAGGCAGAACTGGAGCCCGGCTCCTGACGCCTGTCGCGTCTTATACTCGATCTATAGGCAGAACTGGAGCCTGGCTCCTGACGCCTGTCGCGTCTTATACTCGATCTATAGGCAGAACTGGAGCCCGGCTCCTGACGCCTGTCGCGTCTTATACTCGATCTATAGGCAGAACTGGAGCCCGGCTCCTGACGCCTGTCGCGTCTTATACTCGATCTATAGGCAGAACTGGAGCCCGGCTCCTGACGCCTGTCGCGTCTTATACTCGATCTATAGGCAGAACTGGAGCCCGGCTCCTGACGCCTGTCACGTCTTATACTCGATCTATAGGCAGAACTGGAGCCCGGCTCCTGACGCCTGTCACGTCTTATACTCGATCTATAGGCAGAACTGGAGCCCGGCTCCTGATGCCTGTCGCGTCTTATACTCGATCTATAGGCAGAACTGGAGCCCGGCTCCTGACGCCTGTCGCGTCTTATACTCGATCTATAGGCAGAACTGGAGCCCGGCTCCTGACGCCTGTCGTGTCTTATACTCGATCTATAGGCAGAACTGGAGCCCAGCTCCTGACGCCTGTCGCGTCTTATACTCGATCTATAGGCAGAACTGGAGCCCGGCTCCTGACGCCTGTCGTGTCTTATACTCGATCTATAGGCAGAACTGGAGCCCGGCTCCTGATGCCTGTCGCGTCTTATACTCGATCTATAGGCAGAACTGGAGCCTGGCTCCTGACGCCTGTCGCGTCTTATACTCGATCTATAGGCAGAACTGGAGCCCGGCTCCTGACGCCTGTCACGTCTTATACTCGATCTATAGGCAGAACTGGAGCCCGGCTCCTGATGCCTGTCGCGTCTTATACTCGATCTATAGGCAGAACTGGAGCCCGGCTCCTGACGCCTGTCACGTCTTATACTCGATCTATAGGCAGAACTGGAGCCCAGCTCCTGACGCCTGTCACGTCTTATACTCGATCTATAGGCAGAACTGGAGCCCGGCTCCTGACGCCTGTCGCGTCTTATACTCGATCTATAGGCAGAACTGGAGCCCGGCTCCTGACGCCTGTCGCGTCTTATACTCGATCTATAGGCAGAACTGGAACCCGGCTCCTGATGCCTGTCACGTCTTATACTCGATCTATAGGCAGAACTGGAGCCCGGCTCCTGACGCCTGTCACGTCTTATACTCGATCTATAAGCAGAACTGGAGCCCGGCTCCTGACGCCTGTCACGTCTTATACTCGATCTATAGGCAGAACTGGAGCCCGGCTCCTGACGCCTGTCACGTCTTATACTCGATCTATAGGCAGAACTGGAGCCCGGCTCCTGACGCCTGTCACGTCTTATACTCGATCTATAGGCAGAACTGGAGCCCGGCTCCTGACGCCTGTCGCGTCTTATTCTCGTTCTATAGGCAGAACTGGAACCCGGCTCCTGATGCCTGTCACGTCTTATACTCGATCTATAGGCAGAACTGGAGCCCGGCTCCTGACGCCTGTCACGTCTTATACTCGATCTATAGGCAGAACTGGAGCCCGGCTCCTGACGCCTGTCACGTCTTATACTCGATCTATGGGCAGAACTGGAGCCCGGCTCCTGACGCCTGTCACGTCTTATACCTGATCTATAGGCAGAACTGGAGCCTGGCTCCTGACGCCTGTCACGTCTTATGCTCGATCTATAGGCAGAACTGGAGCCCGGCTCCTGACGCCTGTCACGTCTTATACTCGATCTATAGGCAGAACTGGAGCCCGGCTCCTGACGCCTGTCACGTCTTATACTCGATCTATAGGCAGAACTGGAGCCCGGCTCCTGACGCCTGTCACGTCTTATACTCGATCTATAGGCAGAACTGGAGCCCGGCTCCTGACGCCTGTCGTGTCTTATACTCGATCTATAGGCAGAACTGGAGCCCGGCTCCTGACGCCTGTCACGTCTTATACTCGATCTATAGGCAGAACTGGAGCCCGGCTCCTGACGCCTGTCACGTCTTATACTCGATCTATAGGCAGAACTGGAGCCCGGCTCCTGATGCCTGTCACGTCTTATACTCGATCTATGGGCAGAACTGGAACCCGGCTCCTGACGCCTGTCGTGTCTTATACTCGATCTATAGGCAGAACTGGAGCCCGACTCCTGACGCCTGTCGTGTCTTATACTCGATCTATGGGCAGAACTGGAGCCCGACTCCTGACGCCTGTCACGTCTTATACTCGATCTATAGGCAGAAATGGAGCCCGGCTCCTGATGCCTGTCACGTCTTATACTCGATCTATAGGCAGAACTGGAGCCCGACTCCTGACGCCTGTCGCGTCTTATACTCGATCTATAGGCAGAACTGGAGCCCGGCTCCTGACGCCTGTCGTGTCTTATACTCGATCTATAGGCAGAACTGGAGCACGGCTCCTGACGCCTGTCGCGTCTTATTCTCGTTCTATAGGCAGAACTGGAACCCGGCTCCTGATGCCTGTCGCGTCTTATACTCGATCTATAGGCAGAACTGGAGCCCGGCTCCTGACGCCTGTCACGTCTTATACTCGATCTATAGGCAGAACTGGAGCCCGACTCCTGACGCCTGTCACGTCTTATGCTCGATCTATAGGCAGAACTGGAGCCCGGCTCCTGACGCCTGTCACGTCTTATACTCGATCTATAGGCAGAACTGGAGCCCGACTCCTGACGCCTGTCACGTCTTATGCTCGATCTATAGGCAGAACTGGAGCCCGGCTCCTGACGCCTGTCGCGTCTTATACTCGATCTATAGGCAGAACTGGAGCCCGGCTCCTGACGCCTGTCACGTCTTATACTCGATCTATAGGCAGAACTGGAGCCCGGCTCCTGACGCCTGTCACGTCTTATACTCGATCTATAGGCAGAACTGGAGCCCGGCTCCTGACGCCTGTCGCGTCTTATACTCGATCTATAGGCAGAACTGGAGCCCGGCTCCTGACGCCTGTCGCGTCTTATACTCGATCTATGGGCAGAACTGGAGCCCGGCTCCTGACGCCTGTCACGTCTTATCCTCGATCTATAGGCAGAACTGGAGCCCGGCTCCTGACGCCTGTCACGTCTTATACTCGATCTATAGGCAGAACTGGAGCCCGGCTCCTGACGCCTGTCACGTCTTATACTCGATCTATAGGCAGAACTGGAGCCCGGCTCCTGACGCCTGTCGCGTCTTATACTCGATCTATAGGCAGAACTGGAGCCCGGCTCCTGACGCCTGTCGCGTCTTATACTCGATCTATGGGCAGAACTGGAACCCGGCTCCTGACGCCTGTCGCGTCTTATACTCGATCTATGGGCAGAACTGGAGCCCGGCTCCTGACGCCTGTCGCGTCTTATCCTCGATCTACAGGCAGAACTGGAGCCCGGCTCCTGATGCCTGTCACGTCTTATCCTCGATCTATAGGCAGAACTGGAGCCTGGCTCCTGACGCCTGTCACGTCTTATTCTCGATCTATAGGCAGAACTGGAGCCCGGCTCCTGACGCCTGTCGCGTCTTATACTCGATCTATAGGCAGAACTGGAGCCCGGCTCCTGACGCCTGTCACGTCTTATCCTCGATCTATAGGCAGAACTGGAGCCCGGCTCCTGACGCCTGTCGCGTCTTATACTCGATCTATAGGCAGAACTGGAGCCCGGCTCCTGACGCCTGTCACGTCTTATCCTCGATCTATAGGCAGAACTGGAGCCCGGCTCCTGACGCCTGTCGCGTCTTATACTCGATCTATGGGCAGAACTGGAGCCCGGCTCCTGACGCCTGTCGCGTCTTATACTCGATCTATAGGCAGAACTGGAGCCCGGCTCCTGACGCCTGTCGCGTCTTATACTCGATCTATGGGCAGAACTGGAGCCCGGCTCCTGACGCCTGTCACGTCTTATACTCGATCTATAGGCAGAACTGGAGCCCGGCTCCTGATGCCTGTCGCGTCTTATACTCGATCTATAGGCAGAACTGGAGCCCGGCTCCTGACGCCTGTCACGTCTTATTCTCGATCTATAGGCAGAACTGGAGCCCGGCTCCTGACGCCTGTCACGTCTTATACTCGATCTATAGGCAGAACTGGAGCCCGGCTCCTGACGCCTGTCACGTCTTATACTGGATCTATAGGCAGAACTGGAGCCCGGCTCCTGACGCCTGTCACGTCTTATACTCGATCTATAGGCAGAACTGGAGCCCGGCTCCTGACGCCTGTCACGTCTTATACTCGATCTATAGGCAGAACTGGAGCCCGGCTCCTGACGCCTGTCACGTCTTATACTCGATCTATAGGCAGAACTGGAGCCCGGCTCCTGACGCCTGTCGCGTCTTATGCTCGATCTATAGGCAGAACTGGAGCCCGGCTCCTGACGCCTGTCGCGTCTTATACTCGATCTATAGGCAGAACTGGAGCCCGGCTCCTGACGCCTGTCGCGTCTTATACTCGATCTATAGGCAGAACTGGAGCCCGGCTCCTGACGCCTGTCGCGTCTTATACTCGATCTATAGGCAGAACTGGAGCCCGGCTCCTGACGCCTGTCACGTCTTATACTCGATCTATAGGCAGAACTGGAGCCCGGCTCCTGACGCCTGTCGCGTCTTATACTCGATCTATAGGCAGAACTGGAGCCCGGCTCCTGACGCCTGTCGCGTCTTATACTCGATCTATAGGCAGAACTGGAGCCTGGCTCCTGACGCCTGTCGCGTCTTATACTCGATCTATAGGCAGAACTGGAGCCCGGCTCCTGACGCCTGTCGCGTCTTATACTCGATCTATAGGCAGAACTGGAGCCCGGCTCCTGACGCCTGTCGCGTCTTATACTCGATCTATAGGCAGAACTGGAGCCCGGCTCCTGACGCCTGTCGCGTCTTATACTCGATCTATAGGCAGAACTGGAGCCCGGCTCCTGACGCCTGTCACGTCTTATACTCGATCTATAGGCAGAACTGGAGCCCGGCTCCTGACGCCTGTCACGTCTTATACTCGATCTATAGGCAGAACTGGAGCCCGGCTCCTGATGCCTGTCGCGTCTTATACTCGATCTATAGGCAGAACTGGAGCCCGGCTCCTGACGCCTGTCACGTCTTATACTCGATCTATAGGCAGAACTGGAGCCCGGCTCCTGACGCCTGTCGCGTCTTATACTCGATCTATAGGCAGAACTGGAGCCCGGCTCCTGACGCCTGTCGTGTCTTATACTCGATCTATAGGCAGAACTGGAGCCCAGCTCCTGACGCCTGTCGCGTCTTATACTCGATCTATAGGCAGAACTGGAGCCCGGCTCCTGACGCCTGTCGTGTCTTATACTCGATCTATAGGCAGAACTGGAGCCCGGCTCCTGATGCCTGTCGCGTCTTATACTCGATCTATAGGCAGAACTGGAGCCTGGCTCCTGACGCCTGTCGCGTCTTATACTCGATCTATAGGCAGAACTGGAGCCCGGCTCCTGACGCCTGTCACGTCTTATACTCGATCTATAGGCAGAACTGGAGCCCGGCTCCTGATGCCTGTCGCGTCTTATACTCGATCTATAGGCAGAACTGGAGCCCGGCTCCTGACGCCTGTCACGTCTTATACTCGATCTATAGGCAGAACTGGAGCCCAGCTCCTGACGCCTGTCACGTCTTATACTCGATCTATAGGCAGAACTGGAGCCCGGCTCCTGACGCCTGTCGCGTCTTATACTCGATCTATAGGCAGAACTGGAACCCGGCTCCTGATGCCTGTCACGTCTTATACTCGATCTATAGGCAGAACTGGAGCCCGGCTCCTGACGCCTGTCACGTCTTATACTCGATCTATAGGCAGAACTGGAGCCCGGCTCCTGACGCCTGTCACGTCTTATACTCGATCTATAGGCAGAACTGGAGCCCGGCTCCTGACGCCTGTCACGTCTTATACTCGATCTATAGGCAGAACTGGAGCCCGGCTCCTGACGCCTGTCACGTCTTATACTCGATCTATAGGCAGAACTGGAGCCCGGCTCCTGACGCCTGTCGCGTCTTATTCTCGTTCTATAGGCAGAACTGGAACCCGGCTCCTGATGCCTGTCACGTCTTATACTCGATCTATAGGCAGAACTGGAGCCCGGCTCCTGACGCCTGTCACGTCTTATACTCGATCTATAGGCAGAACTGGAGCCCGGCTCCTGACGCCTGTCACGTCTTATACTCGATCTATGGGCAGAACTGGAGCCCGGCTCCTGACGCCTGTCACGTCTTATACCTGATCTATAGGCAGAACTGGAGCCTGGCTCCTGACGCCTGTCACGTCTTATGCTCGATCTATAGGCAGAACTGGAGCCCGGCTCCTGACGCCTGTCACGTCTTATACTCGATCTATAGGCAGAACTGGAGCCCGGCTCCTGACGCCTGTCACGTCTTATACTCGATCTATAGGCAGAACTGGAGCCCGGCTCCTGACGCCTGTCACGTCTTATACTCGATCTATAGGCAGAACTGGAGCCCGGCTCCTGACGCCTGTCACGTCTTATACTCGATCTATAGGCAGAACTGGAGCCTGGCTCCTGACGCCTGTCGCGTCTTATACTCGATCTATAGGCAGAACTGGAGCCCGGCTCCTGACGCCTGTCACGTCTTATACTCGTTCTATAGGCAGAACTGGAGCCCGGCTCCTGACGCCTGTCACGTCTTATACTCGATCTATAGGCAGAACTGGAGCCCGGCTCCTGACGCCTGTCGTGTCTTATACTCGATCTATAGGCAGAACTGGAGCCCGGCTCCTGACGCCTGTCACGTCTTATACTCGATCTATAGGCAGAACTGGAGCCCGGCTCCTGACGCCTGTCACGTCTTATACTCGATCTATAGGCAGAACTGGAGCCCGGCTCCTGATGCCTGTCACGTCTTATACTCGATCTATGGGCAGAACTGGAACCCGGCTCCTGACGCCTGTCGTGTCTTATACTCGATCTATAGGCAGAACTGGAGCCCGACTCCTGACGCCTGTCGTGTCTTATACTCGATCTATGGGCAGAACTGGAGCCCGACTCCTGACGCCTGTCACGTCTTATACTCGATCTATAGGCAGAAATGGAGCCCGGCTCCTGATGCCTGTCACGTCTTATACTCGATCTATAGGCAGAACTGGAGCCCGACTCCTGACGCCTGTCGCGTCTTATACTCGATCTATAGGCAGAACTGGAGCCCGGCTCCTGACGCCTGTCGTGTCTTATACTCGATCTATAGGCAGAACTGGAGCCCGGCTCCTGACGCCTGTCGCGTCTTATTCTCGTTCTATAGGCAGAACTGGAACCCGGCTCCTGATGCCTGTCGCGTCTTATACTCGATCTATAGGCAGAACTGGAGCCCGGCTCCTGACGCCTGTCACGTCTTATACTCGATCTATAGGCAGAACTGGAGCCCGACTCCTGACGCCTGTCACGTCTTATGCTCGATCTATAGGCAGAACTGGAGCCCGGCTCCTGACGCCTGTCACGTCTTATACTCGATCTATAGGCAGAACTGGAGCCCGACTCCTGACGCCTGTCACGTCTTATGCTCGATCTATAGGCAGAACTGGAGCCCGGCTCCTGACGCCTGTCGCGTCTTATACTCGATCTATAGGCAGAACTGGAGCCCGGCTCCTGACGCCTGTCACGTCTTATACTCGATCTATAGGCAGAACTGGAGCCCGGCTCCTGACGCCTGTCACGTCTTATACTCGATCTATAGGCAGAACTGGAGCCCGGCTCCTGACGCCTGTCGCGTCTTATACTCGATCTATAGGCAGAACTGGAGCCCGGCTCCTGACGCCTGTCGCGTCTTATACTCGATCTATGGGCAGAACTGGAGCCCGGCTCCTGACGCCTGTCACGTCTTATCCTCGATCTATAGGCAGAACTGGAGCCCGGCTCCTGACGCCTGTCACGTCTTATACTCGATCTATAGGCAGAACTGGAGCCCGGCTCCTGACGCCTGTCACGTCTTATACTCGATCTATAGGCAGAACTGGAGCCCGGCTCCTGACGCCTGTCGCGTCTTATACTCGATCTATAGGCAGAACTGGAGCCCGGCTCCTGACGCCTGTCGCGTCTTATACTCGATCTATGGGCAGAACTGGAACCCGGCTCCTGACGCCTGTCGCGTCTTATACTCGATCTATGGGCAGAACTGGAGCCCGGCTCCTGACGCCTGTCGCGTCTTATCCTCGATCTACAGGCAGAACTGGAGCCCGGCTCCTGATGCCTGTCACGTCTTATCCTCGATCTATAGGCAGAACTGGAGCCTGGCTCCTGACGCCTGTCACGTCTTATTCTCGATCTATAGGCAGAACTGGAGCCCGGCTCCTGACGCCTGTCGCGTCTTATACTCGATCTATAGGCAGAACTGGAGCCCGGCTCCTGACGCCTGTCACGTCTTATCCTCGATCTATAGGCAGAACTGGAGCCCGGCTCCTGACGCCTGTCGCGTCTTATACTCGATCTATAGGCAGAACTGGAGCCCGGCTCCTGACGCCTGTCACGTCTTATCCTCGATCTATAGGCAGAACTGGAGCCCGGCTCCTGACGCCTGTCGCGTCTTATACTCGATCTATAGGCAGAACTGGAGCCCGGCTCCTGACGCCTGTCGCGTCTTATACTCGATCTATGGGCAGAACTGGAGCCCGGCTCCTGACGCCTGTCACGTCTTATACTCGATCTATAGGCAGAACTGGAGCCCGGCTCCTGATGCCTGTCGCGTCTTATACTCGATCTATAGGCAGAACTGGAGCCCGGCTCCTGACGCCTGTCACGTCTTATTCTCGATCTATAGGCAGAACTGGAGCCCGGCTCCTGACGCCTGTCACGTCTTATACTCGATCTATAGGCAGAACTGGAGCCCGGCTCCTGACGCCTGTCACGTCTTATACTGGATCTATAGGCAGAACTGGAGCCCGGCTCCTGACGCCTGTCACGTCTTATACTCGATCTATAGGCAGAACTGGAGCCCGGCTCCTGACGCCTGTCACGTCTTATACTCGATCTATAGGCAGAACTGGAGCCCGGCTCCTGACGCCTGTCACGTCTTATACTCGATCTATAGGCAGAACTGGAGCCCGGCTCCTGACGCCTGTCGCGTCTTATGCTCGATCTATAGGCAGAACTGGAGCCCGGCTCCTGACGCCTGTCGCGTCTTATACTCGATCTATAGGCAGAACTGGAGCCCGGCTCCTGACGCCTGTCACGTCTTATCCTCGATCTATAGGCAGAACTGGAGCCCGGCTCCTGACGCCTGTCACGTCTTATACTCGATCTATAGGCAGAACTGGAGCCCGGCTCCTGACGCCTGTCACGTCTTATACTCGATCTATAGGCAGAACTGGAGCCCGGCTCCTGACGCCTGTCGCGTCTTATACTCGATCTATAGGCAGAACTGGAGCCCGGCTCCTGACGCCTGTCGCGTCTTATACTCGATCTATGGGCAGAACTGGAACCCGGCTCCTGACGCCTGTCGCGTCTTATACTCGATCTATGGGCAGAACTGGAGCCCGGCTCCTGACGCCTGTCGCGTCTTATCCTCGATCTACAGGCAGAACTGGAGCCCGGCTCCTGATGCCTGTCACGTCTTATCCTCGATCTATAGGCAGAACTGGAGCCTGGCTCCTGACGCCTGTCACGTCTTATTCTCGATCTATAGGCAGAACTGGAGCCCGGCTCCTGACGCCTGTCGCGTCTTATACTCGATCTATAGGCAGAACTGGAGCCCGGCTCCTGACGCCTGTCACGTCTTATCCTCGATCTATAGGCAGAACTGGAGCCCGGCTCCTGACGCCTGTCGCGTCTTATACTCGATCTATAGGCAGAACTGGAGCCCGGCTCCTGACGCCTGTCACGTCTTATCCTCGATCTATAGGCAGAACTGGAGCCCGGCTCCTGACGCCTGTCGCGTCTTATACTCGATCTATGGGCAGAACTGGAGCCCGGCTCCTGACGCCTGTCGCGTCTTATACTCGATCTATAGGCAGAACTGGAGCCCGGCTCCTGACGCCTGTCGCGTCTTATACTCGATCTATGGGCAGAACTGGAGCCCGGCTCCTGACGCCTGTCACGTCTTATACTCGATCTATAGGCAGAACTGGAGCCCGGCTCCTGATGCCTGTCGCGTCTTATACTCGATCTATAGGCAGAACTGGAGCCCGGCTCCTGACGCCTGTCACATCTTATTCTCGATCTATAGGCAGAACTGGAGCCCGGCTCCTGACGCCTGTCACGTCTTATACTCGATCTATAGGCAGAACTGGAGCCCGGCTCCTGACGCCTGTCACGTCTTATACTGGATCTATAGGCAGAACTGGAGCCCGGCTCCTGACGCCTGTCACGTCTTATACTCGATCTATAGGCAGAACTGGAGCCCGGCTCCTGACGCCTGTCACGTCTTATACTCGATCTATAGGCAGAACTGGAGCCCGGCTCCTGACGCCTGTCACGTCTTATACTCGATCTATAGGCAGAACTGGAGCCCGGCTCCTGACGCCTGTCGCGTCTTATGCTCGATCTATAGGCAGAACTGGAGCCCGGCTCCTGACGCCTGTCGCGTCTTATACTCGATCTATAGGCAGAACTGGAGCCCGGCTCCTGACGCCTGTCGCGTCTTATACTCGATCTATAGGCAGAACTGGAGCCCGGCTCCTGACGCCTGTCGCGTCTTATACTCGATCTATAGGCAGAACTGGAGCCCGGCTCCTGACGCCTGTCACGTCTTATACTCGATCTATAGGCAGAACTGGAGCCCGGCTCCTGACGCCTGTCGCGTCTTATACTCGATCTATAGGCAGAACTGGAGCCCGGCTCCTGACGCCTGTCGCGTCTTATACTCGATCTATAGGCAGAACTGGAGCCTGGCTCCTGACGCCTGTCGCGTCTTATACTCGATCTATAGGCAGAACTGGAGCCCGGCTCCTGACGCCTGTCGCGTCTTATACTCGATCTATAGGCAGAACTGGAGCCCGGCTCCTGACGCCTGTCGCGTCTTATACTCGATCTATAGGCAGAACTGGAGCCCGGCTCCTGACGCCTGTCGCGTCTTATACTCGATCTATAGGCAGAACTGGAGCCCGGCTCCTGACGCCTGTCACGTCTTATACTCGATCTATAGGCAGAACTGGAGCCCGGCTCCTGACGCCTGTCACGTCTTATACTCGATCTATAGGCAGAACTGGAGCCCGGCTCCTGATGCCTGTCGCGTCTTATACTCGATCTATAGGCAGAACTGGAGCCCGGCTCCTGACGCCTGTCACGTCTTATACTCGATCTATAGGCAGAACTGGAGCCCGGCTCCTGACGCCTGTCGCGTCTTATACTCGATCTATAGGCAGAACTGGAGCCCGGCTCCTGACGCCTGTCGTGTCTTATACTCGATCTATAGGCAGAACTGGAGCCCAGCTCCTGACGCCTGTCGCGTCTTATACTCGATCTATAGGCAGAACTGGAGCCCGGCTCCTGACGCCTGTCGTGTCTTATACTCGATCTATAGGCAGAACTGGAGCCCGGCTCCTGATGCCTGTCGCGTCTTATACTCGATCTATAGGCAGAACTGGAGCCTGGCTCCTGACGCCTGTCGCGTCTTATACTCGATCTATAGGCAGAACTGGAGCCCGGCTCCTGACGCCTGTCACGTCTTATACTCGATCTATAGGCAGAACTGGAGCCCGGCTCCTGATGCCTGTCGCGTCTTATACTCGATCTATAGGCAGAACTGGAGCCCGGCTCCTGACGCCTGTCACGTCTTATACTCGATCTATAGGCAGAACTGGAGCCCAGCTCCTGACGCCTGTCACGTCTTATACTCGATCTATAGGCAGAACTGGAGCCCGGCTCCTGACGCCTGTCGCGTCTTATACTCGATCTATAGGCAGAACTGGAACCCGGCTCCTGATGCCTGTCACGTCTTATACTCGATCTATAGGCAGAACTGGAGCCCGGCTCCTGACGCCTGTCACGTCTTATACTCGATCTATAGGCAGAACTGGAGCCCGGCTCCTGACGCCTGTCACGTCTTATACTCGATCTATAGGCAGAACTGGAGCCCGGCTCCTGACGCCTGTCACGTCTTATACTCGATCTATAGGCAGAACTGGAGCCCGGCTCCTGACGCCTGTCACGTCTTATACTCGATCTATAGGCAGAACTGGAGCCCGGCTCCTGACGCCTGTCGCGTCTTATTCTCGTTCTATAGGCAGAACTGGAACCCGGCTCCTGATGCCTGTCACGTCTTATACTCGATCTATAGGCAGAACTGGAGCCCGGCTCCTGACGCCTGTCACGTCTTATACTCGATCTATAGGCAGAACTGGAGCCCGGCTCCTGACGCCTGTCACGTCTTATACTCGATCTATGGGCAGAACTGGAGCCCGGCTCCTGACGCCTGTCACGTCTTATACCTGATCTATAGGCAGAACTGGAGCCTGGCTCCTGACGCCTGTCACGTCTTATGCTCGATCTATAGGCAGAACTGGAGCCCGGCTCCTGACGCCTGTCACGTCTTATACTCGATCTATAGGCAGAACTGGAGCCCGGCTCCTGACGCCTGTCACGTCTTATACTCGATCTATAGGCAGAACTGGAGCCCGGCTCCTGACGCCTGTCACGTCTTATACTCGATCTATAGGCAGAACTGGAGCCCGGCTCCTGACGCCTGTCACGTCTTATACTCGATCTATAGGCAGAACTGGAGCCTGGCTCCTGACGCCTGTCGCGTCTTATACTCGATCTATAGGCAGAACTGGAGCCCGGCTCCTGACGCCTGTCACGTCTTATACTCGTTCTATAGGCAGAACTGGAGCCCGGCTCCTGACGCCTGTCACGTCTTATACTCGATCTATAGGCAGAACTGGAGCCCGGCTCCTGACGCCTGTCGTGTCTTATACTCGATCTATAGGCAGAACTGGAGCCCGGCTCCTGACGCCTGTCACGTCTTATACTCGATCTATAGGCAGAACTGGAGCCCGGCTCCTGACGCCTGTCACGTCTTATACTCGATCTATAGGCAGAACTGGAGCCCGGCTCCTGATGCCTGTCACGTCTTATACTCGATCTATGGGCAGAACTGGAACCCGGCTCCTGACGCCTGTCGTGTCTTATACTCGATCTATAGGCAGAACTGGAGCCCGACTCCTGACGCCTGTCGTGTCTTATACTCGATCTATGGGCAGAACTGGAGCCCGACTCCTGACGCCTGTCACGTCTTATACTCGATCTATAGGCAGAAATGGAGCCCGGCTCCTGATGCCTGTCACGTCTTATACTCGATCTATAGGCAGAACTGGAGCCCGACTCCTGACGCCTGTCGCGTCTTATACTCGATCTATAGGCAGAACTGGAGCCCGGCTCCTGACGCCTGTCGTGTCTTATACTCGATCTATAGGCAGAACTGGAGCCCGGCTCCTGACGCCTGTCGCGTCTTATTCTCGTTCTATTGGCAGAACTGGAACCCGGCTCCTGATGCCTGTCGCGTCTTATACTCGATCTATAGGCAGAACTGGAGCCCGGCTCCTGACGCCTGTCACGTCTTATACTCGATCTATAGGCAGAACTGGAGCCCGACTCCTGACGCCTGTCACGTCTTATGCTCGATCTATAGGCAGAACTGGAGCCCGGCTCCTGACGCCTGTCACGTCTTATACTCGATCTATAGGCAGAACTGGAGCCCGACTCCTGACGCCTGTCACGTCTTATGCTCGATCTATAGGCAGAACTGGAGCCCGGCTCCTGACGCCTGTCGCGTCTTATACTCGATCTATAGGCAGAACTGGAGCCCGGCTCCTGACGCCTGTCACGTCTTATACTCGATCTATAGGCAGAACTGGAGCCCGGCTCCTGACGCCTGTCACGTCTTATACTCGATCTATAGGCAGAACTGGAGCCCGGCTCCTGACGCCTGTCGCGTCTTATACTCGATCTATAGGCAGAACTGGAGCCCGGCTCCTGACGCCTGTCGCGTCTTATACTCGATCTATGGGCAGAACTGGAGCCCGGCTCCTGACGCCTGTCACGTCTTATCCTCGATCTATAGGCAGAACTGGAGCCCGGCTCCTGACGCCTGTCACGTCTTATACTCGATCTATAGGCAGAACTGGAGCCCGGCTCCTGACGCCTGTCACGTCTTATACTCGATCTATAGGCAGAACTGGAGCCCGGCTCCTGACGCCTGTCGCGTCTTATACTCGATCTATAGGCAGAACTGGAGCCCGGCTCCTGACGCCTGTCGCGTCTTATACTCGATCTATGGGCAGAACTGGAACCCGGCTCCTGACGCCTGTCGCGTCTTATACTCGATCTATGGGCAGAACTGGAGCCCGGCTCCTGACGCCTGTCGCGTCTTATCCTCGATCTACAGGCAGAACTGGAGCCCGGCTCCTGATGCCTGTCACGTCTTATCCTCGATCTATAGGCAGAACTGGAGCCTGGCTCCTGACGCCTGTCACGTCTTATTCTCGATCTATAGGCAGAACTGGAGCCCGGCTCCTGACGCCTGTCGCGTCTTATACTCGATCTATAGGCAGAACTGGAGCCCGGCTCCTGACGCCTGTCACGTCTTATCCTCGATCTATAGGCAGAACTGGAGCCCGGCTCCTGACGCCTGTCGCGTCTTATACTCGATCTATAGGCAGAACTGGAGCCCGGCTCCTGACGCCTGTCACGTCTTATCCTCGATCTATAGGCAGAACTGGAGCCCGGCTCCTGACGCCTGTCGCGTCTTATACTCGATCTATGGGCAGAACTGGAGCCCGGCTCCTGACGCCTGTCGCGTCTTATACTCGATCTATAGGCAGAACTGGAGCCCGGCTCCTGACGCCTGTCGCGTCTTATACTCGATCTATGGGCAGAACTGGAGCCCGGCTCCTGACGCCTGTCACGTCTTATACTCGATCTATAGGCAGAACTGGAGCCCGGCTCCTGATGCCTGTCGCGTCTTATACTCGATCTATAGGCAGAACTGGAGCCCGGCTCCTGACGCCTGTCACGTCTTATTCTCGATCTATAGGCAGAACTGGAGCCCGGCTCCTGACGCCTGTCACGTCTTATACTCGATCTATAGGCAGAACTGGAGCCCGGCTCCTGACGCCTGTCACGTCTTATACTGGATCTATAGGCAGAACTGGAGCCCGGCTCCTGACGCCTGTCACGTCTTATACTCGATCTATAGGCAGAACTGGAGCCCGGCTCCTGACGCCTGTCACGTCTTATACTCGATCTATAGGCAGAACTGGAGCCCGGCTCCTGACGCCTGTCACGTCTTATACTCGATCTATAGGCAGAACTGGAGCCCGGCTCCTGACGCCTGTCGCGTCTTATGCTCGATCTATAGGCAGAACTGGAGCCCGGCTCCTGACGCCTGTCGCGTCTTATACTCGATCTATAGGCAGAACTGGAGCCCGGCTCCTGACGCCTGTCGCGTCTTATACTCGATCTATAGGCAGAACTGGAGCCCGGCTCCTGACGCCTGTCGCGTCTTATACTCGATCTATAGGCAGAACTGGAGCCCGGCTCCTGACGCCTGTCACGTCTTATACTCGATCTATAGGCAGAACTGGAGCCCGGCTCCTGACGCCTGTCGCGTCTTATACTCGATCTATAGGCAGAACTGGAGCCCGGCTCCTGACGCCTGTCGCGTCTTATACTCGATCTATAGGCAGAACTGGAGCCTGGCTCCTGACGCCTGTCACGTCTTATACTCGATCTATAGGCAGAACTGGAGCCCGGCTCCTGACGCCTGTCGCGTCTTATACTCGATCTATAGGCAGAACTGGAGCCCGGCTCCTGACGCCTGTCGCGTCTTATACTCGATCTATAGGCAGAACTGGAGCCCGGCTCCTGACGCCTGTCGCGTCTTATACTCGATCTATAGGCAGAACTGGAGCCCGGCTCCTGACGCCTGTCACGTCTTATACTCGATCTATAGGCAGAACTGGAGCCCGGCTCCTGACGCCTGTCACGTCTTATACTCGATCTATAGGCAGAACTGGAGCCCGGCTCCTGATGCCTGTCGCGTCTTATACTCGATCTATAGGCAGAACTGGAGCCCGGCTCCTGACGCCTGTCGCGTCTTATACTCGATCTATAGGCAGAACTGGAGCCCGGCTCCTGACGCCTGTCGTGTCTTATACTCGATCTATAGGCAGAACTGGAGCCCAGCTCCTGACGCCTGTCGCGTCTTATACTCGATCTATAGGCAGAACTGGAGCCCGGCTCCTGACGCCTGTCGTGTCTTATACTCGATCTATAGGCAGAACTGGAGCCCGGCTCCTGATGCCTGTCGCGTCTTATACTCGATCTATAGGCAGAACTGGAGCCTGGCTCCTGACGCCTGTCGCGTCTTATACTCGATCTATAGGCAGAACTGGAGCCCGGCTCCTGACGCCTGTCACGTCTTATACTCGATCTATAGGCAGAACTGGAGCCCGGCTCCTGATGCCTGTCGCGTCTTATACTCGATCTATAGGCAGAACTGGAGCCCGGCTCCTGACGCCTGTCACGTCTTATACTCGATCTATAGGCAGAACTGGAGCCCAGCTCCTGACGCCTGTCACGTCTTATACTCGATCTATAGGCAGAACTGGAGCCCGGCTCCTGACGCCTGTCGCGTCTTATACTCGATCTATAGGCAGAACTGGAACCCGGCTCCTGATGCCTGTCACGTCTTATACTCGATCTATAGGCAGAACTGGAGCCCGGCTCCTGACGCCTGTCACGTCTTATACTCGATCTATAAGCAGAACTGGAGCCCGGCTCCTGACGCCTGTCACGTCTTATACTCGATCTATAGGCAGAACTGGAGCCCGGCTCCTGACGCCTGTCACGTCTTATACTCGATCTATAGGCAGAACTGGAGCCCGGCTCCTGACGCCTGTCACGTCTTATACTCGATCTATAGGCAGAACTGGAGCCCGGCTCCTGACGCCTGTCGCGTCTTATTCTCGTTCTATAGGCAGAACTGGAACCCGGCTCCTGATGCCTGTCACGTCTTATACTCGATCTATAGGCAGAACTGGAGCCCGGCTCCTGACGCCTGTCACGTCTTATACTCGATCTATAGGCAGAACTGGAGCCCGGCTCCTGACGCCTGTCACGTCTTATACTCGATCTATGGGCAGAACTGGAGCCCGGCTCCTGACGCCTGTCACGTCTTATACCTGATCTATAGGCAGAACTGGAGCCTGGCTCCTGACGCCTGTCACGTCTTATGCTCGATCTATAGGCAGAACTGGAGCCCGGCTCCTGACGCCTGTCACGTCTTATACTCGATCTATAGGCAGAACTGGAGCCCGGCTCCTGACGCCTGTCACGTCTTATACTCGATCTATAGGCAGAACTGGAGCCCGGCTCCTGACGCCTGTCACGTCTTATACTCGATCTATAGGCAGAACTGGAGCCCGGCTCCTGACGCCTGTCGTGTCTTATACTCGATCTATAGGCAGAACTGGAGCCCGGCTCCTGACGCCTGTCACGTCTTATACTCGATCTATAGGCAGAACTGGAGCCCGGCTCCTGACGCCTGTCACGTCTTATACTCGATCTATAGGCAGAACTGGAGCCCGGCTCCTGATGCCTGTCACGTCTTATACTCGATCTATGGGCAGAACTGGAACCCGGCTCCTGACGCCTGTCGTGTCTTATACTCGATCTATAGGCAGAACTGGAGCCCGACTCCTGACGCCTGTCGTGTCTTATACTCGATCTATGGGCAGAACTGGAGCCCGACTCCTGACGCCTGTCACGTCTTATACTCGATCTATAGGCAGAAATGGAGCCCGGCTCCTGATGCCTGTCACGTCTTATACTCGATCTATAGGCAGAACTGGAGCCCGACTCCTGACGCCTGTCGCGTCTTATACTCGATCTATAGGCAGAACTGGAGCCCGGCTCCTGACGCCTGTCGTGTCTTATACTCGATCTATAGGCAGAACTGGAGCACGGCTCCTGACGCCTGTCGCGTCTTATTCTCGTTCTATAGGCAGAACTGGAACCCGGCTCCTGATGCCTGTCGCGTCTTATACTCGATCTATAGGCAGAACTGGAGCCCGGCTCCTGACGCCTGTCACGTCTTATACTCGATCTATAGGCAGAACTGGAGCCCGACTCCTGACGCCTGTCACGTCTTATGCTCGATCTATAGGCAGAACTGGAGCCCGGCTCCTGACGCCTGTCACGTCTTATACTCGATCTATAGGCAGAACTGGAGCCCGACTCCTGACGCCTGTCACGTCTTATGCTCGATCTATAGGCAGAACTGGAGCCCGGCTCCTGACGCCTGTCGCGTCTTATACTCGATCTATAGGCAGAACTGGAGCCCGGCTCCTGACGCCTGTCACGTCTTATACTCGATCTATAGGCAGAACTGGAGCCCGGCTCCTGACGCCTGTCGCGTCTTATACTCGATCTATAGGCAGAACTGGAGCCCGGCTCCTGACGCCTGTCGCGTCTTATACTCGATCTATGGGCAGAACTGGAGCCCGGCTCCTGACGCCTGTCACGTCTTATCCTCGATCTATAGGCAGAACTGGAGCCCGGCTCCTGACGCCTGTCACGTCTTATACTCGATCTATAGGCAGAACTGGAGCCCGGCTCCTGACGCCTGTCACGTCTTATACTCGATCTATAGGCAGAACTGGAGCCCGGCTCCTGACGCCTGTCGCGTCTTATACTCGATCTATAGGCAGAACTGGAGCCCGGCTCCTGACGCCTGTCGCGTCTTATACTCGATCTATGGGCAGAACTGGAACCCGGCTCCTGACGCCTGTCGCGTCTTATACTCGATCTATGGGCAGAACTGGAGCCCGGCTCCTGACGCCTGTCGCGTCTTATCCTCGATCTACAGGCAGAACTGGAGCCAGGCTCCTGATGCCTGTCACGTCTTATCCTCGATCTATAGGCAGAACTGGAGCCTGGCTCCTGACGCCTGTCACGTCTTATTCTCGATCTATAGGCAGAACTGGAGCCCGGCTCCTGACGCCTGTCGCGTCTTATACTCGATCTATAGGCAGAACTGGAGCCCGGCTCCTGACGCCTGTCACGTCTTATCCTCGATCTATAGGCAGAACTGGAGCCCGGCTCCTGACGCCTGTCGCGTCTTATACTCGATCTATAGGCAGAACTGGAGCCCGGCTCCTGACGCCTGTCACGTCTTATCCTCGATCTATAGGCAGAACTGGAGCCCGGCTCCTGACGCCTGTCGCGTCTTATACTCGATCTATGGGCAGAACTGGAGCCCGGCTCCTGACGCCTGTCGCGTCTTATACTCGATCTATAGGCAGAACTGGAGCCCGGCTCCTGACGCCTGTCGCGTCTTATACTCGATCTATGGGCAGAACTGGAGCCCGGCTCCTGACGCCTGTCACGTCTTATACTCGATCTATAGGCAGAACTGGAGCCCGGCTCCTGATGCCTGTCGCGTCTTATACTCGATCTATAGGCAGAACTGGAGCCCGGCTCCTGACGCCTGTCACGTCTTATTCTCGATCTATAGGCAGAACTGGAGCCCGGCTCCTGACGCCTGTCACGTCTTATACTCGATCTATAGGCAGAACTGGAGCCCGGCTCCTGACGCCTGTCACGTCTTATACTGGATCTATAGGCAGAACTGGAGCCCGGCTCCTGACGCCTGTCACGTCTTATACTCGATCTATAGGCAGAACTGGAGCCCGGCTCCTGACGCCTGTCACGTCTTATACTCGATCTATAGGCAGAACTGGAGCCCGGCTCCTGACGCCTGTCACGTCTTATACTCGATCTATAGGCAGAACTGGAGCCCGGCTCCTGACGCCTGTCACGTCTTATACTCGATCTATAGGCAGAACTGGAGCCCGGCTCCTGACGCCTGTCGCGTCTTATGCTCGATCTATAGGCAGAACTGGAGCCCGGCTCCTGACGCCTGTCGCGTCTTATACTCGATCTATAGGCAGAACTGGAGCCCGGCTCCTGACGCCTGTCGCGTCTTATACTCGATCTATAGGCAGAACTGGAGCCCGGCTCCTGACGCCTGTCGCGTCTTATACTCGATCTATAGGCAGAACTGGAGCCCGGCTCCTGACGCCTGTCACGTCTTATACTCGATCTATAGGCAGAACTGGAGCCCGGCTCCTGACGCCTGTCGCGTCTTATACTCGATCTATAGGCAGAACTGGAGCCCGGCTCCTGACGCCTGTCGCGTCTTATACTCGATCTATAGGCAGAACTGGAGCCTGGCTCCTGACGCCTGTCGCGTCTTATACTCGATCTATAGGCAGAACTGGAGCCCGGCTCCTGACGCCTGTCGCGTCTTATACTCGATCTATAGGCAGAACTGGAGCCCGGCTCCTGACGCCTGTCGCGTCTTATACTCGATCTATAGGCAGAACTGGAGCCCGGCTCCTGACGCCTGTCGCGTCTTATACTCGATCTATAGGCAGAACTGGAGCCCGGCTCCTGACGCCTGTCACGTCTTATACTCGATCTATAGGCAGAACTGGAGCCCGGCTCCTGACGCCTGTCACGTCTTATACTCGATCTATAGGCAGAACTGGAGCCCGGCTCCTGATGCCTGTCGCGTCTTATACTCGATCTATAGGCAGAACTGGAGCCCGGCTCCTGACGCCTGTCACGTCTTATACTCGATCTATAGGCAGAACTGGAGCCCGGCTCCTGACGCCTGTCGCGTCTTATACTCGATCTATAGGCAGAACTGGAGCCCGGCTCCTGACGCCTGTCGTGTCTTATACTCGATCTATAGGCAGAACTGGAGCCCAGCTCCTGACGCCTGTCGCGTCTTATACTCGATCTATAGGCAGAACTGGAGCCCGGCTCCTGACGCCTGTCGTGTCTTATACTCGATCTATAGGCAGAACTGGAGCCCGGCTCCTGATGCCTGTCGCGTCTTATACTCGATCTATAGGCAGAACTGGAGCCTGGCTCCTGACGCCTGTCGCGTCTTATACTCGATCTATAGGCAGAACTGGAGCCCGGCTCCTGACGCCTGTCACGTCTTATACTCGATCTATAGGCAGAACTGGAGCCCGGCTCCTGATGCCTGTCGCGTCTTATACTCGATCTATAGGCAGAACTGGAGCCCGGCTCCTGACGCCTGTCACGTCTTATACTCGATCTATAGGCAGAACTGGAGCCCAGCTCCTGACGCCTGTCACGTCTTATACTCGATCTATAGGCAGAACTGGAGCCCGGCTCCTGACGCCTGTCGCGTCTTATACTCGATCTATAGGCAGAACTGGAACCCGGCTCCTGATGCCTGTCACGTCTTATACTCGATCTATAGGCAGAACTGGAGCCCGGCTCCTGACGCCTGTCACGTCTTATACTCGATCTATAGGCAGAACTGGAGCCCGGCTCCTGACGCCTGTCACGTCTTATACTCGATCTATAGGCAGAACTGGAGCCCGGCTCCTGACGCCTGTCACGTCTTATACTCGATCTATAGGCAGAACTGGAGCCCGGCTCCTGACGCCTGTCACGTCTTATACTCGATCTATAGGCAGAACTGGAGCCCGGCTCCTGACGCCTGTCGCGTCTTATTCTCGTTCTATAGGCAGAACTGGAACCCGGCTCCTGATGCCTGTCACGTCTTATACTCGATCTATAGGCAGAACTGGAGCCCGGCTCCTGACGCCTGTCACGTCTTATACTCGATCTATAGGCAGAACTGGAGCCCGGCTCCTGACGCCTGTCACGTCTTATACTCGATCTATGGGCAGAACTGGAGCCCGGCTCCTGACGCCTGTCACGTCTTATACCTGATCTATAGGCAGAACTGGAGCCTGGCTCCTGACGCCTGTCACGTCTTATGCTCGATCTATAGGCAGAACTGGAGCCCGGCTCCTGACGCCTGTCACGTCTTATACTCGATCTATAGGCAGAACTGGAGCCCGGCTCCTGACGCCTGTCACGTCTTATACTCGATCTATAGGCAGAACTGGAGCCCGGCTCCTGACGCCTGTCACGTCTTATACTCGATCTATAGGCAGAACTGGAGCCCGGCTCCTGACGCCTGTCACGTCTTATACTCGATCTATAGGCAGAACTGGAGCCTGGCTCCTGACGCCTGTCGCGTCTTATACTCGATCTATAGGCAGAACTGGAGCCCGGCTCCTGACGCCTGTCACGTCTTATACTCGTTCTATAGGCAGAACTGGAGCCCGGCTCCTGACGCCTGTCACGTCTTATACTCGATCTATAGGCAGAACTGGAGCCCGGCTCCTGACGCCTGTCGTGTCTTATACTCGATCTATAGGCAGAACTGGAGCCCGGCTCCTGACGCCTGTCACGTCTTATACTCGATCTATAGGCAGAACTGGAGCCCGGCTCCTGACGCCTGTCACGTCTTATACTCGATCTATAGGCAGAACTGGAGCCCGGCTCCTGATGCCTGTCACGTCTTATACTCGATCTATGGGCAGAACTGGAACCCGGCTCCTGACGCCTGTCGTGTCTTATACTCGATCTATAGGCAGAACTGGAGCCCGACTCCTGACGCCTGTCGTGTCTTATACTCGATCTATGGGCAGAACTGGAGCCCGACTCCTGACGCCTGTCACGTCTTATACTCGATCTATAGGCAGAAATGGAGCCCGGCTCCTGATGCCTGTCACGTCTTATACTCGATCTATAGGCAGAACTGGAGCCCGACTCCTGACGCCTGTCGCGTCTTATACTCGATCTATAGGCAGAACTGGAGCCCGGCTCCTGACGCCTGTCGTGTCTTATACTCGATCTATAGGCAGAACTGGAGCCCGGCTCCTGACGCCTGTCGCGTCTTATTCTCGTTCTATAGGCAGAACTGGAACCCGGCTCCTGATGCCTGTCGCGTCTTATACTCGATCTATAGGCAGAACTGGAGCCCGGCTCCTGACGCCTGTCACGTCTTATACTCGATCTATAGGCAGAACTGGAGCCCGACTCCTGACGCCTGTCACGTCTTATGCTCGATCTATAGGCAGAACTGGAGCCCGGCTCCTGACGCCTGTCACGTCTTATACTCGATCTATAGGCAGAACTGGAGCCCGACTCCTGACGCCTGTCACGTCTTATGCTCGATCTATAGGCAGAACTGGAGCCCGGCTCCTGACGCCTGTCGCGTCTTATACTCGATCTATAGGCAGAACTGGAGCCCGGCTCCTGACGCCTGTCACGTCTTATACTCGATCTATAGGCAGAACTGGAGCCCGGCTCCTGACGCCTGTCACGTCTTATACTCGATCTATAGGCAGAACTGGAGCCCGGCTCCTGACGCCTGTCGCGTCTTATACTCGATCTATAGGCAGAACTGGAGCCCGGCTCCTGACGCCTGTCGCGTCTTATACTCGATCTATGGGCAGAACTGGAGCCCGGCTCCTGACGCCTGTCACGTCTTATCCTCGATCTATAGGCAGAACTGGAGCCCGGCTCCTGACGCCTGTCACGTCTTATACTCGATCTATAGGCAGAACTGGAGCCCGGCTCCTGACGCCTGTCACGTCTTATACTCGATCTATAGGCAGAACTGGAGCCCGGCTCCTGACGCCTGTCGCGTCTTATACTCGATCTATAGGCAGAACTGGAGCCCGGCTCCTGACGCCTGTCGCGTCTTATACTCGATCTATGGGCAGAACTGGAACCCGGCTCCTGACGCCTGTCGCGTCTTATACTCGATCTATGGGCAGAACTGGAGCCCGGCTCCTGACGCCTGTCGCGTCTTATCCTCGATCTACAGGCAGAACTGGAGCCCGGCTCCTGATGCCTGTCACGTCTTATCCTCGATCTATAGGCAGAACTGGAGCCTGGCTCCTGACGCCTGTCACGTCTTATTCTCGATCTATAGGCAGAACTGGAGCCCGGCTCCTGACGCCTGTCGCGTCTTATACTCGATCTATAGGCAGAACTGGAGCCCGGCTCCTGACGCCTGTCACGTCTTATCCTCGATCTATAGGCAGAACTGGAGCCCGGCTCCTGACGCCTGTCGCGTCTTATACTCGATCTATAGGCAGAACTGGAGCCCGGCTCCTGACGCCTGTCACGTCTTATCCTCGATCTATAGGCAGAACTGGAGCCCGGCTCCTGACGCCTGTCGCGTCTTATACTCGATCTATAGGCAGAACTGGAGCCCGGCTCCTGACGCCTGTCGCGTCTTATACTCGATCTATGGGCAGAACTGGAGCCCGGCTCCTGACGCCTGTCACGTCTTATACTCGATCTATAGGCAGAACTGGAGCCCGGCTCCTGATGCCTGTCGCGTCTTATACTCGATCTATAGGCAGAACTGGAGCCCGGCTCCTGACGCCTGTCACGTCTTATTCTCGATCTATAGGCAGAACTGGAGCCCGGCTCCTGACGCCTGTCACGTCTTATACTCGATCTATAGGCAGAACTGGAGCCCGGCTCCTGACGCCTGTCACGTCTTATACTGGATCTATAGGCAGAACTGGAGCCCGGCTCCTGACGCCTGTCACGTCTTATACTCGATCTATAGGCAGAACTGGAGCCCGGCTCCTGACGCCTGTCACGTCTTATACTCGATCTATAGGCAGAACTGGAGCCCGGCTCCTGACGCCTGTCACGTCTTATACTCGATCTATAGGCAGAACTGGAGCCCGGCTCCTGACGCCTGTCGCGTCTTATGCTCGATCTATAGGCAGAACTGGAGCCCGGCTCCTGACGCCTGTCGCGTCTTATACTCGATCTATAGGCAGAACTGGAGCCCGGCTCCTGACGCCTGTCACGTCTTATCCTCGATCTATAGGCAGAACTGGAGCCCGGCTCCTGACGCCTGTCACGTCTTATACTCGATCTATAGGCAGAACTGGAGCCCGGCTCCTGACGCCTGTCACGTCTTATACTCGATCTATAGGCAGAACTGGAGCCCGGCTCCTGACGCCTGTCGCGTCTTATACTCGATCTATAGGCAGAACTGGAGCCCGGCTCCTGACGCCTGTCGCGTCTTATACTCGATCTATGGGCAGAACTGGAACCCGGCTCCTGACGCCTGTCGCGTCTTATACTCGATCTATGGGCAGAACTGGAGCCCGGCTCCTGACGCCTGTCGCGTCTTATCCTCGATCTACAGGCAGAACTGGAGCCCGGCTCCTGATGCCTGTCACGTCTTATCCTCGATCTATAGGCAGAACTGGAGCCTGGCTCCTGACGCCTGTCACGTCTTATTCTCGATCTATAGGCAGAACTGGAGCCCGGCTCCTGACGCCTGTCGCGTCTTATACTCGATCTATAGGCAGAACTGGAGCCCGGCTCCTGACGCCTGTCACGTCTTATCCTCGATCTATAGGCAGAACTGGAGCCCGGCTCCTGACGCCTGTCGCGTCTTATACTCGATCTATAGGCAGAACTGGAGCCCGGCTCCTGACGCCTGTCACGTCTTATCCTCGATCTATAGGCAGAACTGGAGCCCGGCTCCTGACGCCTGTCGCGTCTTATACTCGATCTATGGGCAGAACTGGAGCCCGGCTCCTGACGCCTGTCGCGTCTTATACTCGATCTATAGGCAGAACTGGAGCCCGGCTCCTGACGCCTGTCGCGTCTTATACTCGATCTATGGGCAGAACTGGAGCCCGGCTCCTGACGCCTGTCACGTCTTATACTCGATCTATAGGCAGAACTGGAGCCCGGCTCCTGATGCCTGTCGCGTCTTATACTCGATCTATAGGCAGAACTGGAGCCCGGCTCCTGACGCCTGTCACGTCTTATTCTCGATCTATAGGCAGAACTGGAGCCCGGCTCCTGACGCCTGTCACGTCTTATACTCGATCTATAGGCAGAACTGGAGCCCGGCTCCTGACGCCTGTCACGTCTTATACTGGATCTATAGGCAGAACTGGAGCCCGGCTCCTGACGCCTGTCACGTCTTATACTCGATCTATAGGCAGAACTGGAGCCCGGCTCCTGACGCCTGTCACGTCTTATACTCGATCTATAGGCAGAACTGGAGCCCGGCTCCTGACGCCTGTCACGTCTTATACTCGATCTATAGGCAGAACTGGAGCCCGGCTCCTGACGCCTGTCGCGTCTTATGCTCGATCTATAGGCAGAACTGGAGCCCGGCTCCTGACGCCTGTCGCGTCTTATACTCGATCTATAGGCAGAACTGGAGCCCGGCTCCTGACGCCTGTCGCGTCTTATACTCGATCTATAGGCAGAACTGGAGCCCGGCTCCTGACGCCTGTCGCGTCTTATACTCGATCTATAGGCAGAACTGGAGCCCGGCTCCTGACGCCTGTCACGTCTTATACTCGATCTATAGGCAGAACTGGAGCCCGGCTCCTGACGCCTGTCGCGTCTTATACTCGATCTATAGGCAGAACTGGAGCCCGGCTCCTGACGCCTGTCGCGTCTTATACTCGATCTATAGGCAGAACTGGAGCCTGGCTCCTGACGCCTGTCGCGTCTTATACTCGATCTATAGGCAGAACTGGAGCCCGGCTCCTGACGCCTGTCGCGTCTTATACTCGATCTATAGGCAGAACTGGAGCCCGGCTCCTGACGCCTGTCGCGTCTTATACTCGATCTATAGGCAGAACTGGAGCCCGGCTCCTGACGCCTGTCGCGTCTTATACTCGATCTATAGGCAGAACTGGAGCCCGGCTCCTGACGCCTGTCACGTCTTATACTCGATCTATAGGCAGAACTGGAGCCCGGCTCCTGACGCCTGTCACGTCTTATACTCGATCTATAGGCAGAACTGGAGCCCGGCTCCTGATGCCTGTCGCGTCTTATACTCGATCTATAGGCAGAACTGGAGCCCGGCTCCTGACGCCTGTCACGTCTTATACTCGATCTATAGGCAGAACTGGAGCCCGGCTCCTGACGCCTGTCGCGTCTTATACTCGATCTATAGGCAGAACTGGAGCCCGGCTCCTGACGCCTGTCGTGTCTTATACTCGATCTATAGGCAGAACTGGAGCCCAGCTCCTGACGCCTGTCGCGTCTTATACTCGATCTATAGGCAGAACTGGAGCCCGGCTCCTGACGCCTGTCGTGTCTTATACTCGATCTATAGGCAGAACTGGAGCCCGGCTCCTGATGCCTGTCGCGTCTTATACTCGATCTATAGGCAGAACTGGAGCCTGGCTCCTGACGCCTGTCGCGTCTTATACTCGATCTATAGGCAGAACTGGAGCCCGGCTCCTGACGCCTGTCACGTCTTATACTCGATCTATAGGCAGAACTGGAGCCCGGCTCCTGATGCCTGTCGCGTCTTATACTCGATCTATAGGCAGAACTGGAGCCCGGCTCCTGACGCCTGTCACGTCTTATACTCGATCTATAGGCAGAACTGGAGCCCAGCTCCTGACGCCTGTCACGTCTTATACTCGATCTATAGGCAGAACTGGAGCCCGGCTCCTGACGCCTGTCGCGTCTTATACTCGATCTATAGGCAGAACTGGAACCCGGCTCCTGATGCCTGTCACGTCTTATACTCGATCTATAGGCAGAACTGGAGCCCGGCTCCTGACGCCTGTCACGTCTTATACTCGATCTATAGGCAGAACTGGAGCCCGGCTCCTGACGCCTGTCGCGTCTTATTCTCGTTCTATAGGCAGAACTGGAACCCGGCTCCTGATGCCTGTCACGTCTTATACTCGATCTATAGGCAGAACTGGAGCCCGGCTCCTGACGCCTGTCACGTCTTATACTCGATCTATAGGCAGAACTGGAGCCCGGCTCCTGACGCCTGTCACGTCTTATACTCGATCTATGGGCAGAACTGGAGCCCGGCTCCTGACGCCTGTCACGTCTTATACCTGATCTATAGGCAGAACTGGAGCCTGGCTCCTGACGCCTGTCACGTCTTATGCTCGATCTATAGGCAGAACTGGAGCCCGGCTCCTGACGCCTGTCACGTCTTATACTCGATCTATAGGCAGAACTGGAGCCCGGCTCCTGACGCCTGTCACGTCTTATACTCGATCTATAGGCAGAACTGGAGCCCGGCTCCTGACGCCTGTCACGTCTTATACTCGATCTATAGGCAGAACTGGAGCCCGGCTCCTGACGCCTGTCGTGTCTTATACTCGATCTATAGGCAGAACTGGAGCCCGGCTCCTGACGCCTGTCACGTCTTATACTCGATCTATAGGCAGAACTGGAGCCCGGCTCCTGACGCCTGTCACGTCTTATACTCGATCTATAGGCAGAACTGGAGCCCGGCTCCTGATGCCTGTCACGTCTTATACTCGATCTATGGGCAGAACTGGAACCCGGCTCCTGACGCCTGTCGTGTCTTATACTCGATCTATAGGCAGAACTGGAGCCCGACTCCTGACGCCTGTCGTGTCTTATACTCGATCTATGGGCAGAACTGGAGCCCGACTCCTGACGCCTGTCACGTCTTATACTCGATCTATAGGCAGAAATGGAGCCCGGCTCCTGATGCCTGTCACGTCTTATACTCGATCTATAGGCAGAACTGGAGCCCGACTCCTGACGCCTGTCGCGTCTTATACTCGATCTATAGGCAGAACTGGAGCCCGGCTCCTGACGCCTGTCGTGTCTTATACTCGATCTATAGGCAGAACTGGAGCACGGCTCCTGACGCCTGTCGCGTCTTATTCTCGTTCTATAGGCAGAACTGGAACCCGGCTCCTGATGCCTGTCGCGTCTTATACTCGATCTATAGGCAGAACTGGAGCCCGGCTCCTGACGCCTGTCACGTCTTATACTCGATCTATAGGCAGAACTGGAGCCCGACTCCTGACGCCTGTCACGTCTTATGCTCGATCTATAGGCAGAACTGGAGCCCGGCTCCTGACGCCTGTCACGTCTTATACTCGATCTATAGGCAGAACTGGAGCCCGACTCCTGACGCCTGTCACGTCTTATGCTCGATCTATAGGCAGAACTGGAGCCCGGCTCCTGACGCCTGTCGCGTCTTATACTCGATCTATAGGCAGAACTGGAGCCCGGCTCCTGACGCCTGTCACGTCTTATACTCGATCTATAGGCAGAACTGGAGCCCGGCTCCTGACGCCTGTCACGTCTTATACTCGATCTATAGGCAGAACTGGAGCCCGGCTCCTGACGCCTGTCGCGTCTTATACTCGATCTATAGGCAGAACTGGAGCCCGGCTCCTGACGCCTGTCGCGTCTTATACTCGATCTATGGGCAGAACTGGAGCCCGGCTCCTGACGCCTGTCACGTCTTATCCTCGATCTATAGGCAGAACTGGAGCCCGGCTCCTGACGCCTGTCACGTCTTATACTCGATCTATAGGCAGAACTGGAGCCCGGCTCCTGACGCCTGTCACGTCTTATACTCGATCTATAGGCAGAACTGGAGCCCGGCTCCTGACGCCTGTCGCGTCTTATACTCGATCTATAGGCAGAACTGGAGCCCGGCTCCTGACGCCTGTCGCGTCTTATACTCGATCTATGGGCAGAACTGGAACCCGGCTCCTGACGCCTGTCGCGTCTTATACTCGATCTATGGGCAGAACTGGAGCCCGGCTCCTGACGCCTGTCGCGTCTTATCCTCGATCTACAGGCAGAACTGGAGCCCGGCTCCTGATGCCTGTCACGTCTTATCCTCGATCTATAGGCAGAACTGGAGCCTGGCTCCTGACGCCTGTCACGTCTTATTCTCGATCTATAGGCAGAACTGGAGCCCGGCTCCTGACGCCTGTCGCGTCTTATACTCGATCTATAGGCAGAACTGGAGCCCGGCTCCTGACGCCTGTCACGTCTTATCCTCGATCTATAGGCAGAACTGGAGCCCGGCTCCTGACGCCTGTCGCGTCTTATACTCGATCTATAGGCAGAACTGGAGCCCGGCTCCTGACGCCTGTCACGTCTTATCCTCGATCTATAGGCAGAACTGGAGCCCGGCTCCTGACGCCTGTCGCGTCTTATACTCGATCTATGGGCAGAACTGGAGCCCGGCTCCTGACGCCTGTCGCGTCTTATACTCGATCTATAGGCAGAACTGGAGCCCGGCTCCTGACGCCTGTCGCGTCTTATACTCGATCTATGGGCAGAACTGGAGCCCGGCTCCTGACGCCTGTCACGTCTTATACTCGATCTATAGGCAGAACTGGAGCCCGGCTCCTGATGCCTGTCGCGTCTTATACTCGATCTATAGGCAGAACTGGAGCCCGGCTCCTGACGCCTGTCACGTCTTATTCTCGATCTATAGGCAGAACTGGAGCCCGGCTCCTGACGCCTGTCACGTCTTATACTCGATCTATAGGCAGAACTGGAGCCCGGCTCCTGACGCCTGTCACGTCTTATACTGGATCTATAGGCAGAACTGGAGCCCGGCTCCTGATGCCTGTCACGTCTTATACTCGATCTATAGGCAGAACTGGAGCCCGGCTCCTGACGCCTGTCACGTCTTATACTCGATCTATAGGCAGAACTGGAGCCCGGCTCCTGACGCCTGTCACGTCTTATACTCGATCTATAGGCAGAACTGGAGCCCGGCTCCTGACGCCTGTCGCGTCTTATGCTCGATCTATAGGCAGAACTGGAGCCCGGCTCCTGACGCCTGTCGCGTCTTATACTCGATCTATAGGCAGAACTGGAGCCCGGCTCCTGACGCCTGTCGCGTCTTATACTCGATCTATAGGCAGAACTGGAGCCCGGCTCCTGACGCCTGTCGCGTCTTATACTCGATCTATAGGCAGAACTGGAGCCCGGCTCCTGACGCCTGTCACGTCTTATACTCGATCTATAGGCAGAACTGGAGCCCGGCTCCTGACGCCTGTCGCGTCTTATACTCGATCTATAGGCAGAACTGGAGCCCGGCTCCTGACGCCTGTCGCGTCTTATACTCGATCTATAGGCAGAACTGGAGCCTGGCTCCTGACGCCTGTCGCGTCTTATACTCGATCTATAGGCAGAACTGGAGCCCGGCTCCTGACGCCTGTCGCGTCTTATACTCGATCTATAGGCAGAACTGGAGCCCGGCTCCTGACGCCTGTCGCGTCTTATACTCGATCTATAGGCAGAACTGGAGCCCGGCTCCTGACGCCTGTCGCGTCTTATACTCGATCTATAGGCAGAACTGGAGCCCGGCTCCTGACGCCTGTCACGTCTTATACTCGATCTATAGGCAGAACTGGAGCCCGGCTCCTGACGCCTGTCACGTCTTATACTCGATCTATAGGCAGAACTGGAGCCCGGCTCCTGATGCCTGTCGCGTCTTATACTCGATCTATAGGCAGAACTGGAGCCCGGCTCCTGACGCCTGTCACGTCTTATACTCGATCTATAGGCAGAACTGGAGCCCGGCTCCTGACGCCTGTCGCGTCTTATACTCGATCTATAGGCAGAACTGGAGCCCGGCTCCTGACGCCTGTCGTGTCTTATACTCGATCTATAGGCAGAACTGGAGCCCAGCTCCTGACGCCTGTCGCGTCTTATACTCGATCTATAGGCAGAACTGGAGCCCGGCTCCTGACGCCTGTCGTGTCTTATACTCGATCTATAGGCAGAACTGGAGCCCGGCTCCTGATGCCTGTCGCGTCTTATACTCGATCTATAGGCAGAACTGGAGCCTGGCTCCTGACGCCTGTCGCGTCTTATACTCGATCTATAGGCAGAACTGGAGCCCGGCTCCTGACGCCTGTCACGTCTTATACTCGATCTATAGGCAGAACTGGAGCCCGGCTCCTGATGCCTGTCGCGTCTTATACTCGATCTATAGGCAGAACTGGAGCCCGGCTCCTGACGCCTGTCACGTCTTATACTCGATCTATAGGCAGAACTGGAGCCCGGCTCCTGACGCCTGTCACGTCTTATACTCGATCTATAGGCAGAACTGGAGCCCGGCTCCTGACGCCTGTCGCGTCTTATACTCGATCTATAGGCAGAACTGGAACCCGGCTCCTGATGCCTGTCACGTCTTATACTCGATCTATAGGCAGAACTGGAGCCCGGCTCCTGACGCCTGTCACGTCTTATACTCGATCTATAGGCAGAACTGGAGCCCGGCTCCTGACGCCTGTCACGTCTTATACTCGATCTATAGGCAGAACTGGAGCCCGGCTCCTGACGCCTGTCACGTCTTATACTCGATCTATAGGCAGAACTGGAGCCCGGCTCCTGACGCCTGTCACGTCTTATACTCGATCTATAGGCAGAACTGGAGCCCGGCTCCTGACGCCTGTCGCGTCTTATTCTCGTTCTATAGGCAGAACTGGAACCCGGCTCCTGATGCCTGTCACGTCTTATACTCGATCTATAGGCAGAACTGGAGCCCGGCTCCTGACGCCTGTCACGTCTTATACTCGATCTATAGGCAGAACTGGAGCCCGGCTCCTGACGCCTGTCACGTCTTATACTCGATCTATGGGCAGAACTGGAGCCCGGCTCCTGACGCCTGTCACGTCTTATACCTGATCTATAGGCAGAACTGGAGCCTGGCTCCTGACGCCTGTCACGTCTTATGCTCGATCTATAGGCAGAACTGGAGCCCGGCTCCTGACGCCTGTCACGTCTTATACTCGATCTATAGGCAGAACTGGAGCCCGGCTCCTGACGCCTGTCACGTCTTATACTCGATCTATAGGCAGAACTGGAGCCCGGCTCCTGACGCCTGTCACATCTTATACTCGATCTATAGGCAGAACTGGAGCCCGGCTCCTGACGCCTGTCACGTCTTATACTCGATCTATAGGCAGAACTGGAGCCTGGCTCCTGACGCCTGTCGCGTCTTATACTCGATCTATAGGCAGAACTGGAGCCCGGCTCCTGACGCCTGTCACGTCTTATACTCGTTCTATAGGCAGAACTGGAGCCCGGCTCCTGACGCCTGTCACGTCTTATACTCGATCTATAGGCAGAACTGGAGCCCGGCTCCTGACGCCTGTCGTGTCTTATACTCGATCTATAGGCAGAACTGGAGCCCGGCTCCTGACGCCTGTCACGTCTTATACTCGATCTATAGGCAGAACTGGAGCCCGGCTCCTGACGCCTGTCACCTCTTATACTCGATCTATAGGCAGAACTGGAGCCCGGCTCCTGATGCCTGTCACGTCTTATACTCGATCTATGGGCAGAACTGGAACCCGGCTCCTGACGCCTGTCGTGTCTTATACTCGATCTATAGGCAGAACTGGAGCCCGACTCCTGACGCCTGTCGTGTCTTATACTCGATCTATAGGCAGAACTGGAGCCCGACTCCTGACGCCTGTCGTGTCTTATACTCGATCTATGGGCAGAACTGGAGCCCGACTCCTGACGCCTGTCACGTCTTATACTCGATCTATAGGCAGAAATGGAGCCCGGCTCCTGATGCCTGTCACGTCTTATACTCGATCTATAGGCAGAACTGGAGCCCGACTCCTGACGCCTGTCGCGTCTTATACTCGATCTATAGGCAGAACTGGAGCCCGGCTCCTGACGCCTGTCGTGTCTTATACTCGATCTATAGGCAGAACTGGAGCACGGCTCCTGACGCCTGTCGCGTCTTATTCTCGTTCTATAGGCAGAACTGGAACCCGGCTCCTGATGCCTGTCGCGTCTTATACTCGATCTATAGGCAGAACTGGAGCCCGGCTCCTGACGCCTGTCACGTCTTATACTCGATCTATAGGCAGAACTGGAGCCCGACTCCTGACGCCTGTCACGTCTTATGCTCGATCTATAGGCAGAACTGGAGCCCGGCTCCTGACGCCTGTCACGTCTTATACTCGATCTATAGGCAGAACTGGAGCCCGACTCCTGACGCCTGTCACGTCTTATGCTCGATCTATAGGCAGAACTGGAGCCCGGCTCCTGACGCCTGTCGCGTCTTATACTCGATCTATAGGCAGAACTGGAGCCCGGCTCCTGACGCCTGTCACGTCTTATACTCGATCTATAGGCAGAACTGGAGCCCGGCTCCTGACGCCTGTCACGTCTTATACTCGATCTATAGGCAGAACTGGAGCCCGGCTCCTGACGCCTGTCGCGTCTTATACTCGATCTATAGGCAGAACTGGAGCCCGGCTCCTGACGCCTGTCGAGTCTTATACTCGATCTATGGGCAGAACTGGAGCCCGGCTCCTGACGCCTGTCACGTCTTATCCTCGATCTATAGGCAGAACTGGAGCCCGGCTCCTGACGCCTGTCACGTCTTATACTCGATCTATAGGCAGAACTGGAGCCCGGCTCCTGACGCCTGTCACGTCTTATACTCGATCTATAGGCAGAACTGGAGCCCGGCTCCTGACGCCTGTCGCGTCTTATACTCGATCTATAGGCAGAACTGGAGCCCGGCTCCTGACGCCTGTCGCGTCTTATACTCGATCTATGGGCAGAACTGGAACCCGGCTCCTGACGCCTGTCGCGTCTTATACTCGATCTATGGGCAGAACTGGAGCCCGGCTCCTGACGCCTGTCGCGTCTTATCCTCGATCTACAGGCAGAACTGGAGCCCGGCTCCTGATGCCTGTCACGTCTTATCCTCGATCTATAGGCAGAACTGGAGCCTGGCTCCTGACGCCTGTCACGTCTTATTCTCGATCTATAGGCAGAACTGGAGCCCGGCTCCTGACGCCTGTCGCGTCTTATACTCGATCTATAGGCAGAACTGGAGCCCGGCTCCTGACGCCTGTCACGTCTTATCCTCGATCTATAGGCAGAACTGGAGCCCGGCTCCTGACGCCTGTCGCGTCTTATACTCGATCTATAGGCAGAACTGGAGCCCGGCTCCTGACGCCTGTCACGTCTTATCCTCGATCTATAGGCAGAACTGGAGCCCGGCTCCTGACGCCTGTCGCGTCTTATACTCGATCTATGGGCAGAACTGGAGCCCGGCTCCTGACGCCTGTCGCGTCTTATACTCGATCTATAGGCAGAACTGGAGCCCGGCTCCTGACGCCTGTCGCGTCTTATACTCGATCTATGGGCAGAACTGGAGCCCGGCTCCTGACGCCTGTCACGTCTTATACTCGATCTATAGGCAGAACTGGAGCCCGGCTCCTGATGCCTGTCGCGTCTTATACTCGATCTATAGGCAGAACTGGAGCCCGGCTCCTGACGCCTGTCACGTCTTATTCTCGATCTATAGGCAGAACTGGAGCCCGGCTCCTGACGCCTGTCACGTCTTATACTCGATCTATAGGCAGAACTGGAGCCCGGCTCCTGACGCCTGTCACGTCTTATACTGGATCTATAGGCAGAACTGGAGCCCGGCTCCTGATGCCTGTCACGTCTTATACTCGATCTATAGGCAGAACTGGAGCCCGGCTCCTGACGCCTGTCACGTCTTATACTCGATCTATAGGCAGAACTGGAGCCCGGCTCCTGACGCCTGTCACGTCTTATACTCGATCTATAGGCAGAACTGGAGCCCGGCTCCTGACGCCTGTCGCGTCTTATGCTCGATCTATAGGCAGAACTGGAGCCCGGCTCCTGACGCCTGTCGCGTCTTATACTCGATCTATAGGCAGAACTGGAGCCCGGCTCCTGACGCCTGTCGCGTCTTATACTCGATCTATAGGCAGAACTGGAGCCCGGCTCCTGACGCCTGTCGCGTCTTATACTCGATCTATAGGCAGAACTGGAGCCCGGCTCCTGACGCCTGTCACGTCTTATACTCGATCTATAGGCAGAACTGGAGCCCGGCTCCTGACGCCTGTCGCGTCTTATACTCGATCTATAGGCAGAACTGGAGCCCGGCTCCTGACGCCTGTCGCGTCTTATACTCGATCTATAGGCAGAACTGGAGCCTGGCTCCTGACGCCTGTCGCGTCTTATACTCGATCTATAGGCAGAACTGGAGCCCGGCTCCTGACGCCTGTCGCGTCTTATACTCGATCTATAGGCAGAACTGGAGCCCGGCTCCTGACGCCTGTCGCGTCTTATACTCGATCTATAGGCAGAACTGGAGCCCGGCTCCTGACGCCTGTCGCGTCTTATACTCGATCTATAGGCAGAACTGGAGCCCGGCTCCTGACGCCTGTCACGTCTTATACTCGATCTATAGGCAGAACTGGAGCCCGGCTCCTGACGCCTGTCACGTCTTATACTCGATCTATAGGCAGAACTGGAGCCCGGCTCCTGATGCCTGTCGCGTCTTATACTCGATCTATAGGCAGAACTGGAGCCCGGCTCCTGACGCCTGTCACGTCTTATACTCGATCTATAGGCAGAACTGGAGCCCGGCTCCTGACGCCTGTCGCGTCTTATACTCGATCTATAGGCAGAACTGGAGCCCGGCTCCTGACGCCTGTCGTGTCTTATACTCGATCTATAGGCAGAACTGGAGCCCAGCTCCTGACGCCTGTCGCGTCTTATACTCGATCTATAGGCAGAACTGGAGCCCGGCTCCTGACGCCTGTCGTGTCTTATACTCGATCTATAGGCAGAACTGGAGCCCGGCTCCTGATGCCTGTCGCGTCTTATACTCGATCTATAGGCAGAACTGGAGCCTGGCTCCTGACGCCTGTCGCGTCTTATACTCGATCTATAGGCAGAACTGGAGCCCGGCTCCTGACGCCTGTCACGTCTTATACTCGATCTATAGGCAGAACTGGAGCCCGGCTCCTGATGCCTGTCGCGTCTTATACTCGATCTATAGGCAGAACTGGAGCCCGGCTCCTGACGCCTGTCACGTCTTATACTCGATCTATAGGCAGAACTGGAGCCCGGCTCCTGACGCCTGTCACGTCTTATACTCGATCTATAGGCAGAACTGGAGCCCGGCTCCTGACGCCTGTCGCGTCTTATACTCGATCTATAGGCAGAACTGGAACCCGGCTCCTGATGCCTGTCACGTCTTATACTCGATCTATAGGCAGAACTGGAGCCCGGCTCCTGACGCCTGTCACGTCTTATACTCGATCTATAGGCAGAACTGGAGCCCGGCTCCTGACGCCTGTCACGTCTTATACTCGATCTATAGGCAGAACTGGAGCCCGGCTCCTGACGCCTGTCACGTCTTATACTCGATCTATAGGCAGAACTGGAGCCCGGCTCCTGACGCCTGTCACGTCTTATACTCGATCTATAGGCAGAACTGGAGCCCGGCTCCTGACGCCTGTCGCGTCTTATTCTCGTTCTATAGGCAGAACTGGAACCCGGCTCCTGATGCCTGTCACGTCTTATACTCGATCTATAGGCAGAACTGGAGCCCGGCTCCTGACGCCTGTCACGTCTTATACTCGATCTATAGGCAGAACTGGAGCCCGGCTCCTGACGCCTGTCACGTCTTATACTCGATCTATGGGCAGAACTGGAGCCCGGCTCCTGACGCCTGTCACGTCTTATACCTGATCTATAGGCAGAACTGGAGCCTGGCTCCTGACGCCTGTCACGTCTTATGCTCGATCTATAGGCAGAACTGGAGCCCGGCTCCTGACGCCTGTCACGTCTTATACTCGATCTATAGGCAGAACTGGAGCCCGGCTCCTGACGCCTGTCACGTCTTATACTCGATCTATAGGCAGAACTGGAGCCCGGCTCCTGACGCCTGTCACATCTTATACTCGATCTATAGGCAGAACTGGAGCCCGGCTCCTGACGCCTGTCACGTCTTATACTCGATCTATAGGCAGAACTGGAGCCTGGCTCCTGACGCCTGTCGCGTCTTATACTCGATCTATAGGCAGAACTGGAGCCCGGCTCCTGACGCCTGTCACGTCTTATACTCGTTCTATAGGCAGAACTGGAGCCCGGCTCCTGACGCCTGTCACGTCTTATACTCGATCTATAGGCAGAACTGGAGCCCGGCTCCTGACGCCTGTCGTGTCTTATACTCGATCTATAGGCAGAACTGGAGCCCGGCTCCTGACGCCTGTCACGTCTTATACTCGATCTATAGGCAGAACTGGAGCCCGGCTCCTGACGCCTGTCACCTCTTATACTCGATCTATAGGCAGAACTGGAGCCCGGCTCCTGATGCCTGTCACGTCTTATACTCGATCTATGGGCAGAACTGGAACCCGGCTCCTGACGCCTGTCGTGTCTTATACTCGATCTATAGGCAGAACTGGAGCCCGACTCCTGACGCCTGTCGTGTCTTATACTCGATCTATGGGCAGAACTGGAGCCCGACTCCTGACGCCTGTCACGTCTTATACTCGATCTATAGGCAGAAATGGAGCCCGGCTCCTGATGCCTGTCACATCTTATACTCGATCTATAGGCAGAACTGGATTCCGACTCCTGACGCCTGTCGCGTCTTATACTCGATCTATAGGCAGAACTGGAGCCCGGCTCCTGACGCCTGTCGTGTCTTATACTCGATCTATAGGCAGAACTGGAGCCCGGCTCCTGACGCCTGTCGCGTCTTATTCTCGTTCTATAGGCAGAACTGGAACCCGGCTCCTGATGCCTGTCGCGTCTTATACTCGATCTATAGGCAGAACTGGAGCCCGGCTCCTGACGCCTGTCACGTCTTATACTCGATCTATAGGCAGAACTGGAGCCCGACTCCTGACGCCTGTCACGTCTTATGCTCGATCTATAGGCAGAACTGGAGCCCGGCTCCTGACGCCTGTCACGTCTTATACTCGATCTATAGGCAGAACTGGAGCCCGACTCCTGACGCCTGTCACGTCTTATGCTCGATCTATAGGCAGAACTGGAGCCCGGCTCCTGACGCCTGTCGCGTCTTATACTCGATCTATAGGCAGAACTGGAGCCCGGCTCCTGACGCCTGTCACGTCTTATACTCGATCTATAGGCAGAACTGGAGCCCGGCTCCTGACGCCTGTCACGTCTTATACTCGATCTATAGGCAGAACTGGAGCCCGGCTCCTGACGCCTGTCACGTCTTATACTCGATCTATAGGCAGAACTGGAGCCCGGCTCCTGACGCCTGTCGCGTCTTATACTCGATCTATGGGCAGAACTGGAGCCCGGCTCCTGACGCCTGTCACGTCTTATCCTCGATCTATAGGCAGAACTGGAGCCCGGCTCCTGACGCCTGTCACGTCTTATACTCGATCTATAGGCAGAACTGGAGCCCGGCTCCTGACGCCTGTCACGTCTTATACTCGATCTATAGGCAGAACTGGAGCCCGGCTCCTGACGCCTGTCGCGTCTTATACTCGATCTATAGGCAGAACTGGAGCCCGGCTCCTGACGCCTGTCGCGTCTTATACTCGATCTATGGGCAGAACTGGAACCCGGCTCCTGACGCCTGTCGCGTCTTATACTCGATCTATGGGCAGAACTGGAGCCCGGCTCCTGACGCCTGTCGCGTCTTATCCTCGATCTACAGGCAGAACTGGAGCCCGGCTCCTGATGCCTGTCACGTCTTATCCTCGATCTATAGGCAGAACTGGGGCCTGGCTCCTGACGCCTGTCACGTCTTATTCTCGATCTATAGGCAGAACTGGAGCCCGGCTCCTGACGCCTGTCGCGTCTTATACTCGATCTATAGGCAGAACTGGAGCCCGGCTCCTGACGCCTGTCACGTCTTATCCTCGATCTATAGGCAGAACTGGAGCCCGGCTCCTGACGCCTGTCACGTCTTATACTCGATCTATAGGCAGAACTGGAGCCCGGCTCCTGACGCCTGTCACGTCTTATACTCGATCTATAGGCAGAACTGGAGCCCGGCTCCTGACGCCTGTCACGTCTTATCCTCGATCTATAGGCAGAACTGGAGCCCGGCTCCTGACGCCTGTCGCGTCTTATACTCGATCTATGGGCAGAACTGGAGCCCGGCTCCTGACGCCTGTCGCGTCTTATACTCGATCTATAGGCAGAACTGGAGCCCGGCTCCTGACGCCTGTCGCGTCTTATACTCGATCTATGGGCAGAACTGGAGCCCGGCTCCTGACGCCTGTCACGTCTTATACTCGATCTATAGGCAGAACTGGAGCCCGGCTCCTGATGCCTGTCGCGTCTTATACTCGATCTATAGGCAGAACTGGAGCCCGGCTCCTGACGCCTGTCACGTCTTATTCTCGATCTATAGGCAGAACTGGAGCCCGGCTCCTGACGCCTGTCACGTCTTATACTCGATCTATAGGCAGAACTGGAGCCCGGCTCCTGACGCCTGTCACGTCTTATACTCGATCTATAGGCAGAACTGGAGCCCGGCTCCTGACGCCTGTCACGTCTTATACTCGATCTATAGGCAGAACTGGAGCCCGGCTCCTGACGCCTGTCACGTCTTATACTCGATCTATAGGCAGAACTGGAGCCCGGCTCCTGACGCCTGTCACGTCTTATACTCGATCTATAGGCAGAACTGGAGCCCGGCTCCTGACGCCTGTCGTGTCTTATACTCGATCTACAGGCAGAACTGGAGCCTGGCTCCTGACGCCTGTCGCGTCTTATACTCGATCTATAGGCAGAACTGGAGCCCGGCTCCTGATGCCTGTCGCGTCTTATACTCGATCTATAGGCAGAACTGGAGCCCGGCTCCTGACGCCTGTCACGTCTTATACTCGATCTATAGGCAGAACTGGAGCCCGGCTCCTGACGCCTGTCGCGTCTTATACTCGATCTATAGGCAGAACTGGAGCCCGGCTCCTGACGCCTGTCGCGTCTTATACTCGATCTATAGGCAGAAATGGAGCCCGGCTCCTGACGCCTGTCACGTCTTATACTCGATCTATAGGCAGAACTGGAGCCCGGCTCCTGACGCCTGTCGCGTCTTATACTCGATCTATAGGCAGAACTGGAGCCCGGCTCCTGACGCCTGTCGCGTCTTATACTCGATCTATAGGCAGAACTGGAGCCCGGCTCCTGACGCCTGTCACGTCTTATACTCGATCTATAGGCAGAACTGGAGCCCGGCTCCTGACGCCTGTCACGTCTTATACTCGATCTATAGGCAGAACTGGAGCCCGGCTCCTGACGCCTGTCGCATCTTATACTCGATCTATAGGCAGAACTGGAGCCCGGCTCCTGACGCCTGTCGCGTCTTATACTCGATCTATAGGCAGAACTGGAGCCCGGCTCCTGACGCCTGTCGCGTCTTATACTCGATCTATAGGCAGAACTGGAGCCCGGCTCCTGATGCCTGTCAGGTCTTATACTCGATCTATAGGCAGAACTGGAGCCCGGCTCCTGACGCCTGTCGTGTCTTATACTCGATCTATAGGCAGAACTGGAGCCCGGCTCCTGACGCCTGTCGTGTCTTATACTCGATCTATAGGCAGAACTGGAACCCGGCTCCTGACGCCTGTCACGTCTTATACTCGATCTATAGGCAGAACTGGAGCCCGGCTCCTGACGCCTGTCGTGTCTTATACTCGATCTATAGGCAGAACTGGAGCCCGGCTCCTGATGCCTGTCGCGTCTTATACTCGATCTATAGGCAGAACTGGAGCCCGGCTCCTGACGCCTGTCACGTCTTATACTCGATCTATAGGCAGAACTGGAGCCCGGCTCCTGACGCCTGTCGCGTCTTATTCTCGTTCTATAGGCAGAACTGGAGCCCGGCTCCTGACGCCTGTCGCGTCTTATACTCGATCTATAGGCAGAACTGGAGCCCGACTCCTGACGCCTGTCGCGTCTTATACTCGATCTATAGGCAGAACTGGAGCCCGGCTCCTGACGCCTGTCGCGTCTTATACTCGATCTATAGGCAGAACTGGAGCCCGGCTCCTGACGCCTGTCGCGTCTTATACTCGATCTATAGGCAGAACTGGAGCCCGGCTCCTGACGCCTGTCACGTCTTATACTCGATCTATAGGCAGAACTGGAGCCCGGCTCCTGACGCCTGTCGTGTCTTATACTCGATCTATAGGCAGAACTGGAGCCCGGCTCCTGACGCCTGTCACGTCTTATACTCGATCTATAGGCAGAACTGGAGCCCGGCTCCTGACGCCTGTCGTGTCTTATACTCGATCTATAGGCAGAACTGGAACCCGGCTCCTGACGCCTGTCACGTCTTATACTCGATCTATAGGCAGAACTGGAGCCCGGCTCCTGACGCCTGTTGCGTCTTATACTCGATCTATAGGCAGAACTGGAGCCCGGCTCCTGACGCCTGTCGCGTCTTATACTCGATCTATAGGCAGAACTGGAGCCCGGCTCCTGATGCCTGTCACGTCTTATACTCGATCTATAGGCAGAACTGGAGCCCGGCTCCTGACGCCTGTCATGTCTTATACTCGATCTATAGGCAGAACTGGAGCCCGGCTCCTGATGCCTGTCACGTCTTATACCTGATCTATAGGCAGAACTGGAGCCCGGCTCCTGACGCCTGTCGCGTCTTATGCTCGATCTATAGGCAGAACTGGAGCCTGACTCCTGACGCCTGTCGCGTCTTATACTCGTTCTATAGGCAGAACTGGAGCCCGGCTCCTGACGCCTGTCGCGTCTTATACTCGATCTATAGGCAGAACTGGAGCCCGGCTCCTGACGCCTGTCGCGTCTTATACTCGATCTATAGGCAGAACTGGAGCCCGGCTCCTGACGCCTGTCGCGTCTTATACTCGATCTATAGGCAGAAATGGAGCCCGGCTCCTGACGCCTGTCACGTCTTATACTCGATCTATAGGCAGAACTGGAGCCCGGCTCCTGACGCCTGTCACGTCTTATACTCGATCTATAGGCAGAACTGGAGCCCGGCTCCTGACGCCTGTCGCGTCTTATACTCGATCTATGGGCAGAACTGGAGCCCGGCTCCTGACGCCTGTCACGTCTTATACTCGATCTATAGGCAGAACTGGAGCCCGGCTCCTGACGCCTGTCACGTCTTATACTCGATCTATAGGCAGAACTGGAGCCCGGCTCCTGACGCCTGTCGCGTCTTATACTCGATCTATAGGCAGAACTGGAGCCCGGCTCCTGACGCCTGTCGCGTCTTATACTCGATCTATAGGCAGAACTGGAGCCCGGCTCCTGACGCCTGTCACGTCTTATACTCGATCTATAGGCAGAACTGGAGCCCGGCTCCTGATGCCTGTCACGTCTTATACTCGATCTATAGGCAGAACTGGAGCCCGGCTCCTGACGCCTGTCACGTCTTATACTCGATCTATAGGCAGAACTGGAGCCCGGCTCCTGACGCCTGTCACGTCTTATACTCGATCTATAGGCAGAACTGGAGCCCAGCTCCTGACGCCTGTCACGTCTTATACTCGATCTATAGGCAGAACTGGAGCCCGGCTCCTGACGCCTGTTGCGTCTTATACTCGATCTATAGGCAGAACTGGAGCCCGGCTCCTGACGCCTGTCGCGTCTTATACTCGATCTATAGGCAGAACTGGAGCCCAGCTCCTGACGCCTGTCACGTCTTATACTCGATCTATAGGCAGAACTGGAGCCCGGCTCCTGACGCCTGTCATGTCTTATACTCGATCTATAGGCAGAACTGGAGCCCGGCTCCTGATGCCTGTCACGTCTTATACTCGATCTATAGGCAGAACTGGAGCCCGGCTCCTGACGCCTGTCACGTCTTATACTCGATCTATAGGCAGAACTGGAGCCCGGCTCCTGATGCCTGTCACGTCTTATACTCGATCCATAGGCAGAACTGGAGCCCGGCTCCTGATGCCTGTCACGTCTTATACTCGATCTATAGGCAGAACTGAAGCCCGGCTCCTGACGCCTGTCACGTCTTATACTCGATCTATAGGCAGAACTGGAGCCCGGCTCCTGACGCCTGTCGCGTCTTATACTCGATCTATAGGCAGAACTGGAGCCCGGCTCCTGACGCCTGTCACGTCTTATACTCGATCTATAGGCAGAACTGGAGCCCGGCTCCTGACGCCTGTCACGTCTTATACTCGATCTATAGGCAGAACTGGAGCCCGGCTCCTGATGCCTGTCGCGTCTTATACTCGATCTATAGGCAGAACTGGAGCCTGGCTCCTGACGCCTGTCACGTCTTATACTCGATCTATAGGCAGAACTGGAGCCCGGCTCCTGACGCCTGTCACGTCTTATACTCGATCTATAGGCAGAACTGGAGCCCGGCTCCTGACACCTGTCGCGTCTTATACTCGATCTATAGGCAGAACTGGAGCCCGGCTCCTGACGCCTGTCACGTCTTATACTCGATCTATAGGCAGAACTGGAGCCCGGCTCCTGACGCCTGTCATGTCTTATACTCGATCTATAGGCAGAACTGGAGCCCGGCTCCTGATGCCTGTCACGTCTTATACTCGATCTATAGGCAGAACTGGAGCCCGGCTCCTGACGCCTGTCACGTCTTATACTCGATCTATAGGCAGAACTGGAGCCCGGCTCCTGACGCCTGTCACGTCTTATACTCGATCCATAGGCAGAACTGGAGCCCGGCTCCTGATGCCTGTCACGTCTTATACTCGATCTATAGGCAGAACTGAAGCCCGGCTCCTGACGCCTGTCACGTCTTATACTCGATCTATAGGCAAAACTGGAGCCCGGCTCCTGACGCCTGTCGCGTCTTATACTCGATCTATAGGCAGAACTGGAGCCCGGCTCCTGACGCCTGTCGCGTCTTATTCTCGTTCTATCGGCAGAACTGGAACCCGGCTCCTGATGCCTGTCACGTCTTATACTCGATCTATAGGCAGAACTGGAGCCCGGCTCCTGATGCCTGTCGCGTCTTATACTCGATCTATAGGCAGAACTGGAGCCTGGCTCCTGACGCCTGTCGCGTCTTATACTCGATCTATAGGCAGAACTGGAGCCCGGCTCCTGACGCCTGTCACGTCTTATACTCGATCTATAGGCAGAACTGGAGCCCGGCTCCTGACGCCTGTCGCGTCTTATACTCGATCTATGGGCAGAACTGGAGCCCGGCTCCTGACGACTGTCGCGTCTTATACTCGATCTATAGGCAGAACTGGAGCCCGGCTCCTGACGCCTGTCGCGTCTTATACTCGATCTATAGGCAGAACTGGAGCCCGGCTCCTGACGCCTGTCACGTCTTATACTCGATCTATGGGCAGAACTGGAGCCCGGCTCCTGACGCCTGTCGCGTCTTATACTCGATCTATAGGCAGAACTGGAGCCCGGCTCCTGACGCCTGTCACGTCTTATACTCGATCTATAGGCAGAACTGGAGCCCGGCTCCTGACGCCTGTCACGTCTTATACTCGATCTATAGGCAGAACTGGAGCCCGGCTCCTGACGCCTATCACGTCTTATACTCGATCTATAGGCAGAACTGGAGCCCGGCTCCTGACGCCTGTGACGTCTTATACTCGATCTATAGGCAGAACTGGAGCCCGGCTCCTGACGCCTGTCGCGTCTTATACTCGATCTATAGGCAGAACTGGAGCCCGGCTCCTGACGCCTGTCACGTCTTATACTCGATCTATAGGCAGAACTGGAGCCCGGCTCCTGACGCCTGTCGCGTCTTATACTCGATCTATAGGCAGAACTGGAGCCTGGCTCCTGACGCCTGTCACATCTTATACTCGATCTATAGGCAGAACTGGAGCCCGGCTCCTGACGCCTGTCACGTCTTATACTCGATCTATAGGCAGAACTGGAGCCCGGCTCCTGACGCCTGTCACGTCTTATACTCGATCCATAGGCAGAACTGGAGCCCGGCTCCTGATGCCTGTCACGTCTTATACTCGATCTATAGGCAGAACTGAAGCCCGGCTCCTGACGCCTGTCACGTCTTATACTCGATCTATAGGCAAAACTGGAGCCCGGCTCCTGACGCCTGTCGCGTCTTATACTCGATCTATAGGCAGAACTGGAGCCCGGCTCCTGACGCCTGTCGCGTCTTATTCTCGTTCTATCGGCAGAACTGGAACCCGGCTCCTGATGCCTGTCACGTCTTATACTCGATCTATAGGCAGAACTGGAGCCCGGCTCCTGATGCCTGTCGCGTCTTATACTCGATCTATAGGCAGAACTGGAGCCTGGCTCCTGACGCCTGTCGCGTCTTATACTCGATCTATAGGCAGAACTGGAGCCCGGCTCCTGACGCCTGTCACGTCTTATACTCGATCTATAGGCAGAACTGGAGCCCGGCTCCTGACGCCTGTCGCGTCTTATACTCGATCTATGGGCAGAACTGGAGCCCGGCTCCTGACGACTGTCGCGTCTTATACTCGATCTATAGGCAGAACTGGAGCCCGGCTCCTGACGCCTGTCGCGTCTTATACTCGATCTATAGGCAGAACTGGAGCCCGGCTCCTGACGCCTGTCACGTCTTATACTCGATCTATGGGCAGAACTGGAGCCCGGCTCCTGACGCCTGTCGCGTCTTATACTCGATCTATAGGCAGAACTGGAGCCCGGCTCCTGACGCCTGTCACGTCTTATACTCGATCTATAGGCAGAACTGGAGCCCGGCTCCTGACGCCTGTCACGTCTTATACTCGATCTATAGGCAGAACTGGAGCCCGGCTCCTGACGCCTATCACGTCTTATACTCGATCTATAGGCAGAACTGGAGCCCGGCTCCTGACGCCTGTGACGTCTTATACTCGATCTATAGGCAGAACTGGAGCCCGGCTCCTGACGCCTGTCGCGTCTTATACTCGATCTATAGGCAGAACTGGAGCCCGGCTCCTGACGCCTGTCACGTCTTATACTCGATCTATAGGCAGAACTGGAGCCCGGCTCCTGACGCCTGTCGCGTCTTATACTCGATCTATAGGCAGAACTGGAGCCTGGCTCCTGACGCCTGTCACATCTTATACTCGATCTATAGGCAGAACTGGAGCCCGGCTCCTGACGCCTGTCACGTCTTATACTCGATCTATAGGCAGAACTGGAGCCCGGCTCCTGACGCCTGTCACGTCTTATACTCGATCTATAGGCAGAACTGGAGCCCGGCTCCTGACGCCTGTCGCGTCTTATACTCGATCTATAGGCAGAACTGGAGCCCGGCTCCTGACGCCTGTCACGTCTTATACCTGATCTATAGGCAGAACTGGAGCCCGGCTCCTGACGCCTGTCACGTCTTATACTCGATCTATAGGCAGAACTGGAGCCCGGCTCCTGACGCCTGTCACGTCTTATACTCGATCTATAGGCAGAACTGGAGCCCGGCTCCTGACGCCTGTCGCGTCTTATACTCGATCTATAGGCAGAACTGGAGCCCGGCTCCTGACGCCTGTCACGTCTTATACCTGATCTATAGGCAGAACTGGAGCCCGGCTCCTGATGCCTGTCACGTCTTATACTCGATCTATAGGCAGAACTGGAGCCCGGCTCCTGATGCCTATCGCGTCTTATACTCGATCTATAGGCAGAACTGGAGCCCGGCTCCTGACGCCTGTCACGTCTTATACTCGATCTATAGGCAGAACTGAGCCCGGCTCCTGACGCCTGTCACGTCTTATACTCGATCTATAGGCAGAACTGGAACCCGGCTCCTGACGCCTGTCGCGTCTTATACTCGATCTATAGGCAGAACTGGAGCCCGGCTCCTGACGCCTGTCACGTCTTATACTCGATCTATAGGCAGAAATGGAGCCCGGCTCCTGATGCCTGTCGCGTCTTATACTCGATCTATAGGCAGAACTGGAGCCCGGCTCCTGACGCCTGTCACGTCTTATACTCGATCTATAGGCAGAACTGGAGCCCGGCTCCTGACGCCTGTCACGTCTTATACTTGATCTATGGGCAGAACTGGAGCCCGGCTCCTGACGCCTGTCGCGTCTTATACTCGATCTATAGGCAGAACTGGAGCCCGGCTCCTGACGCCTGTCACGTCTTATACTCGAACTATAGGCAGAACTGGAGCCCGGCTCCTGACGCCTGCCGCGTCTTATACTCGATCTATAGGCAGAACTGGAGCCCGGCTCCTGACGCCTGTCGCGTCTTATACCTGATCTATAGGCAGAACTGGAGCCCGGCTCCTGACGCCTGTCGCGTCTTATACTCGATCTATAGGCAGAACTGGAGCCCGGCTCCTGATGCCTGTCGTGTCTTATACTCGATCTATAGGCATATCTGGAGCCCGGCTCCTGACGCCTGTCGCGTCTTATACCTGATCTATAGGCAGAACTGGAGCCCGGCTCCTGACGCCTGTCACGTCTTATACTCGATCTATAGGCAGAACTGGAGCCCGGCTCCTGACGCCTGTCGCGTCTTATACTCGATCTATAGGCAGAACTGGAGCCCGGCTCCTGACGCCTGTCACGTCTTATTCTCGTTCTATAGGCAGAACTGGAACCCGGCTCCTGACGCCTGTCGCGTCTTATACTCGATCTATAGGCAGAACTGGAGCCCGGCTCCTGACGCCTGTCGCGTCTTATACTCGATCTATAGGCAGATCTGGAGCCCGGCTCCTGACGCCTGTCGTGTCTTATACTCGATCTATAGGCAGAACTGTAGCCCGGCTCCTGACGCCTGTCGCGTCTTATACTCGATCTATAGGCAGAACTGGAGCCCGGCTCCTGACGCCTGTCGCGTCTTATACTCGATCTATAGGCAGAACTGGAGCCCGGCTCCTGACGCCTGTCGCGTCTTATACTCGATCTATAGGCAGAACTGGAGCCCGGCTCCTGATGCCTGTCACGTCTTATACTCGATCTATAGGCAGAACTGGAGCCCGGCTCCTGACGCCTGTCACGTCTTATACTCGATCTATAGGCAGAACTGGAGCCCGGCTCCTGACGCCTGTCGCGTCTTATACTCGATCTATAGGCAGAACTGGAGCCCGGCTCCTGATGCCTGTCGCGTCTTATACTCGATCTATAGGCAGAACTGGAGCCCGGCTCCTGATGCCTGTCGCGTCTTATACTCGATCTATAGGCAGAACTGGAGCCCGGCTCCTGACGCCTGTCACGTCTTATACTCGATCTATAGGCAGAACTGGAGCCCGACTCCTGACGCCTGTCACGTCTTATACTCGATCTATAGGCAGAACTGGAGCCCGGCTCCTGACGCCTGTCGCGTCTTATACTCGATCTATAGGCAGAACTGGAGCCCGGCTCCTGACGCCTGTCACGTCTTATACTCGATCTATAGGCAGAACTGGAGCCCGGCTCCTGACGCCTGTCACGTCTTATACTCGATCTATAGGCAGAACTGGAGCCCGGCTCCTGACGCCTGTCGCGTCTTATACTCGATCTATAGGCAGAACTGGAGCCCGGCTCCTGACGCCTGTCACGTCTTATACTCGATCTATAGGCAGAACTGGAGCCCGGCTCCTGACGCCTGTCGCGTCTTATACTCGATCTATAGGCAGAACTGGAGCCCGGCTCCTGACGCCTGTCGCGTCTTATACTCGATCTATAGGCAGAACTGGAGCCCGGCTCCTGACGCCTGTCACGTCTTATACTCGATCTATAGGCAGAACTGGAGCCCGGCTCCTGACGCCTGTCACGTCTTATACTCGATCTATAGGCAGAACTGGAGCCCGGCTCCTGACGCCTGTCACGTCTTATACTCGATCTATAGGCAGAACTGGAGCCCGGCTCCTGACGCCTGTCACGTCTTATACTCGATCTATAGGCAGAACTGGAGCCCGGCTCCTGACGCCTGTCACGTCTTATGCTCGATCTATAGGCAGAACTGGAGCCCGGCTCCTGACGCCTGTCGCGTCTTATGCTCGATCTATAGGCAGAACTGGAGCCCGACTCCTGACGCCTGTCACGTCTTATGCTCGATCTATAGGCAGAACTGGAGCCCGGCTCCTGACGCCTGTCACGTCTTATACTCGATCTATAGGCAGAACTGGAGCCCGGCTCCTGACGCCTATCACGTCTTATACTCGATCTATAGGCAGAACTGGAGCCCGGCTCCTGACGCCTGTCACGTCTTATACTCGATCTATAGGCAGAACTGGTGCCCGGCTCCTGACGCCTGTCACGTCTTATGCTCGATCTATAGGCAGAACTGGAGCCCGGCTCCTGACGCCTGTCACGTCTTATACTCGATCTATAGGCAGAACTGGAGCCCGGCTCCTGACGCCTGTCACGTCTTATACTTGATCTATAGGCAGAACTGGAGCCCGACTCCTGACGCCTGTCACGTCTTATGCTCGATCTATAGGCAGAACTGGAGCCCGGCTCCTGACGCCTGTCACGTCTTATACTCGATCTATAGGCAGAACTGGAGCCCGGCTCCTGACGCCTGTCGCGTCTTATGCTCGATCTATAGGCAGAACTGGAGCCCGGCTCCTGACGCCTGCCGCGTCTTATACTCGATCTATAGGCAGAACTGGAGCCCGGCTCCTGACGCCTGTCGCGTCTTATGCTCGATCTATAGGCAGAACTGGAGCCCGACTCCTGACGCCTGTCACGTGTTATACCTGATCTATAGGCAGAACTGGAGCCCGGCTCCTGACGCCTGTCACATCTTATACTCGATCTATAGGCAGAACTGGAGCCCGGCTCCTGACGCCTGTCACGTCTTATACTCGATCTATAGGCAGAACTGGAGCCCGGCTCCTGACGCCTGTCACGTCTTATACTCGATCTATAGGCAGAACTGGAGCCCGGCTCCTGACGCCTGTCACGTCTTATACTCGATCTATAGGCAGAACTGGAGCCCGGCTCCTGACGCCTGCCGCGTCTTATACTCGATCTATAGGCAGAACTGGAGCCCGACTCCTGACGCCTGTCACGTCTTATACTCGATCTATAGGCAGAACTGGAGCCCGGCTCCTGACGCCTATCACGTCTTATACTCGATCTATAGGCAGAACTGGAGCCCGGCTCCTGACGCCTGTCACGTCTTATACTCGATCTATAGGCAGAACTGGAGCCCGGCTCCTGACGCCTGTCAAGTCTTATACTCGATCTATAGGCAGAACTGGTGCCCGGCTCCTGACGCCTGTCGCGTCTTATACTCGATCTATAGGCAGAACTGGAGCCCGGCTCCTGACGCCTGTCGCGTCTTATACTCGATCTATAGGCAGAACTGGAGCCCGGCTCCTGACGCCTGTCACGTCTTATACTCGATCTATAGGCAGAACTGGAGCCCGGCTCCTGACGCCTGTCACGTCTTATACTCGATCTATAGGCAGAACTGGAGCCCGGCTCCTGACGCCTGTCACGTCTTATTCTCGTTCTATAGGCAGAACTGGAACCCGGCTCCTGACGCCTGTCACGTCTTATACTCGATCTATAGGCAGAACTGGAGCCCGGCTCCTGACGCCTGTCGCGTCTTATACTCGATCTATAGGCAGAACTGGAGCCCGGCTCCTGACGCCTGTCACGTCTTATACTCGATCTATAGGCAGAACTGGAGCCCGGCTCCTGACGCCTGTCGCGTCTTATACTCGATCTATAGGCAGAACTGGAGCCCGGCTCCTGACGCCTTTCGCGTCTTATACTCGATCTATAGGCAGAACTGGAGCCCGGCTCCTGACGCCTGTCGTGTCTTATACACGATCTATAGGCAGAACTGGAGCCCGGCTCCTGACGCCTGTCGTGTCTTATACTCGATCTATAGGCAGAACTGGAGCCCGGCTCCTGACGCCTGTCGCGTCTTATACTCGATCTATAGGCAGAACTGGAGCCCGGCTCCTGACGCCTGTCACGTCTTATACTCGATCTATAGGCAGAACTGGAGCCCGGCACCTGACGCCTGTCGCGTCTTATACTCGATCTATAGGCAGAACAGGAGCCCGGCTCCTGACGCCTGTCGCGTCTTATACTCGATCTATAGGCAGAACTGGAGCCCGGCTCCTGACGCCTGTCGCGTCTTATACACGATCTATAGGCAGAACTGGAGCCCGGCTCCTGACGCCTGTCGTGTCTTATACTCGATCTATAGGCAGAACTGGAGCCCGCCTCCTGACGCCTGTCACGTCTTATACACGATCTATAGGCAGAACTGGAGCCCGGCTCCTGACGCCTGTCGCGTCTTATACTCGATCTATAGGCAGAACTGGAGCCCGCCTCCTGACGCCTGTCACGTCTTATACTCGATCTATAGGCAGAACTGGAGCCCGGCTCCTGATGCCTGTCGCGTCTTATACTCGATCTATAGGCAGAACTGGAGCCCGGCTCCTGACGCCTGTCGCGTCTTATACTCGATCTATAGGCAGAACTGGAGCCCGCCTCCTGACGCCTGTCGCGTCTTATACTCGATCTATAGGCAGAACTGGAGCCCGGCTCCTGACGCCTGTCGCGTCTTATACTCGATCTATAGGCAGAACTGGAGCCCGGCTCCTGACGCCTGTCACGTCTTATACTCGATCTATAGGCAGAACTGGAGCCCGGCTCCTGACGCCTGTCGCGTCTTATACTCGATCTATAGGCAGAACTGGAGCCCGGCTCCTGACGCCTGTCGCGTCTTATACTCGATCTATAGGCAGAACTGGAGCCCGGCTCCTGACGCCTGTCGCGTCTTATACTCGATCTATAGGCAGAACTGGAGCCCGGCTCCTGACGCCTGTCGTGTCTTATACACGATCTATAGGCAGAACTGGAGCCCGGCTCCTGACGCCTGTCACGTCTTATACTCGATCTATAGGCAGAACTGGAGCCCGCCTCCTGACGCCTGTCACGTCTTATACTCGATCTATAGGCAGAACTGGAGCCCGGCTCCTGACGCCTGTCACGTCTTATACTCGATCTATAGGCAGAACTGGAGCCCGGCTCCTGACGCCTGTCACGTCTTATACTCGATCTATAGGCAGAACTGGAGCCCGGCTCCTGACGCCTGTCGTGTCTTATACTCGATCTATAGGCAGAACTGGAGCCCGGCTCCTGACGCCTGCCGCGTCTTATACTCGATCTATAGGCAGAACTGGAGCCCGGCTCCTGACGCCTGTCGCGTCTTATGCTCGATCTATAGGCAGAACTGGAGCCCGACTCCTGACGCCTGTCACGTGTTATACCTGATCTATAGGCAGAACTGGAGCCCGGCTCCTGACGCCTGTCACATCTTATACTCGATCTATAGGCAGAACTGGAGCCCGGCTCCTGACGCCTGTCACGTCTTATACTCGATCTATAGGCAGAACTGGAGCCCGGCTCCTGACGCCTGTCACGTCTTATACTCGATCTATAGGCAGAACTGGAGCCCGGCTCCTGACGCCTGTCACGTCTTATACTCGATCTATAGGCAGAACTGGAGCCCGGCTCCTGACGCCTGCCGCGTCTTATACTCGATCTATAGGCAGAACTGGAGCCCGACTCCTGACGCCTGTCACGTCTTATACTCGATCTATAGGCAGAACTGGAGCCCGGCTCCTGACGCCTATCACGTCTTATACTCGATCTATAGGCAGAACTGGAGCCCGGCTCCTGACGCCTGTCACGTCTTATACTCGATCTATAGGCAGAACTGGAGCCCGGCTCCTGACGCCTGTCAAGTCTTATACTCGATCTATAGGCAGAACTGGTGCCCGGCTCCTGACGCCTGTCGCGTCTTATACTCGATCTATAGGCAGAACTGGAGCCCGGCTCCTGACGCCTGTCGCGTCTTATACTCGATCTATAGGCAGAACTGGAGCCCGGCTCCTGACGCCTGTCACGTCTTATACTCGATCTATAGGCAGAACTGGAGCCCGGCTCCTGACGCCTGTCACGTCTTATACTCGATCTATAGGCAGAACTGGAGCCCGGCTCCTGACGCCTGTCACGTCTTATTCTCGTTCTATAGGCAGAACTGGAACCCGGCTCCTGACGCCTGTCACGTCTTATACTCGATCTATAGGCAGAACTGGAGCCCGGCTCCTGACGCCTGTCGCGTCTTATACTCGATCTATAGGCAGAACTGGAGCCCGGCTCCTGACGCCTGTCACGTCTTATACTCGATCTATAGGCAGAACTGGAGCCCGGCTCCTGACGCCTGTCGCGTCTTATACTCGATCTATAGGCAGAACTGGAGCCCGGCTCCTGACGCCTTTCGCGTCTTATACTCGATCTATAGGCAGAACTGGAGCCCGGCTCCTGACGCCTGTCGTGTCTTATACACGATCTATAGGCAGAACTGGAGCCCGGCTCCTGACGCCTGTCGTGTCTTATACTCGATCTATAGGCAGAACTGGAGCCCGGCTCCTGACGCCTGTCGCGTCTTATACTCGATCTATAGGCAGAACTGGAGCCCGGCTCCTGACGCCTGTCACGTCTTATACTCGATCTATAGGCAGAACTGGAGCCCGGCACCTGACGCCTGTCGCGTCTTATACTCGATCTATAGGCAGAACAGGAGCCCGGCTCCTGACGCCTGTCGCGTCTTATACTCGATCTATAGGCAGAACTGGAGCCCGGCTCCTGACGCCTGTCGCGTCTTATACACGATCTATAGGCAGAACTGGAGCCCGGCTCCTGACGCCTGTCGTGTCTTATACTCGATCTATAGGCAGAACTGGAGCCCGCCTCCTGACGCCTGTCACGTCTTATACACGATCTATAGGCAGAACTGGAGCCCGGCTCCTGACGCCTGTCGCGTCTTATACTCGATCTATAGGCAGAACTGGAGCCCGCCTCCTGACGCCTGTCACGTCTTATACTCGATCTATAGGCAGAACTGGAGCCCGGCTCCTGATGCCTGTCGCGTCTTATACTCGATCTATAGGCAGAACTGGAGCCCGGCTCCTGACGCCTGTCGCGTCTTATACTCGATCTATAGGCAGAACTGGAGCCCGCCTCCTGACGCCTGTCGCGTCTTATACTCGATCTATAGGCAGAACTGGAGCCCGGCTCCTGACGCCTGTCGCGTCTTATACTCGATCTATAGGCAGAACTGGAGCCCGGCTCCTGACGCCTGTCACGTCTTATACTCGATCTATAGGCAGAACTGGAGCCCGGCTCCTGACGCCTGTCGCGTCTTATACTCGATCTATAGGCAGAACTGGAGCCCGGCTCCTGACGCCTGTCGCGTCTTATACTCGATCTATAGGCAGAACTGGAGCCCGGCTCCTGACGCCTGTCGCGTCTTATACTCGATCTATAGGCAGAACTGGAGCCCGGCTCCTGACGCCTGTCGTGTCTTATACACGATCTATAGGCAGAACTGGAGCCCGGCTCCTGACGCCTGTCACGTCTTATACTCGATCTATAGGCAGAACTGGAGCCCGCCTCCTGACGCCTGTCACGTCTTATACTCGATCTATAGGCAGAACTGGAGCCCGGCTCCTGACGCCTGTCACGTCTTATACTCGATCTATAGGCAGAACTGGAGCCCGGCTCCTGACGCCTGTCACGTCTTATACTCGATCTATAGGCAGAACTGGAGCCCGGCTCCTGACGCCTGTCGTGTCTTATACTCGATCTATAGGCAGAACTGGAGCCCGGCTCCTGACGCCTGTCGCGTCTTATACTCGATCTATAGGCAGAAATGGAGCCCGGCTCCTGACGCCTGTCGTGTCTTATACTCGATCTATAGGCAGAACTGGAGCCCGGCTCCTGACGCCTGTCACGTCTTATACTCGATCTATAGGCAGAACTGGAGCCCGGCTCCTGACGCCTGTCACGTCTTATACTCGATCTATAGGCAGAACTGGAGCCCGGCTCCTGACGCCTGTCACATCTTATACTCGATCTATAGGCAGAACTGGAGCCCGGCTCCTGACGCCTGTCACATCTTATACTCGATCTATAGGCAGAACTGGAGCCCGGCTCCTGACGCCTGTCACGTCTTATACTCGATCTATAGGCAGAACTGGAGCCCGGCTCCTGACGCCTGTCACGTCTTATACTCGATCTATAGGCAGAAATGGAGCCCCGCTCCTGACGCCTGTCACGTCTTATACTCGATCTATAGGCAGAACTGGAGCCCGGCTCCTGACGCCTGTCACGTCTTATACTCGATCTATAGGCAGAAATGGAGCCCCGCTCCTGACGCCTGTCGCGTCTTATACTCGATCTATAGGCAGAACTGGAGCCCGGCTCCTGACGCCTGTCACGTCTTATACTCGATCTATAGGCAGAACTGGAGCCCGACTCCTGACGCCTGTCGCGTCTTATACTCGATCTATAGGCAGAACTGGAGCCCGGCTCCTGATGCCTGTCGCGTCTTATACTCGATCTATAGGCAGAACTGGAGCCCGGCTCCTGACCCCTGTCGCGTCTTATACTCGATCTATAGGCAGAACTGGAGCCCGGCTCCTGACGCCTGTCACATCTTATACTCGATCTATAGGCAGAACTGGAGCCCGGCTCCTGACGCCTGTCACGTCTTATACTCGATCTATAGGCAGAACTGGAGCCCGGCTCCTGACGCCTGTCGCGTCTTATACTCGATCTATAGGCAGAACTGGAGCCCGGCTCCTGACGCCTGTCACGTCTTATACTCGATCTATAGGCAGAACTGGAGCCCGGCTCCTGACGCCTGTCGCGTCTTATACTCGATCTATAGGCAGAACTGGAGCCCGGCTCCTGACGCCTGTCGCGTCTTATACTCGATCTATAGGCAGAACTGGAGCCCGGCTCCTGATGCCTGTCACGTCTTATACTCGATCTATAGGCAGAACTGGAGCCCGGCTCCTGACGCCTGTCGCGTCTTATACTCGATCTATAGGCAGAAATGGAGCCCGGCTCCTGACGCCTGTCACGTCTTATACTCGATCTATAGGCAGAACTGGAGCCCGGCTCCTGACGCCTGTCGCGTCTTATACTCGATCTATGGGCAGAACTGGAACCCGGCTCCTGACGCCTGTCACGTCTTATACTTGATCTATGGGCAGAACTGGAGCCCGGCTCCTGACGCCTGTCACGTCTTATACTCGATCTATGGGCAGAACTGGAGCCCGGCTCCTGACGCCTGTCACGTCTTATACTCGATCTATAGGCAGAACTGGAGCCCGGCTCCTGACGCCTGTCGCGTCTTATACTCGATCTATAGGCAGAACTGGAGCCCGGCTCCTGACGCCTGTCGCGTCTTATACTCGAACTATAGGCAGAACTGGAGCCCGGCTCCTGACGCCTGTCACGTCTTATACTCGATCTATAGGCAGAACTGGAGCCCGGCTCCTGACGCCTGTCACGTCTTATACTCGATCTATAGGCAGAACTGGAGCCCGGCTCCTGACGCCTGTCACGTCTTATACTCGATCTATAGGCAGAACTGGAACCCGGCTCCTGACGCCTGTCGCGTCTTATACTCGATCTATAGGCAGAACTGGAGCCCGGCTCCTGACGCCTGTCACGTCTTATACTCGATCTATAGGCAGAACTGGAGCCCGGCTCCTGACGCCTGTCACGTCTTATACTCGATCTATAGGCAGAACTGGAGCCCGGCTCCTGACGCCTGTCGCGTCTTATACTCGATCTATAGGCAGAACTGGAGCCCGGCTCCTGACGCCTGTCGCGTCTTATACTCGATCTATAGGCAGAACTGGAGCCCGGCTCCTGACACCTGTCGCGTCTTATACTCGATCTATAGGCAGAACTGGAGCCCGGCTCCTGACGCCTGTCGCGTCTTATACTCGATCTATAGGCAGAACTGGAGCCCGGCTCCTGACGCCTGTCGCGTCTTATACTCGATCTATAGGCAGAACTGGAGCCCGGCTCCTGACGCCTGTCACGTCTTATACTCGATCTATAGGCAGAACTGGAGCCCGGCTCCTGACGCCTGTCACGTCTTATACTCAATCTATAGGCAGAACTGGAGCCCGGCTCCTGACGCCTGTCACGTCTTATACTCGATCTATAGGCAGAACTGGAGCCCGGCTCCTGACGCCTGTCACGTCTTATACTCGATCTATAGGCAGAACTGGAGCCCGGCTCCTGATGCCTGTCGCGTCTTATACTCGATCTATAGGCAGAACTGGAGCCCGGCTCCTGATGCCTGTCGCGTCCTATACTCGATCTATAGGCAGAACTGGAGCCCGGCTCCTGACGCATGTCACGTCTTATACTCGTTCTATAGGCAGAACTGGAGCCCGGCTCCTGATGCCTGTCGCGTCTTATACTCGATCTATAGGCAGAACTGGAGCCCGGCTCCTGACGCCTGTCACGTCTTATACTCGATCTATAGGCAGAACTGGAGCCCGGCTCCTGACGCCTGTCGCGTCTTATACTCGATCTATAGGCAGAACTGGAGCCCGGCTCCTGACGCCTGTCACGTCTTATACTCGTTCTATAGGCAGAACTGGAGCCCGGCTCCTGACGCCTGTCACGTCTTATACTCGATCTATAGGCAGAACTGGAGCCCGGCTCCTGACGCCTGTCACGTCTTATACTCGATCTATAGGCAGAACTGGAGCCCGGCTCCTGACGCCTGTCGCGTCTTATACTCGATCTATAGGCAGAACTGGAACCCGGCTCCTGACGCCTGTCACGTCTTATACTCGATCTATAGGCAGAACTGGAACCCGGCTCCTGACGCCTGTCGCGTCTTATACTCGATCTATAGGCAGAATTGGAGCCCGGCTCCTGACGCCTGTCGCGTCTTATACTCGATCTATAGGCAGAACTGGAGCCCGGCTCCTGACGCCTGTCACGTCTTATACTCGATCTATAGGCAGAACTGGAGCCCGGCTCCTGACGCCTGTCGCGTCTTATACTCGATCTATAGGCAGAACTGGAGCCCGGCTCCTGACGCCTGTCGCGTCTTATACTCGATCTATAGGCAGAACTGGAGCCCGGCTCCTGATGCCTGTCGCGTCTTATACTCGATCTATAGGCAGAACTGGAGCCTGGCTCCTGACGCCTGTCACGTCTTATACTCGATCTATAGGCAGAACTGGAGCCCGGCTCCTGACGCCTGTCACGTCTTATACTCGATCTATAGGCAGAACTGGAGCCCGGCTCCTGACGCCTGTCACGTCTTATACTCGATCTATAGGCAGAACTGGAGCCCGGCTCCTGACGCCTGTCGCGTCTTATACTCGATCTATAGGCAGAACTGGAGCCCGGCTCCTGACGCCTGTCGCGTCTTATACTCGATCTATAGGCAGAACTGGAGCCCGGCTCCTGACGCCTGGCACGTCTTATACTCGATCTATAGGCAGAACTGGAGCCCGGCTCCTGACGCCTGTCGCGTCTTATACTCGATCTATAGGCAGAACTGGTGCCCGGCTCCTGACGCCTGTCGCGTCTTATACTCGATCTATAGGCAGAACTGGAGCCCGGCTCCTGACGCCTGTCGCGTCTTATACTCGATCTATAGGCAGAACTGGAGCCCGGCTCCTGACGCCTGTCACGTCTTATACTCGATCTATAGGCAGAATTGGAGCCCGGCTCCTGACGCCTGTCGCGTCTTATACTCGATCTATAGGCAGAACTGGAGCCCGGCTCCTGACGCCTGTCACGTCTTATACTCGATCTATAGGCAGAACTGGAGCCCGGCTCCTGACGCCTGTCACGTCTTATACTCGATCTATAGGCAGAACTGGAGCCCGGCTCCTGATGCCTGTCACGTCTTATACTTGATCTATGGGCAGAACTGGAGCCCGGCTCCTGACGCCTGTCGCGTCTTATACTCGATCTATAGGCAGAACTGGAGCCCGGCTCCTGACGCCTGTTGCGTCTTATACTTGATCTATGGGCAGAACTGGAACCCGGCTCCTGACGCCTGTCGCGTCTTATACTCGATCTATAGGCAGAATTGGAGCCCGGCTCCTGACGCCTGTTGCGTCTTATACTCGATCTATGGGCAGAACTGGAACCCGGCTCCTGACGCCTGTCACGTCTTATACTCGATCTATAGGCAGAATTGGAGCCCGGCTCCTGACGCCTGTCGCGTCTTATACTCGATCTATAGGCAGAAATGGAGCCCGGCTCCTGACGCCTGTCACGTCTTATACTCGATCTATAGGCAGAACTGGAGCCCGGCTCCTGATGCCTGTCACGTCTTATACTCGATCTATAGGCAGAACTGGAGCCCGGCTCCTGACGCCTGTCGTGTCTTATACTCGATCTATAGGCAGAAATGGAGCCCGGCTCCTGACGCCTGTCACGTCTTATACTCGATCTATGGGCAGAACTGGAGCCCGGCTCCTGACGCCTGTCGTGTCTTATACTCGATCTATGGGCAGAACTGGAACCCGGCTCCTGACGCCTGTCACGTCTTATACTTGATCTATGGGCAGAACTGGAGCCCGGCTCCTGACGCCTGTCACGTCTTATACTCGATCTATGGGCAGAACTGGAACCCGGCTCCTGACGCCTGTCGCGTCTTATACTTGATCTATGGGCAGAACTGGAGCCCGGCTCCTGACGCCTGTCACGTCTTATACTCGATCTATAGGCAGAATTGGAGCCCGGCTCCTGACGCCTGTCGCGTCTTATACTCGATCTATAGGCAGAACTGGAGCCCGGCTCCTGATGCCTGTCACGTCTTATACTCGATCTATAGGCAGAACTGGAGCCCGGCTCCTGACGCCTGTCACGTCTTATACTCGATCTATAGGCAGAACTGGAGCCCGGCTCCTGACGCCTGTCACGTCTTATACTCGATCTATAGGCAGAACTGGAGCCCGGCTCCTGACGCCTGTCACGTCTTATACTCGATCTATAGGCAGAACTGGAGCCCGGCTCCTGACGCCTGTCACGTCTTATACTCGATCTATAGGCAGAACTGGAGCCCGGCTCCTGACGCCTGTCGCGTCTTATACTCGATCTATAGGCAGAACTGGAGCCCAGCTCCTGACGCCTGTCGCGTCTTATACTCGATCTATAGGCAGAACTGGAGCCCGGCTCCTGACGCCTGTCGCGTCTTATACTCGATCTATAGGCAGAACTGGAGCCCGGCTCCTGATGCCTATCGCGTCTTATACTCGATCTATAGGCAGAACTGGAGCCCGACTCCTGACGCCTGTCGCGTCTTATACTCGATCTATAGGCAGAACTGGAGCCCGGCTCCTGACGCCTGTCGCGTCTTATACTCGATCTATAGGCAGAACTGGAGCCCGACTCCTGACGCCTGTCACGTCTTATACCTGATCTATAGGCAGAACTGGAGCCCGGCTCCTGACGCCTGTCACGTCTTATACTCGATCTATAGGCAGAACTGGAGCCCGACTCCTGACGCCTGTCACGTCTTATACCTGATCTATAGGCAGAACTGGAGCCCGGCTCCTGATGCCTGTCGCGTCTTATACTCGATCTATAGGCAGAACTGGAGCCCGGCTCCTGACGCCTGTCGCGTCTTATACTCGATCTATAGGCAGAACTGGAGCCCGGCTCCTGATGCCTGTCGCGTCTTATACTCGATCTATAGGCAGAACTGGAGCCCGGCTCCTGATGCCTGTCGCGTCTTATACACGATCTATAGGCAGAACTGGAGCCCGGCTCCTGACGCCTGTCGCGTCTTATACTCGATCTATAGGCAGAACTGGAGCCCGGCTCCTGACGCCTGTCGCGTCTTATACACGATCTATAGGCAGAACTGGAGCCCGGCTCCTGACGCCTGTCACGTCTTATACTCGATCTATAGGCAGAACTGGAGCCCGGCTCCTGATGCCTGTCGCGTCTTATACTCGATCTATAGGCAGAACTGGAGCCCGGCTCCTGACGCCTGTCGCGTCTTATACTCGATCTATAGGCAGAACTGGAGCCCGGCTCCTGATGCCTGTCACGTCTTATACTCGATCTATAGGCAGAACTGGAGCCCGGCTCCTGACGCCTGTCGCGTCTTATACTCGATCTATAGGCAGAACTGGAACCCGGCTCCTGACGCCTGTCGCGTCTTATACTCGATCTATAGGCAGAACTGGAGCCCGGCTCCTGACGCCTGTCGCGTCTTATACTCGATCTATAGGCAGAACTGGAGCCCAGCTCCTGACGCCTGTCACGTCTTATACTCGATCTATAGGCAGAACTGGAGCCCGGCTCCTGATGCCTGTCGCGTCTTATACTCGATCTATAGGCAGAACTGGAGCCCGGCTCCTGACGCCTGTCGCGTCTTATACTCGATCTATAGGCAGAACTGGAGCCCGGCTCCTGACGCCTGTCACGTCTTATACTCGATCTATAGGCAGAACTGGAGCCCGGCTCCTGACGCCTGTCGCGTCTTATACTCGATCTATAGGCAGAACTGGAACCCGGCTCCTGACGCCTGTCGCGTCTTATACTCGATCTATAGGCAGAACTGGAGCCCGGCTCCTGACGCCTGTCGCGTCTTATACTCGATCTATAGGCAGAACTGGAACCCGGCTCCTGACGCCTGTCGCGTCTTATACTCGATCTATAGGCAGAACTGGAGCCCGGCTCCTGACGCCTGTCGCGTCTTATACTCGATCTATAGGCAGAACTGGAGCCCGGCTCCTGATGCCTGTCACGTCTTATACTCGATCTATAGGCAGAACTGGAGCCTGGCTCCTGACGCCTGTCACGTCTTATACTCGATCTATAGGCAGAACTGGAGCCCGGCTCCTGACGCCTGTCGCGTCTTATACTCGATCTATAGGCAGAACTGGAGCCCGGCTCCTGACGCCTGTCACGTCTTATACTCGATCTATAGGCAGAACTGGAGCCCGACTCCTGACGCCTGTCACGTCTTATACTCGATCTATAGGCAGAACTGGAGCCCGGCTCCTGACGCCTGTCGCGTCTTATACTCGATCTATAGGCAGAACTGGAGCCCGGCTCCTGACGCCTGTCGCGTCTTATACTCGATCTATAGGCAGAACTGGAGCCCGGCTCCTGACGCCTGTCGCGTCTTATACTCGATCTATAGGCAGAACTGGAGCCCGGCTCCTGACGCCTGTCGCGTCTTATACTCGATCTATAGGCAGAACTGGAGCCCGGCTCCTGATGCCTGTCGCGTCTTATACTCGATCTATAGGCAGAACTGGAGCCCGGCTCCTGACGCCTGTCACGTCTTATACTCGATCTATAGGCAGAACTGGAGCCCGGCTCCTGACGCCTGTCACGTCTTATACTCGATCTATAGGCAGAACTGGAGCCCGGCTCCTGACGCCTGTCACGTCTTATACTCGATCTATAGGCAGAACTGGAGCCCGGCTCCTGACGCCTGTCGTGTCTTATACTCGATCTACAGGCAGAACTGGAGCCTGGCTCCTGACGCCTGTCGCGTCTTATACTCGATCTATAGGCAGAACTGGAGCCCGGCTCCTGATGCCTGTCGCGTCTTATACTCGATCTATAGGCAGAACTGGAGCCCGGCTCCTGACGCCTGTCGCGTCTTATACTCGATCTATAGGCAGAACTGGAGCCCGGCTCCTGACGCCTGTCGCGTCTTATACTCGATCTATAGGCAGAACTGGAGCCCGGCTCCTGACGCCTGTCGCGTCTTATACTCGATCTATAGGCAGAACTGGAGCCCGGCTCCTGACGCCTGTCGCGTCTTATACTCGATCTATAGGCAGAACTGGAGCCCGGCTCCTGATGCCTGTCGCGTCTTATACTCGATCTATAGGCAGAACTGGAGCCCGGCTCCTGACGCCTGTCACGTCTTATACTCGATCTATAGGCAGAACTGGAGCCCGGCTCCTGACGCCTGTCACGTCTTATACTCGATCTATAGGCAGAACTGGAGCCCGGCTCCTGACGCCTGTCACGTCTTATACTCGATCTATAGGCAGAACTGGAGCCCGGCTCCTGACGCCTGTCGTGTCTTATACTCGATCTACAGGCAGAACTGGAGCCTGGCTCCTGACGCCTGTCGCGTCTTATACTCGATCTATAGGCAGAACTGGAGCCCGGCTCCTGATGCCTGTCGCGTCTTATACTCGATCTATAGGCAGAACTGGAGCCCGGCTCCTGACGCCTGTCACGTCTTATACTCGATCTATAGGCAGAACTGGAGCCCGGCTCCTGACGCCTGTCGCGTCTTATACTCGATCTATAGGCAGAAATGGAGCCCGGCTCCTGACGCCTGTCACGTCTTATACTCGATCTATAGGCAGAACTGGAGCCCGGCTCCTGACGCCTGTCGCGTCTTATACTCGATCTATAGGCAGAACTGGAGCCCGGCTCCTGACGCCTGTCGCGTCTTATACTCGATCTATAGGCAGAACTGGAGCCCGGCTCCTGACGCCTGTCACGTCTTATACTCGATCTATAGGCAGAACTGGAGCCCGGCTCCTGACGCCTGTCACGTCTTATACTCGATCTATAGGCAGAACTGGAGCCCGGCTCCTGACGCCTGTCGCATCTTATACTCGATCTATAGGCAGAACTGGAGCCCGGCTCCTGACGCCTGTCGCGTCTTATACTCGATCTATAGGCAGAACTGGAGCCCGGCTCCTGACGCCTGTCGCGTCTTATACTCGATCTATAGGCAGAACTGGAGCCCGGCTCCTGATGCCTGTCAGGTCTTATACTCGATCTATAGGCAGAACTGGAGCCCGGCTCCTGACGCCTGTCGTGTCTTATACTCGATCTATAGGCAGAACTGGAGCCCGGCTCCTGACGCCTGTCGTGTCTTATACTCGATCTATAGGCAGAACTGGAACCCGGCTCCTGACGCCTGTCACGTCTTATACTCGATCTATACGCAGAACTGGAGCCCGGCTCCTGACGCCTGTCACGTCTTATACTCGTTCTATAGGCAGAACTGGAGCCCGGCTCCTGACGCCTGTCGTGTCTTATACTCGATCTATAGGCAGAACTGGAGCCCGGCTCCTGACGCCTGTCACGTCTTATACTCGATCTATAGGCAGAACTGGAGCCCGGCTCCTGACGCCTGTCGTGTCTTATACTCGATCTATAGGCAGAACTGGAGCCCGGCTCCTGATGCCTGTCGCGTCTTATACTCGATCTATAGGCAGAACTGGAGCCCGGCTCCTGACGCCTGTCACGTCTTATACTCGATCTATAGGCAGAACTGGAGCCCGGCTCCTGACGCCTGTCGCGTCTTATTCTCGTTCTATAGGCAGAACTGGAGCCCGGCTCCTGACGCCTGTCGCGTCTTATACTCGATCTATAGGCAGAACTGGAGCCCGACTCCTGACGCCTGTCGCGTCTTATACTCGATCTATAGGCAGAACTGGAGCCCGGCTCCTGACGCCTGTCGCGTCTTATACTCGATCTATAGGCAGAACTGGAGCCCGGCTCCTGACGCCTGTCGCGTCTTATACTCGATCTATAGGCAGAACTGGAGCCCGGCTCCTGACGCCTGTCACGTCTTATACTCGATCTATAGGCAGAACTGGAGCCCGGCTCCTGACGCCTGTCGTGTCTTATACTCGATCTATAGGCAGAACTGGAGCCCGGCTCCTGACGCCTGTCACGTCTTATACTCGATCTATAGGCAGAACTGGAGCCCGGCTCCTGACGCCTGTCGTGTCTTATACTCGATCTATAGGCAGAACTGGAACCCGGCTCCTGACGCCTGTCACGTCTTATACTCGATCTATAGGCAGAACTGGAGCCCGGCTCCTGACGCCTGTCACGTCTTATACTCGATCTATAGGCAGAACTGGAGCCCGGCTCCTGACGCCTGTCACGTCTTATACTCGATCTATAGGCAGAACTGGAGCCCGGCTCCTGACGCCTGTCACGTCTTATACTCGATCTATAGGCAGAACTGGAGCCCGGCTCCTGACGCCTGTTGCGTCTTATACTCGATCTATAGGCAGAACTGGAGCCCGGCTCCTGACGCCTGTCGCGTCTTATACTCGATCTATAGGCAGAACTGGAGCCCGGCTCCTGATGCCTGTCACGTCTTATACTCGATCTATAGGCAGAACTGGAGCCCGGCTCCTGACGCCTGTCACGTCTTATACTCGATCTATAGGCAGAACTGGAGCCCGGCTCCTGATGCCTGTCACGTCTTATACCTGATCTATAGGCAGAACTGGAGCCCGGCTCCTGACGCCTGTCGCGTCTTATGCTCGATCTATAGGCAGAACTGGAGCCTGGCTCCTGACGCCTGTCGCGTCTTATACTCGTTCTATAGGCAGAACTGGAGCCCGGCTCCTGACGCCTGTCGCGTCTTATACTCGTTCTATAGGTAGAACTGGAGCCCGGCTCCTGACGCCTGTCGCGTCTTATACTCGATCTATAGGCAGAACTGGAGCCCGGCTCCTGACGCCTGTCGCGTCTTATACTCGATCTATAGGCAGAACTGGAGCCCGGCTCCTGACGCCTGTCGCGTCTTATACTCGATCTATAGGCAGAAATGGAGCCCGGCTCCTGACGCCTGTCACGTCTTATACTCGATCTATAGGCAGAACTGGAGCCCGGCTCCTGACGCCTGTCACGTCTTATACTCGATCTATAGGCAGAACTGGAGCCCGGCTCCTGACGCCTGTCGCGTCTTATACTCGATCTATGGGCAGAACTGGAGCCCGGCTCCTGACGCCTGTCACGTCTTATACTCGATCTATAGGCAGAACTGGAGCCCGGCTCCTGACGCCTGTCACGTCTTATACTCGATCTATAGGCAGAACTGGAGCCCGGCTCCTGATGCCTGTCGCGTCTTATACTCGATCTATAGGCAGAACTGGAGCCCGGCTCCTGACGCCTGTCGCGTCTTATACTCGATCTATAGGCAGAACTGGAGCCCGGCTCCTGACGCCTGTCACGTCTTATACTCGATCTATAGGCAGAACTGGAGCCCGGCTCCTGATGCCTGTCACGTCTTATACTCGATCTATAGGCAGAACTGGAGCCCGGCTCCTGACGCCTGTCACGTCTTATACTCGATCTATAGGCAGAACTGGAGCCCGGCTCCTGACGCCTGTCACGTCTTATACTCGATCTATAGGCAGAACTGGAGCCCAGCTCCTGACGCCTGTCACGTCTTATACTCGATCTATAGGCAGAACTGGAGCCCGGCTCCTGACGCCTGTCGCGTCTTATACTCGATCTATAGGCAGAACTGGAGCCCGGCTCCTGACGCCTGTCGCGTCTTATACTCGATCTATAGGCAGAACTGGAGCCCAGCTCCTGACGCCTGTCACGTCTTATACTCGATCTATAGGCAGAACTGGAGCCCGGCTCCTGACGCCTGTCATGTCTTATACTCGATCTATAGGCAGAACTGGAGCCCGGCTCCTGATGCCTGTCACGTCTTATACTCGATCTATAGGCAGAACTGGAGCCCGGCTCCTGACGCCTGTCACGTCTTATACTCGATCTATAGGCAGAACTGGAGCCCGGCTCCTGATGCCTGTCACGTCTTATACTCGATCTATAGGCAGAACTGGAGCCCGGCTCCTGATGCCTGTCACGTCTTATACTCGATCTATAGGCAGAACTGAAGCCCGGCTCCTGATGCCTGTCACGTCTTATACTCGATCTATAGGCAGAACTGGAGCCCGGCTCCTGACGCCTGTCGCGTCTTATACTCGATCTATAGGCAGAACTGGAGCCCGGCTCCTGACGCCTGTCACGTCTTATACTCGATCTATAGGCAGAACTGGAGCCCGGCTCCTGACGCCTGTCACGTCTTATACTCGATCTATAGGCAGAACTGGAGCCCGGCTCCTGATGCCTGTCGCGTCTTATACTCGATCTATAGGCAGAACTGGAGCCTGGCTCCTGACGCCTGTCACGTCTTATACTCGATCTATAGGCAGAACTGGAGCCCGGCTCCTGACGCCTGTCGCGTCTTATACTCGATCTATAGGCAGAACTGGAGCCCGGCTCCTGACGCCTGTCGCGTCTTATACTCGATCTATAGGCAGAACTGGAGCCCGGCTCCTGACGCCTGTCGCGTCTTATACTCGATCTATAGGCAGAACTGGAGCCCGGCTCCTGACGCCTGTCACGTCTTATACTCGATCTATAGGCAGAACTGGAGCCCGGCTCCTGACGCCTGTCATGTCTTATACTCGATCTATAGGCAGAACTGGAGCCCGGCTCCTGATGCCTGTCACGTCTTATACTCGATCTATAGGCAGAACTGGAGCCCGGCTCCTGACGCCTGTCATGTCTTATACTCGATCTATAGGCAGAACTGGAGCCCGGCTCCTGACGCCTGTCACGTCTTATACTCGATCCATAGGCAGAACTGGAGCCCGGCTCCTGATGCCTGTCACGTCTTATACTCGATCTATAGGCAGAACTGAAGCCCGGCTCCTGACGCCTGTCACGTCTTATACTCGATCTATAGGCAGAACTGGAGCCCGGCTCCTGATGCCTGTCGCGTCTTATACTCGATCTATAGGCAGAACTGGAGCCCGGCTCCTGACGCCTGTCGCGTCTTATTCTCGTTCTATAGGCAGAACTGGAACCCGGCTCCTGATGCCTGTCACGTCTTATACTCGATCTATAGGCAGAACTGGAGCCCAGCTCCTGATACCTGTCGCGTCTTATACTCGATCTATAGGCAGAACTGGAGCCTGGCTCCTGATGCCTGTCGCGTCTTATACTCGATCTATAGGCAGAACTGGAGCCCGGCTCCTGACGCCTGTCGCGTCTTATACTCGATCTATAGGCAGAACTGGAGCCCGGCTCCTGACGCCTGTCGCGTCTTATACTCGATCTATAGGCAGAACTGGAGCCCGGCTCCTGACGCCTGTCACGTCTTATACTCGATCTATGGGCAGAACTGGAGCCCGGCTCCTGACGCCTGTCGCGTCTTATACTCGATCTATAGGCAGAACTGGAGCCCGGCTCCTGACGCCTGTCACGTCTTATACTCGATCTATAGGCAGAACTGGAGCCCGGCTCCTGACGCCTGTCACGTCTTATACTCGATCTATAGGCAGAACTGGAGCCCGGCTCCTGACGCCTATCACGTCTTATACTCGATCTATAGGCAGAACTGGAGCCCGGCTCCTGACGCCTGTCACGTCTTATACTCGATCTATAGGCAGAACTGGAGCCCGGCTCCTGACGCCTATCACGTCTTATACTCGATCTATAGGCAGAACTGGAGCCCGGCTCCTGACGCCTGTGACGTCTTATACTCGATCTATAGGCAGAACTGGAGCCCGGCTCCTGACGCCTGTCGCGTCTTATACTCGATCTATAGGCAGAACTGGAGCCCGGCTCCTGACGCCTGTCACGTCTTATACTCGATCTATAGGCAGAACTGGAGCCCGGCTCCTGACGCCTGTCGCGTCTTATACTCGATCTATAGGCAGAACTGGAGCCTGGCTCCTGACGCCTGTCACATCTTATACTCGATCTATAGGCAGAACTGGAGCCCGACTCCTGACGCCTGTCGCGTCTTATACTCGATCTATAGGCAGAACTGGAGCCCGGCTCCTGACGCCTGTCACGTCTTATACTCGATCTATAGGCAGAACTGGAGCCCGGCTCCTGACGCCTGTCACGTCTTATACTCGATCTATAGGCAGAACTGGAGCCCGGCTCCTGACGCCTGTCGCGTCTTATACTCGATCTATAGGCAGAACTGGAGCCCGGCTCCTGACGCCTGTCACGTCTTATACTCGATCTATAGGCAGAACTGGAGCCCGGCTCCTGACGCCTGTCACGTCTTATACCCGATCTATAGGCAGAACTGGAGCCCGGCTCCTGACGCCTGTCACGTCTTATACTCGATCTATAGGCAGAACTGGAGCCCGGCTCCTGACGCCTGTCACGTCTTATACCTGATCTATAGGCAGAACTGGAGCCCGGCTCCTGACGCCTGTCACGTCTTATACTCGATCTATAGGCAGAACTGGAGCCCGGCTCCTGACGCCTGTCACGTCTTATACTCGATCTATAGGCAGAACTGGAGCCCGGCTCCTGACGCCTGTCGCGTCTTATACTCGATCTATAGGCAGAACTGGAGCCCGGCTCCTGACGCCTGTCACGTCTTATACCTGATCTATAGGCAGAACTGGAGCCCGGCTCCTGATGCCTGTCACGTCTTATACTCGATCTATAGGCAGAACTGGAGCCCGGCTCCTGATGCCTATCGCGTCTTATACTCGATCTATAGGCAGAACTGGAGCCCGGCTCCTGACGCCTGTCGCGTCTTATACTCGATCTATAGGCAGAACTGGAGCCCGGCTCCTGACGCCTGTCACGTCTTATACTCGATCTATAGGCAGAACTGGAGCCCGGCTCCTGACGCCTGTCGCGTCTTATACTCGATCTATAGGCAGAACTGGAGCCCGGCTCCTGACGCCTGTCACGTCTTATACTCGATCTATAGGCAGAACTGAGCCCGGCTCCTGACGCCTGTCACGTCTTATACTCGATCTATAGGCAGAACTGGAACCCGGCTCCTGACGCCTGTCGCGTCTTATACTCGATCTATAGGCAGAACTGGAGCCCGGCTCCTGACGCCTGTCACGTCTTATACTCGATCTATAGGCAGAACTGGAGCCCGGCTCCTGATGCCTGTCGCATCTTATACTCGATCTATAGGCAGAACTGGAGCCCGGCTCCTGACGCCTGTCGCGTCTTATACTCGATCTATAGGCAGAACTGGAGCCCGGCTCCTGACGCCTGTCGCGTCTTATACTTGATCTATGGGCAGAACTGGAGCCCGGCTCCTGACGCCTGTCGCGTCTTATACTCGATCTATAGGCAGAACTGGAGCCCGGCTCCTGATGCCTGTCACGTCTTATACTCGATCTATAGGCAGAACTGGAACCCGGCTCCTGACGCCTGTCACGTCTTATACTCGATCTATAGGCAGAACTGGAGCCTGGCTCCTGACGCCTGTCGCGTCTTATACTCGATCTATAGGCAGAACTGGAGCCCGGCTCCTGACGCCTGTCACGTCTTATACTCGATCTATAGGCAGAACTGGAGCCCGGCTCCTGATGCCTGTCGCGTCTTATACTCAATCTATAGGCAGAACTGGAGCCCGGCTCCTGACGCCTGTCGCGTCTTATACTCGATCTATAGGCAGAACTGGAGCCCGGCTCCTGACGCCTGTCACGTCTTATACTCGATCTATAGGCAGAACTGGAGCCCGGCTCCTGACGCCTGTCGCGTCTTATACTCGATCTATAGGCAGAACTGGAGCCCGGCTCCTGATGCCTGTCGCGTCTTATACTCGATCTATAGGCAGAACTGGAGCCCGGCTCCTGACGCCTGTCACGTCTTAAACTCGATCTATAGGCAGAACTGGAGCCCGGCTCCTGACGCCTGTCGCGTCTTATACTCGATCTATAGGCAGAACTGGAGCCCGGCTCCTGACGCCTGTCGCGTCTTATACTCGATCTATAGGCAGAACTGGAGCCCGGCTCCTGACGCCTGTCGCGTCTTATACTCGATCTATAGGCAGAACTGGAGCCCGGCTCCTGACGCCTGTCACGTCTTATACTCGATCTATAGGCAGAACTGGAGCCCGGCTCCTGATGCCTGTCGCGTCTTATACTCGATCTATAGGCAGAACTGGAGCCCGGCTCCTGACGCCTGTCACGTCTTATACTCGATCTATAGGCAGAACTGGAGCCCGGCTCCTGATGCCTGTCGCGTCTTATACTCGATCTATAGGCAGAACTGGAGCCCGGCTCCTGACGCCTGTCACGTCTTATACTCGATCTATAGGCAGAACTGGAGCCCGGCTCCTGACGCCTGTCGCGTCTTATACTCGATCTATAGGCAGAACTGGAGCCCGGCTCCTGACGCCTGTCACGTCTTATACTCGATCTATAGGCAGAACTGGAGCCCGGCTCCTGACGCCTGTCGCGTCTTATACTCGATCTATAGGCAGAACTGGAACCCGGCTCCTGACGCCTGTTGCGTCTTATACTCGATCTATAGGCAGAACTGGAGCCCGGCTCCTGACACCTGTCGCGTCTTATACTCGATCTATAGGCAGAACTGGAGCCCGGCTCCTGACGCCTGTCGCGTCTTATACTCGATCTATAGGCAGAACTGGAGCCCGGCTCCTGACGCCTGTCGCGTCTTATACTCGATCTATAGGCAGAACTGGAGCCCGGCTCCTGACGCCTGTCGCGTCTTATACTCGATCTATAGGCAGAACTGGAGCCCGGCTCCTGATGCCTGTCACGTCTTATACTCGATCTATAGGCAGAACTGGAGCCCGGCTCCTGAAGCCTGTCGCGTCTTATACTCGATCTATAGGCAGAACTGGAGCCCGGCTCCTGACGCCTGTCGCGTCTTATACTCGATCTATAGGCAGAACTGGAGCCCGGCTCCTGACGCCTGTCACGTCTTATACTCGATCTATAGGCAGAACTGGAGCCCGACTCCTGACGCCTGTCACGTCTTATACTCGATCTATAGGCAGAACTGGAGCCCGGCTCCTGACGCCTGTCGCGTCTTATACTCGATCTATAGGCAGAACTGGAGCCCGGTTCCTGACGCCTGTCGCGTCTTATACTCGATCTATAGGCAGAACTGGAGCCCGGCTCCTGACGCCTGTCGCGTCTTATACTCGATCTATAGGCAGAACTGGAGCCCGGCTCCTGACGCCTGTCGCGTCTTATACTCGATCTATAGGCAGAACTGGAGCCCGGCTCCTGATGCCTGTCGCGTCTTATTCTCGTTCTATAGGCAGAACTGGAACCCGGCTCCTGACGCCTGTCGCGTCTTATACTCGATCTATAGGCAGAACTGGAGCCCGGCTCCTGACGCCTGTCGCGTCTTATACTCGATCTATAGGCAGATCTGGAGCCCGGCTCCTGACGCCTGTCGCGTCTTATACTCGATCTATAGGCAGAACTGGAGCCCGGCTCCTGACGCCTGTCGCGTCTTATACTCGATCTATAGGCAGAACTGGAGCCCGGCTCCTGACGCCTGTCGTGTCTTATACACGATCTATAGGCAGAACTGGAGCCCGGCTCCTGACGCCTGTCACGTCTTATACTCGATCTATAGGCAGAACTGGAGCCCGGCTCCTGACGCCTGTCACGTCTTATACTCGATCTATAGGCAGAACTGGAGCCCGGCTCCTGACGCCTGTCACGTCTTATACTCGATCTATAGGCAGAACTGGAGCCCGACTCCTGACGCCTGTCACGTCTTATACTCGATCTATAGGCAGAACTGGAGCCCGGCTCCTGACGCCTGTCGTGTCTTATACTCGATCTATAGGCAGAACTGGAGCCCGGCTCCTGACGCCTGTCGCGTCTTATACTCGATCTATAGGCAGAAATGGAGCCCGGCTCCTGACGCCTGTCACGTCTTATACTCGATCTATAGGCAGAACTGGAGCCCGGCTCCTGACGCCTGTCACGTCTTATACTCGATCTATAGGCAGAACTGGAGCCCGGCTCCTGACGCCTGTCACGTCTTATACTCGATCTATAGGCAGAAATGGAGCCCCGCTCCTGACGCCTGTCGCGTCTTATACTCGATCTATAGGCAGAACTGGAGCCCGGCTCCTGACGCCTGTCACGTCTTATACTCGATTTATAGGCAGAACTGGAGCCCGGCTCCTGATGCCTGTCGCGTCTTATACTCGATCTATAGGCAGAACTGGAACCCGGCTCCTGACACCTGTCGCGTCTTATACTCGATCTATAGGCAGAACTGGAGCCCGGCTCCTGACGCCTGTCGCGTCTTATACTCGATCTATAGGCAGAACTGGAGCCCGGCTCCTGATGCCTGTCGCGTCTTATACTCGATCTATAGGCAGAACTGGAGCCTGGCTCCTGACGCCTGTCACGTCTTATACTCGATCTATAGGCAGAACTGGAGCCCGGCTCCTGACGCCTGTCACGTCTTATACTCGATCTATAGGCAGAACTGGAGCCCGGCTCCTGACGCCTGTCACGTCTTATACTCGATCTATAGGCAGAACTGGAGCCCGGCTCCTGACGCCTGTCACGTCTTATACTCGATCTATAGGCAGAACTGGAGCCCGGCTCCTGACGCCTGTCACGTCTTATACTCGATCTATAGGCAGAACTGGAGCCCGGCTCCTGACGACTGTCGCGTCTTATACTCGATCTATAGGCAGAACTGGAGCCCGGCTCCTGACGCCTGTCGCGTCTTATACTCGATCTATAGGCAGAACTGGAGCCCGGCTCCTGACGCCTGTCACGTCTTATACTCGATCTATAGGCAGAACTGGAGCCCGGCTCCTGACGCCTGTCGCGTCTTATACTCGATCTATAGGCAGAACTGGAGCCCGGCTCCTGACGCCTGTCGCGTCTTATACTCGATCTATAGGCAGAACTGGAGCCCGGCTCCTGACGCCTGTCACGTCTTATACTCGATCTATAGGCAGAACTGGAGCCCGGCTCCTGACGCCTGTCACGTCTTATACTCGATCTATAGGCAGAACTGGAGCCCGGCTCCTGACGCCTGTCGCGTCTTATACTCGATCTATAGGCAGAACTGGAGCCCGGCTCCTGACGCCTGTCACGTCTTATACTCGATCTATAGGCAGAATTGGAGCCCGGCTCCTGACGCCTGTCACGTCTTATACTCGATCTATAGGCAGAACTGGAGCCCGGCTCCTGACGCCTGTCACGTCTTATACTCGATCTATAGGCAGAACTGGAGCCCGGCTCCTGACGCCTGTCACGTCTTATACTCGATCTATAGGCAGAACTGGAGCCCGGCTCCTGATGCCTGTCACGTCTTATACTTGATCTATGGGCAGAACTGGAGCCCGGCTCCTGACGCCTGTCGCGTCTTATACTCGATCTATAGGCAGAACTGGAGCCCGGCTCCTGACGCCTGTTGCGTCTTATACTCGATCTATAGGCAGAACTGGAACCCGGCTCCTGACGCCTGTCACGTCTTATACTCGATCTATAGGCAGAATTGGAGCCCGGCTCCTGACGCCTGTCGCGTCTTATACTCGATCTATGGGCAGAACTGGAGCCCGGCTCCTGACGCCTGTCACGTCTTATACTCGAACTATAGGCAGAACTGGAGCCCGGCTCCTGACGCCTGTCGTGTCTTATACTCGATCTATAGGCAGAAATGGAGCCCGGCTCCTGACGCCTGTCACGTCTTATACTCGATCTATGGGCAGAACTGGAGCCCGGCTCCTGACGCCTGTCGTGTCTTATACTCGATCTATAGGCAGAACTGGAGCCCGGCTCCTGACGCCTGTCACGTCTTATACTCGATCTATGGGCAGAACTGGAGCCCGGCTCCTGACGCCTGTCACGTCTTATACTCGATCTATGGGCAGAACTGGAACCCGGCTCCTGACGCCTGTCACGTCTTATACTTGATCTATGGGCAGAACTGGAGCCCGGCTCCTGACGCCTGTCACGTCTTATACTCGATCTATAGGCAGAACTGGAGCCCGGCTCCTGATGCCTGTCGCGTCTTATACTCGATCTATAGGCAGAAATGGAGCCCGGCTCCTGACGCCTGTCACGTCTTATACTCGAACTATAGGCAGAACTGGAGCCCGGCTCCTGACGCCTGTCACGTCTTATACTCGATCTATAGGCAGAACTGGAGCCCGGCTCCTGACGCCTGTCACGTCTTATACTCGATCTATAGGCAGAACTGGAGCCCGGCTCCTGATGCCTGTCACGTCTTATACTCGATCTATAGGCAGAACTGGAGCCCGGCTCCTGACGCCTGTCACGTCTTATACTCGATCTATAGGCAGAACTGGAGCCCGGCTCCTGACGCCTGTCACGTCTTATACTCGATCTATAGGCAGAACTGGAGCCCGGCTCCTGACGCCTGTCACGTCTTATACTCGATCTATAGGCAGAACTGGAGCCCGGCTCCTGACGCCTGTCACGTCTTATACTCGATCTATAGGCAGAACTGGAGCCCGGCTCCTGACGCCTGTCACGTCTTATACTCGATCTATAGGCAGAACTGGAGCCCAGCTCCTGACGCCTGTCGCGTCTTATACTCGATCTATAGGCAGAACTGGAGCCCGGCTCCTGACGCCTGTCGCGTCTTATACTCGATCTATAAGCAGAACTGGAGCCCAGCTCCTGACGCCTATCGCGTCTTATACTCGATCTATAGGCAGAACTGGAGCCCGGCTCCTGACGCCTGTCGCGTCTTATACTCGATCTATAGGCAGAACTGGAGCCCGGCTCCTGACGCCTGTCGCGTCTTATACTCGATCTATAGGCAGAACTGGAGCCCGGCTCCTGATGCCTATCGCGTCTTATACTCGATCTATAGGCAGAACTGGAGCCCGACTCCTGACGCCTGTCGCGTCTTATACTCGATCTATAGGCAGAACTGGAGCCCGGCTCCTGACGCCTGTCGCGTCTTATACTCGATCTATAGGCAGAACTGGAGCCCGACTCCTGACGCCTGTCACGTCTTATACCTGATCTATAGGCAGAACTGGAGCCCGGCTCCTGACGCCTGTCACGTCTTATACTCGATCTATAGGCAGAACTGGAGCCCGGCTCCTGACGCCTGTCGCGTCTTATACTCGATCTATAGGCAGAACTGGAGCCCGGCTCCTGACGCCTGTCGCGTCTTATACTCGATCTATAGGCAGAACTGGAGCCCGGCTCCTGACGCCTGTCGCGTCTTATACTCGATCTATAGGCAGAACTGGAGCCCGGCTCCTGACGCCTGTCGCGTCTTATACTCGATCTATAGGCAGAACTGGAACCCGGCTCCTGACGCCTGTCGCGTCTTATACTCGATCTATAGGCAGAACTGGAGCCCGGCTCCTGACGCCTGTCGCGTCTTATACTCGATCTATAGGCAGAACTGGAGCCCGGCTCCTGACGCCTGTCGCGTCTTATACTCGATCTATAGGCAGAACTGGAGCCCGGCTCCTGACGCCTGTCGCGTCTTATACTCGATCTATAGGCAGAACTGGAGCCCGGCTCCTGATGCCTGTCACGTCTTATACTCGATCTATAGGCAGAACTGGAGCCCGGCTCCTGACGCCTGTCACGTCTTATACTCGATCTATAGGCAGAACTGGAGCCCGGCTCCTGACGCCTGTCGCGTCTTATACTCGATCTATAGGCAGAACTGGAGCCCGGCTCCTGACGCCTGTCACGTCTTATACTCGATCTATAGGCAGAACTGGAGCCCGGCTCCTGACGCCTGTCGCGTCTTATACTCGATCTATAGGCAGAACTGGAGCCCGGCTCCTGACGCCTGTCGCGTCTTATACTCGATCTATAGGCAGAACTGGAGCCCGGCTCCTGACGCCTGTCGCGTCTTATACTCGATCTATAGGCAGAACTGGAGCCCGGCTCCTGACGCCTGTCGCGTCTTATACTCGATCTATAGGCAGAACTGGAGCCCGGCTCCTGATGCCTGTCGCGTCTTATACTCGATCTATAGGCAGAACTGGAGCCCGGCTCCTGACGCCTGTCACGTCTTATACTCGATCTATAGGCAGAACTGGAGCCCGGCTCCTGACGCCTGTCACGTCTTATACTCGATCTATAGGCAGAACTGGAGCCCGGCTCCTGATGCCTGTCGCGTCTTATACTCGATCTATAGGCAGAACTGGAGCCCGGCTCCTGACGCCTGTCGCGTCTTATACTCGATCTATAGGCAGAACTGGAGCCCGGCTCCTGACGCCTGTCACGTCTTATACTCGATCTATAGGCAGAACTGGAGCCCGGCTCCTGACGCCTGTCGCGTCTTATACTCGATCTATAGGCAGAACTGGAGCCCGGCTCCTGACGCCTGTCACGTCTTATACTCGATCTATAGGCAGAACTGGAGCCCGGCTCCTGACGCCTGTCGCGTCTTATACTCGATCTATAGGCAGAACTGGAGCCCGGCTCCTGACGCCTGTCGCGTCTTATACTCGATCTATAGGCAGAACTGGAGCCCGGCTCCTGACGCCTGTCGCGTCTTATACTCGATCTATAGGCAGAACTGGAGCCCGGCTCCTGACGCCTGTCACGTCTTATGCTCGATCTATAGGCAGAACTGGAGCCCGGCTCCTGACGCCTGTCGCGTCTTATACTCGATCTATAGGCAGAACTGGAGCCCGGCTCCTGACGCCTGTCACGTCTTATGCTCGATCTATAGGCAGAACTGGAGCCCGGCTCCTGACGCCTGTCGCGTCTTATACTCGATCTATAGGCAGAACTGGAGCCCGGCTCCTGACGCCTGTCACGTCTTATACTCGATCTATAGGCAGAACTGGAGCCCGGCTCCTGACGCCTGTCACGTCTTATACTCGATCTATAGGCAGAACTGGAGCCCGGCTCCTGACGCCTATCACGTCTTATACTCGATCTATAGGCAGAACTGGAGCCCGGCTCCTGACGCCTGTCGTGTCTTATACTCGATCTATAGGCAGAACTGGAGCCCGGCTCCTGACGCCTGCCGCGTCTTATACTTGATCTATAGGCAGAACTGGAGCCCGGCTCCTGACGCCTGTCACGTCTTATACTCGATCTATAGGCAGAACTGGAGCCCGGCTCCTGACGCCTGCCGCGTCTTATACTCGATCTATAGGCAGAACTGGAGCCCGGCTCCTGACGCCTGTCACGTCTTATACTCGATCTATAGGCAGAACTGGAGCCCGGCTCCTGACGCCTGTCGCGTCTTATACTCGATCTATAGGCAGATCTGGAGCCCGGCTCCTGACGCCTGTCACGTCTTATACCTGATCTATAGGCAGAACTGGAGCCCGGCTCCTGACGCCTGTCGCGTCTTATACTCGATCTATAGGCAGATCTGGAGCCCGGCTCCTGACGCCTGTCACGTCTTATACTCGATCTATAGGCAGAACTGGAGCCCGGCTCCTGACGCCTGTCGCGTCTTATACCTGATCTATAGGCAGAACTGGAGCCCGGCTCCTGACGCCTGTCGCGTCTTATACTCGATCTATAGGCAGAACTGGAGCCCGGCTCCTGACGCCTGCCGCGTCTTATACTCGATCTATAGGCAGAACTGGAGCCCGGCTCCTGACGCCTGTCGCGTCTTATACCTGATCTATAGGCAGAACTGGAGCCCGGCTCCTGACGCCTGTCGCGTCTTATACTCGATCTATAGGCATATCTGGAGCCCGGCTCCTGACGCCTGTCGCGTCTTATACCTGATCTATAGGCAGAACTGGAGCCCGGCTCCTGACGCCTGTCACGTCTTATACTCGATCTATAGGCAGAACTGGAGCCCGGCTCCTGACGCCTGTCGCGTCTTATACTCGATCTATAGGCAGAACTGGAGCCCGGCTCCTGACGCCTGTCACGTCTTATTCTCGTTCTATAGGCAGAACTGGAACCCGGCTCCTGACGCCTGTCGCGTCTTATACTCGATCTATAGGCAGAACTGGAGCCCGGCTCCTGACGCCTGTCGCATCTTATACTCGATCTATAGGCAGATCTGGAGCCCGGCTCCTGACGCCTGTCGTGTCTTATACTCGATCTATAGGCAGAACTGTAGCCCGGCTCCTGACGCCTGTCGCGTCTTATACTCGATCTATAGGCAGAACTGGAGCCCGGCTCCTGACGCCTGTCGCGTCTTATACTCGATCTATAGGCAGAACTGGAGCCCGGCTCCTGACGCCTGTCGCGTCTTATACTCGATCTATAGGCAGAACTGGAGCCCGGCTCCTGACGCCTGTCACGTCTTATACTCGATCTATAGGCAGAACTGGAGCCCGGCTCCTGACGCCTGTCACGTCTTATACTCGATCTATAGGCAGAACTGGAGCCCGGCTCCTGACGCCTGTCGCGTCTTATACTCGATCTATAGGCAGAACTGGAGCCCGGCTCCTGATGCCTGTCGCGTCTTATACTCGATCTATAGGCAGAACTGGAGCCCGGCTCCTGATGCCTGTCGCGTCTTATACTCGATCTATAGGCAGAACTGGAGCCCGGCTCCTGACGCCTGTCACGTCTTATACTCGATCTATAGGCAGAACTGGAGCCCGACTCCTGACGCCTGTCACGTCTTATACTCGATCTATAGGCAGAACTGGAGCCCGGCTCCTGACGCCTGTCGCGTCTTATACTCGATCTATAGGCAGAACTGGAGCCCGGCTCCTGACGCCTGTCACGTCTTATACTCGATCTATAGGCAGAACTGGAGCCCGGCTCCTGACGCCTGTCACGTCTTATACTCGATCTATAGGCAGAACTGGAGCCCGGCTCCTGACGCCTGTCGCGTCTTATACTCGATCTATAGGCAGAACTGGAGCCCGGCTCCTGACGCCTGTCACGTCTTATACTCGATCTATAGGCAGAACTGGAGCCCGGCTCCTGACGCCTGTCGCGTCTTATACTCGATCTATAGGCAGAACTGGAGCCCGGCTCCTGACGCCTGTCGCGTCTTATACTCGATCTATAGGCAGAACTGGAGCCCGGCTCCTGACGCCTGTCACGTCTTATACTCGATCTATAGGCAGAACTGGAGCCCGGCTCCTGACGCCTGTCACGTCTTATACTCGATCTATAGGCAGAACTGGAGCCCGGCTCCTGACGCCTGTCACGTCTTATACTCGATCTATAGGCAGAACTGGAGCCCGGCTCCTGACGCCTGTCACGTCTTATACTCGATCTATAGGCAGAACTGGAGCCCGGCTCCTGACGCCTGTCACGTCTTATACTCGATCTATAGGCAGAACTGGAGCCCGGCTCCTGACGCCTGTCGCGTCTTATGCTCGATCTATAGGCAGAACTGGAGCCCGACTCCTGACGCCTGTCACGTCTTATGCTCGATCTATAGGCAGAACTGGAGCCCGGCTCCTGACGCCTGTCACGTCTTATACTCGATCTATAGGCAGAACTGGAGCCCGGCTCCTGACGCCTATCACGTCTTATACTCGATCTATAGGCAGAACTGGAGCCCGGCTCCTGACGCCTGTCACGTCTTATACTCGATCTATAGGCAGAACTGGTGCCCGGCTCCTGACGCCTGTCACGTCTTATGCTCGATCTATAGGCAGAACTGGAGCCCGGCTCCTGACGCCTGTCACGTCTTATACTCGATCTATAGGCAGAACTGGAGCCCGGCTCCTGACGCCTGTCACGTCTTATACTTGATCTATAGGCAGAACTGGAGCCCGACTCCTGACGCCTGTCACGTCTTATGCTCGATCTATAGGCAGAACTGGAGCCCGGCTCCTGACGCCTGTCACGTCTTATACTCGATCTATAGGCAGAACTGGAGCCCGGCTCCTGACGCCTGTCGCGTCTTATGCTCGATCTATAGGCAGAACTGGAGCCCGGCTCCTGACGCCTGCCGCGTCTTATACTCGATCTATAGGCAGAACTGGAGCCCGGCTCCTGACGCCTGTCGCGTCTTATGCTCGATCTATAGGCAGAACTGGAGCCCGACTCCTGACGCCTGTCACGTGTTATACCTGATCTATAGGCAGAACTGGAGCCCGGCTCCTGACGCCTGTCACATCTTATACTCGATCTATAGGCAGAACTGGAGCCCGGCTCCTGACGCCTGTCACGTCTTATACTCGATCTATAGGCAGAACTGGAGCCCGGCTCCTGACGCCTGTCGCGTCTTATACCTGATCTATAGGCAGAACTGGAGCCCGGCTCCTGACGCCTGTCACGTCTTATACTCGATCTATAGGCAGAACTGGAGCCCGGCTCCTGACGCCTGCCGCGTCTTATACTCGATCTATAGGCAGAACTGGAGCCCGACTCCTGACGCCTGTCACGTCTTATACTCGATCTATAGGCAGAACTGGAGCCCGGCTCCTGACGCCTATCACGTCTTATACTCGATCTATAGGCAGAACTGGAGCCCGGCTCCTGACGCCTGTCACGTCTTATACTCGATCTATAGGCAGAACTGGAGCCCGGCTCCTGACGCCTGTCAAGTCTTATACTCGATCTATAGGCAGAACTGGTGCCCGGCTCCTGACGCCTGTCGCGTCTTATACTCGATCTATAGGCAGAACTGGAGCCCGGCTCCTGACGCCTGTCGCGTCTTATACTCGATCTATAGGCAGAACTGGAGCCCGGCTCCTGACGCCTGTCACGTCTTATACTCGATCTATAGGCAGAACTGGAGCCCGGCTCCTGACGCCTGTCACGTCTTATACTCGATCTATAGGCAGAACTGGAGCCCGGCTCCTGACGCCTGTCACGTCTTATTCTCGTTCTATAGGCAGAACTGGAACCCGGCTCCTGACGCCTGTCACGTCTTATACTCGATCTATAGGCAGAACTGGAGCCCGGCTCCTGACGCCTGTCGCGTCTTATACTCGATCTATAGGCAGAACTGGAGCCCGGCTCCTGACGCCTGTCGCGTCTTATACTCGATCTATAGGCAGAACTGGAGCCCGGCTCCTGACGCCTTTCGCGTCTTATACTCGATCTATAGGCAGAACTGGAGCCCGGCTCCTGACGCCTGTCGTGTCTTATACACGATCTATAGGCAGAACTGGAGCCCGGCTCCTGACGCCTGTCGTGTCTTATACTCGATCTATAGGCAGAACTGGAGCCCGGCTCCTGACGCCTGTCGCGTCTTATACTCGATCTATAGGCAGAACTGGAGCCCGGCTCCTGACGCCTGTCACGTCTTATACTCGATCTATAGGCAGAACTGGAGCCCGGCACCTGACGCCTGTCGCGTCTTATACTCGATCTATAGGCAGAACAGGAGCCCGGCTCCTGACGCCTGTCGCGTCTTATACTCGATCTATAGGCAGAACTGGAGCCCGGCTCCTGACGCCTGTCGCGTCTTATACACGATCTATAGGCAGAACTGGAGCCCGGCTCCTGACGCCTGTCGTGTCTTATACTCGATCTATAGGCAGAACTGGAGCCCGCCTCCTGACGCCTGTCACGTCTTATACACGATCTATAGGCAGAACTGGAGCCCGGCTCCTGACGCCTGTCGCGTCTTATACTCGATCTATAGGCAGAACTGGAGCCCGCCTCCTGACGCCTGTCACGTCTTATACTCGATCTATAGGCAGAACTGGAGCCCGGCTCCTGATGCCTGTCGCGTCTTATACTCGATCTATAGGCAGAACTGGAGCCCGGCTCCTGACGCCTGTCGCGTCTTATACTCGATCTATAGGCAGAACTGGAGCCCGCCTCCTGACGCCTGTCGCGTCTTATACTCGATCTATAGGCAGAACTGGAGCCCGGCTCCTGACGCCTGTCGCGTCTTATACTCGATCTATAGGCAGAACTGGAGCCCGGCTCCTGACGCCTGTCACGTCTTATACTCGATCTATAGGCAGAACTGGAGCCCGGCTCCTGACGCCTGTCGCGTCTTATACTCGATCTATAGGCAGAACTGGAGCCCGGCTCCTGACGCCTGTCGCGTCTTATACTCGATCTATAGGCAGAACTGGAGCCCGGCTCCTGACGCCTGTCGCGTCTTATACTCGATCTATAGGCAGAACTGGAGCCCGGCTCCTGACGCCTGTCGTGTCTTATACACGATCTATAGGCAGAACTGGAGCCCGGCTCCTGACGCCTGTCACGTCTTATACTCGATCTATAGGCAGAACTGGAGCCCGCCTCCTGACGCCTGTCACGTCTTATACTCGATCTATAGGCAGAACTGGAGCCCGGCTCCTGACGCCTGTCACGTCTTATACTCGATCTATAGGCAGAACTGGAGCCCGGCTCCTGACGCCTGTCACGTCTTATACTCGATCTATAGGCAGAACTGGAGCCCGGCTCCTGACGCCTGTCGTGTCTTATACTCGATCTATAGGCAGAACTGGAGCCCGGCTCCTGACGCCTGTCGCGTCTTATACTCGATCTATAGGCAGAAATGGAGCCCGGCTCCTGACGCCTGTCGTGTCTTATACTCGATCTATAGGCAGAACTGGAGCCCGGCTCCTGACGCCTGTCACGTCTTATACTCGATCTATAGGCAGAACTGGAGCCCGGCTCCTGACGCCTGTCACGTCTTATACTCGATCTATAGGCAGAACTGGAGCCCGGCTCCTGACGCCTGTCACATCTTATACTCGATCTATAGGCAGAACTGGAGCCCGGCTCCTGACGCCTGTCACATCTTATACTCGATCTATAGGCAGAACTGGAGCCCGGCTCCTGACGCCTGTCACGTCTTATACTCGATCTATAGGCAGAACTGGAGCCCGGCTCCTGACGCCTGTCACGTCTTATACTCGATCTATAGGCAGAAATGGAGCCCCGCTCCTGACGCCTGTCACGTCTTATACTCGATCTATAGGCAGAACTGGAGCCCGGCTCCTGACGCCTGTCACGTCTTATACTCGATCTATAGGCAGAACTGGAGCCCGGCTCCTGACGCCTGTCACGTCTTATACTCGATCTATAGGCAGAACTGGAGCCCGGCTCCTGATGCCTGTCACGTCTTATACCTGATCTATAGGCAGAACTGGAGCCCGGCTCCTGACGCCTGTCGCGTCTTATGCTCGATCTATAGGCAGAACTGGAGCCTGGCTCCTGACGCCTGTCGCGTCTTATACTCGTTCTATAGGCAGAACTGGAGCCCGGCTCCTGACGCCTGTCGCGTCTTATACTCGTTCTATAGGTAGAACTGGAGCCCGGCTCCTGACGCCTGTCGCGTCTTATACTCGATCTATAGGCAGAACTGGAGCCCGGCTCCTGACGCCTGTCGCGTCTTATACTCGATCTATAGGCAGAACTGGAGCCCGGCTCCTGACGCCTGTCGCGTCTTATACTCGATCTATAGGCAGAAATGGAGCCCGGCTCCTGACGCCTGTCACGTCTTATACTCGATCTATAGGCAGAACTGGAGCCCGGCTCCTGACGCCTGTCACGTCTTATACTCGATCTATAGGCAGAACTGGAGCCCGGCTCCTGACGCCTGTCGCGTCTTATACTCGATCTATGGGCAGAACTGGAGCCCGGCTCCTGACGCCTGTCACGTCTTATACTCGATCTATAGGCAGAACTGGAGCCCGGCTCCTGACGCCTGTCACGTCTTATACTCGATCTATAGGCAGAACTGGAGCCCGGCTCCTGATGCCTGTCGCGTCTTATACTCGATCTATAGGCAGAACTGGAGCCCGGCTCCTGACGCCTGTCGCGTCTTATACTCGATCTATAGGCAGAACTGGAGCCCGGCTCCTGACGCCTGTCACGTCTTATACTCGATCTATAGGCAGAACTGGAGCCCGGCTCCTGATGCCTGTCACGTCTTATACTCGATCTATAGGCAGAACTGGAGCCCGGCTCCTGACGCCTGTCACGTCTTATACTCGATCTATAGGCAGAACTGGAGCCCGGCTCCTGACGCCTGTCGCGTCTTATACTCGATCTATAGGCAGAACTGGAGCCCGGCTCCTGACGCCTGTCGCGTCTTATACTCGATCTATAGGCAGAACTGGAGCCCGGCTCCTGACGCCTTTCGCGTCTTATACTCGATCTATAGGCAGAACTGGAGCCCGGCTCCTGACGCCTGTCGTGTCTTATACACGATCTATAGGCAGAACTGGAGCCCGGCTCCTGACGCCTGTCGTGTCTTATACTCGATCTATAGGCAGAACTGGAGCCCGGCTCCTGACGCCTGTCGCGTCTTATACTCGATCTATAGGCAGAACTGGAGCCCGGCTCCTGACGCCTGTCACGTCTTATACTCGATCTATAGGCAGAACTGGAGCCCGGCACCTGACGCCTGTCGCGTCTTATACTCGATCTATAGGCAGAACAGGAGCCCGGCTCCTGACGCCTGTCGCGTCTTATACTCGATCTATAGGCAGAACTGGAGCCCGGCTCCTGACGCCTGTCGCGTCTTATACACGATCTATAGGCAGAACTGGAGCCCGGCTCCTGACGCCTGTCGTGTCTTATACTCGATCTATAGGCAGAACTGGAGCCCGCCTCCTGACGCCTGTCACGTCTTATACACGATCTATAGGCAGAACTGGAGCCCGGCTCCTGACGCCTGTCGCGTCTTATACTCGATCTATAGGCAGAACTGGAGCCCGCCTCCTGACGCCTGTCACGTCTTATACTCGATCTATAGGCAGAACTGGAGCCCGGCTCCTGATGCCTGTCGCGTCTTATACTCGATCTATAGGCAGAACTGGAGCCCGGCTCCTGACGCCTGTCGCGTCTTATACTCGATCTATAGGCAGAACTGGAGCCCGCCTCCTGACGCCTGTCGCGTCTTATACTCGATCTATAGGCAGAACTGGAGCCCGGCTCCTGACGCCTGTCGCGTCTTATACTCGATCTATAGGCAGAACTGGAGCCCGGCTCCTGACGCCTGTCACGTCTTATACTCGATCTATAGGCAGAACTGGAGCCCGGCTCCTGACGCCTGTCGCGTCTTATACTCGATCTATAGGCAGAACTGGAGCCCGGCTCCTGACGCCTGTCGCGTCTTATACTCGATCTATAGGCAGAACTGGAGCCCGGCTCCTGACGCCTGTCGCGTCTTATACTCGATCTATAGGCAGAACTGGAGCCCGGCTCCTGACGCCTGTCGTGTCTTATACACGATCTATAGGCAGAACTGGAGCCCGGCTCCTGACGCCTGTCACGTCTTATACTCGATCTATAGGCAGAACTGGAGCCCGCCTCCTGACGCCTGTCACGTCTTATACTCGATCTATAGGCAGAACTGGAGCCCGGCTCCTGACGCCTGTCACGTCTTATACTCGATCTATAGGCAGAACTGGAGCCCGGCTCCTGACGCCTGTCACGTCTTATACTCGATCTATAGGCAGAACTGGAGCCCGGCTCCTGACGCCTGTCGTGTCTTATACTCGATCTATAGGCAGAACTGGAGCCCGGCTCCTGACGCCTGTCGCGTCTTATACTCGATCTATAGGCAGAAATGGAGCCCGGCTCCTGACGCCTGTCGTGTCTTATACTCGATCTATAGGCAGAACTGGAGCCCGGCTCCTGACGCCTGTCACGTCTTATACTCGATCTATAGGCAGAACTGGAGCCCGGCTCCTGACGCCTGTCACGTCTTATACTCGATCTATAGGCAGAACTGGAGCCCGGCTCCTGACGCCTGTCACATCTTATACTCGATCTATAGGCAGAACTGGAGCCCGGCTCCTGACGCCTGTCACATCTTATACTCGATCTATAGGCAGAACTGGAGCCCGGCTCCTGACGCCTGTCACGTCTTATACTCGATCTATAGGCAGAACTGGAGCCCGGCTCCTGACGCCTGTCACGTCTTATACTCGATCTATAGGCAGAAATGGAGCCCCGCTCCTGACGCCTGTCACGTCTTATACTCGATCTATAGGCAGAACTGGAGCCCGGCTCCTGACGCCTGTCACGTCTTATACTCGATCTATAGGCAGAACTGGAGCCCGGCTCCTGACGCCTGTCACGTCTTATACTCGATCTATAGGCAGAACTGGAGCCCGGCTCCTGATGCCTGTCACGTCTTATACCTGATCTATAGGCAGAACTGGAGCCCGGCTCCTGACGCCTGTCGCGTCTTATGCTCGATCTATAGGCAGAACTGGAGCCTGGCTCCTGACGCCTGTCGCGTCTTATACTCGTTCTATAGGCAGAACTGGAGCCCGGCTCCTGACGCCTGTCGCGTCTTATACTCGTTCTATAGGTAGAACTGGAGCCCGGCTCCTGACGCCTGTCGCGTCTTATACTCGATCTATAGGCAGAACTGGAGCCCGGCTCCTGACGCCTGTCGCGTCTTATACTCGATCTATAGGCAGAACTGGAGCCCGGCTCCTGACGCCTGTCGCGTCTTATACTCGATCTATAGGCAGAAATGGAGCCCGGCTCCTGACGCCTGTCACGTCTTATACTCGATCTATAGGCAGAACTGGAGCCCGGCTCCTGACGCCTGTCACGTCTTATACTCGATCTATAGGCAGAACTGGAGCCCGGCTCCTGACGCCTGTCGCGTCTTATACTCGATCTATGGGCAGAACTGGAGCCCGGCTCCTGACGCCTGTCACGTCTTATACTCGATCTATAGGCAGAACTGGAGCCCGGCTCCTGACGCCTGTCACGTCTTATACTCGATCTATAGGCAGAACTGGAGCCCGGCTCCTGATGCCTGTCGCGTCTTATACTCGATCTATAGGCAGAACTGGAGCCCGGCTCCTGACGCCTGTCGCGTCTTATACTCGATCTATAGGCAGAACTGGAGCCCGGCTCCTGACGCCTGTCACGTCTTATACTCGATCTATAGGCAGAACTGGAGCCCGGCTCCTGATGCCTGTCACGTCTTATACTCGATCTATAGGCAGAACTGGAGCCCGGCTCCTGACGCCTGTCACGTCTTATACTCGATCTATAGGCAGAACTGGAGCCCGGCTCCTGACGCCTGTCACGTCTTATACTCGATCTATAGGCAGAACTGGAGCCCAGCTCCTGACGCCTGTCACGTCTTATACTCGATCTATAGGCAGAACTGGAGCCCGGCTCCTGACGCCTGTCGCGTCTTATACTCGATCTATAGGCAGAACTGGAGCCCGGCTCCTGACGCCTGTCGTGTCTTATACTCGATCTATAGGCAGAACTGGAGCCCGGCTCCTGACGCCTGTCGCGTCTTATACTCGATCTATAGGCAGAACTGGAGCCCGGCTCCTGACGCCTGTCACGTCTTATACTCGATCTATAGGCAGAACTGGAGCCCGGCACCTGACGCCTGTCGCGTCTTATACTCGATCTATAGGCAGAACAGGAGCCCGGCTCCTGACGCCTGTCGCGTCTTATACTCGATCTATAGGCAGAACTGGAGCCCGGCTCCTGACGCCTGTCGCGTCTTATACACGATCTATAGGCAGAACTGGAGCCCGGCTCCTGACGCCTGTCGTGTCTTATACTCGATCTATAGGCAGAACTGGAGCCCGCCTCCTGACGCCTGTCACGTCTTATACACGATCTATAGGCAGAACTGGAGCCCGGCTCCTGACGCCTGTCGCGTCTTATACTCGATCTATAGGCAGAACTGGAGCCCGCCTCCTGACGCCTGTCACGTCTTATACTCGATCTATAGGCAGAACTGGAGCCCGGCTCCTGATGCCTGTCGCGTCTTATACTCGATCTATAGGCAGAACTGGAGCCCGGCTCCTGACGCCTGTCGCGTCTTATACTCGATCTATAGGCAGAACTGGAGCCCGCCTCCTGACGCCTGTCGCGTCTTATACTCGATCTATAGGCAGAACTGGAGCCCGGCTCCTGACGCCTGTCGCGTCTTATACTCGATCTATAGGCAGAACTGGAGCCCGGCTCCTGACGCCTGTCACGTCTTATACTCGATCTATAGGCAGAACTGGAGCCCGGCTCCTGACGCCTGTCGCGTCTTATACTCGATCTATAGGCAGAACTGGAGCCCGGCTCCTGACGCCTGTCGCGTCTTATACTCGATCTATAGGCAGAACTGGAGCCCGGCTCCTGACGCCTGTCGCGTCTTATACTCGATCTATAGGCAGAACTGGAGCCCGGCTCCTGACGCCTGTCGTGTCTTATACACGATCTATAGGCAGAACTGGAGCCCGGCTCCTGACGCCTGTCACGTCTTATACTCGATCTATAGGCAGAACTGGAGCCCGCCTCCTGACGCCTGTCACGTCTTATACTCGATCTATAGGCAGAACTGGAGCCCGGCTCCTGACGCCTGTCACGTCTTATACTCGATCTATAGGCAGAACTGGAGCCCGGCTCCTGACGCCTGTCACGTCTTATACTCGATCTATAGGCAGAACTGGAGCCCGGCTCCTGACGCCTGTCGTGTCTTATACTCGATCTATAGGCAGAACTGGAGCCCGGCTCCTGACGCCTGTCGCGTCTTATACTCGATCTATAGGCAGAAATGGAGCCCGGCTCCTGACGCCTGTCGTGTCTTATACTCGATCTATAGGCAGAACTGGAGCCCGGCTCCTGACGCCTGTCACGTCTTATACTCGATCTATAGGCAGAACTGGAGCCCGGCTCCTGACGCCTGTCACGTCTTATACTCGATCTATAGGCAGAACTGGAGCCCGGCTCCTGACGCCTGTCACATCTTATACTCGATCTATAGGCAGAACTGGAGCCCGGCTCCTGACGCCTGTCACATCTTATACTCGATCTATAGGCAGAACTGGAGCCCGGCTCCTGACGCCTGTCACGTCTTATACTCGATCTATAGGCAGAACTGGAGCCCGGCTCCTGACGCCTGTCACGTCTTATACTCGATCTATAGGCAGAAATGGAGCCCCGCTCCTGACGCCTGTCACGTCTTATACTCGATCTATAGGCAGAACTGGAGCCCGGCTCCTGACGCCTGTCACGTCTTATACTCGATCTATAGGCAGAACTGGAGCCCGGCTCCTGACGCCTGTCACGTCTTATACTCGATCTATAGGCAGAACTGGAGCCCGGCTCCTGATGCCTGTCACGTCTTATACCTGATCTATAGGCAGAACTGGAGCCCGGCTCCTGACGCCTGTCGCGTCTTATGCTCGATCTATAGGCAGAACTGGAGCCTGGCTCCTGACGCCTGTCGCGTCTTATACTCGTTCTATAGGCAGAACTGGAGCCCGGCTCCTGACGCCTGTCGCGTCTTATACTCGTTCTATAGGTAGAACTGGAGCCCGGCTCCTGACGCCTGTCGCGTCTTATACTCGATCTATAGGCAGAACTGGAGCCCGGCTCCTGACGCCTGTCGCGTCTTATACTCGATCTATAGGCAGAACTGGAGCCCGGCTCCTGACGCCTGTCGCGTCTTATACTCGATCTATAGGCAGAAATGGAGCCCGGCTCCTGACGCCTGTCACGTCTTATACTCGATCTATAGGCAGAACTGGAGCCCGGCTCCTGACGCCTGTCACGTCTTATACTCGATCTATAGGCAGAACTGGAGCCCGGCTCCTGACGCCTGTCGCGTCTTATACTCGATCTATGGGCAGAACTGGAGCCCGGCTCCTGACGCCTGTCACGTCTTATACTCGATCTATAGGCAGAACTGGAGCCCGGCTCCTGACGCCTGTCACGTCTTATACTCGATCTATAGGCAGAACTGGAGCCCGGCTCCTGATGCCTGTCGCGTCTTATACTCGATCTATAGGCAGAACTGGAGCCCGGCTCCTGACGCCTGTCGCGTCTTATACTCGATCTATAGGCAGAACTGGAGCCCGGCTCCTGACGCCTGTCACGTCTTATACTCGATCTATAGGCAGAACTGGAGCCCGGCTCCTGATGCCTGTCACGTCTTATACTCGATCTATAGGCAGAACTGGAGCCCGGCTCCTGACGCCTGTCACGTCTTATACTCGATCTATAGGCAGAACTGGAGCCCGGCTCCTGACGCCTGTCACGTCTTATACTCGATCTATAGGCAGAACTGGAGCCCAGCTCCTGACGCCTGTCACGTCTTATACTCGATCTATAGGCAGAACTGGAGCCCGGCTCCTGACGCCTGTCGCGTCTTATACTCGATCTATAGGCAGAACTGGAGCCCGGCTCCTGACGCCTGTCGCGTCTTATACTCGATCTATAGGCAGAACTGGAGCCCAGCTCCTGACGCCTGTCACGTCTTATACTCGATCTATAGGCAGAACTGGAGCCCGGCTCCTGACGCCTGTCATGTCTTATACTCGATCTATAGGCAGAACTGGAGCCCGGCTCCTGACGCCTGTCATGTCTTATACTAGATCTATAGGCAGAACTGGAGCCCGGCTCCTGACGCCTGTCACGTCTTATACTCGATCCATAGGCAGAACTGGAGCCCGGCTCCTGATGCCTGTCACGTCTTATACTCGATCTATAGGCAGAACTGAAGCCCGGCTCCTGACGCCTGTCACGTCTTATACTCGATCTATAGGCAGAACTGGAGCCCGGCTCCTGATGCCTGTCGCGTCTTATACTCGATCTATAGGCAGAACTGGAGCCCGGCTCCTGACGCCTGTCGCGTCTTATTCTCGTTCTATAGGCAGAACTGGAACCCGGCTCCTGATGCCTGTCACGTCTTATACTCGATCTATAGGCAGAACTGGAGCCCAGCTCCTGATACCTTCGCGTCTTATACTCGATCTATAGGCAGAACTGGAGCCTGGCTCCTGATGCCTGTCGCGTCTTATACTCGATCTATAGGCAGAACTGGAGCCCGGCTCCTGACGCCTGTCACGTCTTATACTCGATCTATAGGCAGAACTGGAGCCCGGCTCCTGACGCCTGTCACGTCTTATACTCGATCTATAGGCAGAACTGGAGCCCGGCTCCTGATGCCTGTCGCGTCTTATACTCGATCTATAGGCAGAACTGGAGCCCGGCTCCTGACGCCTGTCGCGTCTTATACTCGATCTATAGGCAGAACTGGAGCCCGGCTCCTGACGCCTGTCACGTCTTATACTCGATCTATAGGCAGAACTGGAGCCCGGCTCCTGATGCCTGTCACGTCTTATACTCGATCTATAGGCAGAACTGGAGCCCGGCTCCTGACGCCTGTCACGTCTTATACTCGATCTATAGGCAGAACTGGAGCCCGGCTCCTGACGCCTGTCACGTCTTATACTCGATCTATAGGCAGAACTGGAGCCCAGCTCCTGACGCCTGTCACGTCTTATACTCGATCTATAGGCAGAACTGGAGCCCGGCTCCTGACGCCTGTCGCGTCTTATACTCGATCTATAGGCAGAACTGGAGCCCGGCTCCTGACGCCTGTCGCGTCTTATACTCGATCTATAGGCAGAACTGGAGCCCAGCTCCTGACGCCTGTCACGTCTTATACTCGATCTATAGGCAGAACTGGAGCCCGGCTCCTGACGCCTGTCATGTCTTATACTCGATCTATAGGCAGAACTGGAGCCCGGCTCCTGATGCCTGTCACGTCTTATACTCGATCTATAGGCAGAACTGGAGCCCGGCTCCTGACGCCTGTCACGTCTTATACTCGATCTATAGGCAGAACTGGAGCCCGGCTCCTGATGCCTGTCACGTCTTATACTCGATCTATAGGCAGAACTGGAGCCCGGCTCCTGATGCCTGTCACGTCTTATACTCGATCTATAGGCAGAACTGAAGCCCGGCTCCTGATGCCTGTCACGTCTTATACTCGATCTATAGGCAGAACTGGAGCCCGGCTCCTGACGCCTGTCGCGTCTTATACTCGATCTATAGGCAGAACTGGAGCCCGGCTCCTGACGCCTGTCACGTCTTATACTCGATCTATAGGCAGAACTGGAGCCCGGCTCCTGACGCCTGTCACGTCTTATACTCGATCTATAGGCAGAACTGGAGCCCGGCTCCTGATGCCTGTCGCGTCTTATACTCGATCTATAGGCAGAACTGGAGCCTGGCTCCTGACGCCTGTCACGTCTTATACTCGATCTATAGGCAGAACTGGAGCCCGGCTCCTGACGCCTGTCGCGTCTTATACTCGATCTATAGGCAGAACTGGAGCCCGGCTCCTGACGCCTGTCGCGTCTTATACTCGATCTATAGGCAGAACTGGAGCCCGGCTCCTGACGCCTGTCACGTCTTATACTCGATCTATAGGCAGAACTGGAGCCCGGCTCCTGACGCCTGTCATGTCTTATACTCGATCTATAGGCAGAACTGGAGCCCGGCTCCTGATGCCTGTCACGTCTTATACTCGATCTATAGGCAGAACTGGAGCCCGGCTCCTGACGCCTGTCATGTCTTATACTAGATCTATAGGCAGAACTGGAGCCCGGCTCCTGACGCCTGTCACGTCTTATACTCGATCCATAGGCAGAACTGGAGCCCGGCTCCTGATGCCTGTCACGTCTTATACTCGATCTATAGGCAGAACTGAAGCCCGGCTCCTGACGCCTGTCACGTCTTATACTCGATCTATAGGCAGAACTGGAGCCCGGCTCCTGATGCCTGTCGCGTCTTATACTCGATCTATAGGCAGAACTGGAGCCCGGCTCCTGACGCCTGTCGCGTCTTATTCTCGTTCTATAGGCAGAACTGGAACCCGGCTCCTGATGCCTGTCACGTCTTATACTCGATCTATAGGCAGAACTGGAGCCCAGCTCCTGATACCTTCGCGTCTTATACTCGATCTATAGGCAGAACTGGAGCCTGGCTCCTGATGCCTGTCGCGTCTTATACTCGATCTATAGGCAGAACTGGAGCCCAGCTCCTGATACCTGTCGCGTCTTATACTCGATCTATAGGCAGAACTGGAGCCCGGCTCCTGACGCCTGTCGCGTCTTATACTCGATCTATGGGCAGAACTGGAGCCCGGCTCCTGACGACTGTCGCGTCTTATACTCGATCTATAGGCAGAACTGGAGCCCGGCTCCTGACGCCTGTCGCGTCTTATACTCGATCTATAGGCAGAACTGGAGCCCGGCTCCTGACGCCTGTCACGTCTTATACTCGATCTATGGGCAGAACTGGAGCCCGGCTCCTGACGCCTGTCGCGTCTTATACTCGATCTATAGGCAGAACTGGAGCCCGGCTCCTGACGCCTGTCACGTCTTATACTCGATCTATAGGCAGAACTGGAGCCCGGCTCCTGACGCCTGTCACGTCTTATACTCGATCTATAGGCAGAACTGGAGCCCGGCTCCTGACGCCTATCACGTCTTATACTCGATCTATAGGCAGAACTGGAGCCCGGCTCCTGACGCCTGTCACGTCTTATACTCGATCTATAGGCAGAACTGGAGCCCGGCTCCTGACGCCTATCACGTCTTATACTCGATCTATAGGCAGAACTGGAGCCCGGCTCCTGACGCCTGTGACGTCTTATACTCGATCTATAGGCAGAACTGGAGCCCGGCTCCTGACGCCTGTCGCGTCTTATACTCGATCTATAGGCAGAACTGGAGCCCGGCTCCTGACGCCTGTCACGTCTTATACTCGATCTATAGGCAGAACTGGAGCCCGGCTCCTGACGCCTGTCGCGTCTTATACTCGATCTATAGGCAGAACTGGAGCCTGGCTCCTGACGCCTGTCACATCTTATACTCGATCTATAGGCAGAACTGGAGCCCGGCTCCTGACGCCTGTCACGTCTTATACTCGATCTATAGGCAGAACTGGAGCCCGGCTCCTGACGCCTGTCACGTCTTATACTCGATCTATAGGCAGAACTGGAGCCCGGCTCCTGACGCCTGTCGCGTCTTATACTCGATCTATAGGCAGAACTGGAGCCCGGCTCCTGACGCCTGTCACGTCTTATACTCGATCTATAGGCAGAACTGGAGCCCGGCTCCTGACGCCTGTCACGTCTTATACCCGATCTATAGGCAGAACTGGAGCCCGGCTCCTGACGCCTGTCACGTCTTATACTCGATCTATAGGCAGAACTGGAGCCCGGCTCCTGACGCCTGTCACGTCTTATACCTGATCTATAGGCAGAACTGGAGCCCGGCTCCTGACGCCTGTCACGTCTTATACTCGATCTATAGGCAGAACTGGAGCCCGGCTCCTGACGCCTGTCACGTCTTATACTCGATCTATAGGCAGAACTGGAGCCCGGCTCCTGACGCCTGTCGCGTCTTATACTCGATCTATAGGCAGAACTGGAGCCCGGCTCCTGACGCCTGTCACGTCTTATACCTGATCTATAGGCAGAACTGGAGCCCGGCTCCTGATGCCTGTCACGTCTTATACTCGATCTATAGGCAGAACTGGAGCCCGGCTCCTGATGCCTATCGCGTCTTATACTCGATCTATAGGCAGAACTGGAGCCCGGCTCCTGACGCCTGTCGCGTCTTATACTCGATCTATAGGCAGAACTGGAGCCCGGCTCCTGACGCCTGTCACGTCTTATACTCGATCTATAGGCAGAACTGGAGCCCGGCTCCTGACGCCTGTCGCGTCTTATACTCGATCTATAGGCAGAACTGGAGCCCGGCTCCTGACGCCTGTCACGTCTTATACTCGATCTATAGGCAGAACTGAGCCCGGCTCCTGACGCCTGTCACGTCTTATACTCGATCTATAGGCAGAACTGGAACCCGGCTCCTGACGCCTGTCGCGTCTTATACTCGATCTATAGGCAGAACTGGAGCCCGGCTCCTGACGCCTGTCACGTCTTATACTCGATCTATAGGCAGAACTGGAGCCCGGCTCCTGATGCCTGTCGCATCTTATACTCGATCTATAGGCAGAACTGGAGCCCGGCTCCTGACGCCTGTCGCGTCTTATACTCGATCTATAGGCAGAACTGGAGCCCGGCTCCTGACGCCTGTCGCGTCTTATACTTGATCTATGGGCAGAACTGGAGCCCGGCTCCTGACGCCTGTCGCGTCTTATACTCGATCTATAGGCAGAACTGGAGCCCGGCTCCTGATGCCTGTCACGTCTTATACTCGATCTATAGGCAGAACTGGAACCCGGCTCCTGACGCCTGTCACGTCTTATACTCGATCTATAGGCAGAACTGGAGCCTGGCTCCTGACGCCTGTCGCGTCTTATACTCGATCTATAGGCAGAACTGGAGCCCGGCTCCTGACGCCTGTCACGTCTTATACTCGATCTATAGGCAGAACTGGAGCCCGGCTCCTGATGCCTATCGCGTCTTATACTCAATCTATAGGCAGAACTGGAGCCCGGCTCCTGACGCCTGTCGCGTCTTATACTCGATCTATAGGCAGAACTGGAGCCCGGCTCCTGACGCCTGTCACGTCTTATACTCGATCTATAGGCAGAACTGGAGCCCGGCTCCTGACGCCTGTCGCGTCTTATACTCGATCTATAGGCAGAACTGGAGCCCGGCTCCTGATGCCTGTCGCGTCTTATACTCGATCTATAGGCAGAACTGGAGCCCGGCTCCTGACGCCTGTCACGTCTTAAACTCGATCTATAGGCAGAACTGGAGCCCGGCTCCTGACGCCTGTCGCGTCTTATACTCGATCTATAGGCAGAACTGGAGCCCGGCTCCTGACGCCTGTCGCGTCTTATACTCGATCTATAGGCAGAACTGGAGCCCGGCTCCTGACGCCTGTCGCGTCTTATACTCGATCTATAGGCAGAACTGGAGCCCGGCTCCTGACGCCTGTCACGTCTTATACTCGATCTATAGGCAGAACTGGAGCCCGGCTCCTGATGCCTGTCGCGTCTTATACTCGATCTATAGGCAGAACTGGAGCCCGGCTCCTGACGCCTGTCACGTCTTATACTCGATCTATAGGCAGAACTGGAGCCCGGCTCCTGATGCCTGTCGCGTCTTATACTCGATCTATAGGCAGAACTGGAGCCCGGCTCCTGACGCCTGTCACGTCTTATACTCGATCTATAGGCAGAACTGGAGCCCGGCTCCTGACGCCTGTCGCGTCTTATACTCGATCTATAGGCAGAACTGGAGCCCGGCTCCTGACGCCTGTCACGTCTTATACTCGATCTATAGGCAGAACTGGAGCCCGGCTCCTGACGCCTGTCGCGTCTTATACTCGATCTATAGGCAGAACTGGAACCCGGCTCCTGACGCCTGTTGCGTCTTATACTCGATCTATAGGCAGAACTGGAGCCCGGCTCCTGACACCTGTCGCGTCTTATACTCGATCTATAGGCAGAACTGGAGCCCGGCTCCTGACGCCTGTCGCGTCTTATACTCGATCTATAGGCAGAACTGGAGCCCGGCTCCTGACGCCTGTCGCGTCTTATACTCGATCTATAGGCAGAACTGGAGCCCGGCTCCTGACGCCTGTCGCGTCTTATACTCGATCTATAGGCAGAACTGGAGCCCGGCTCCTGATGCCTGTCACGTCTTATACTCGATCTATAGGCAGAACTGGAGCCCGGCTCCTGAAGCCTGTCACGTCTTATACTCGATCTATAGGCAGAACTGGAGCCCGGCTCCTGACGCCTGTCGCGTCTTATACTCGATCTATAGGCAGAACTGGAGCCCGGCTCCTGACGCCTGTCACGTCTTATACTCGATCTATAGGCAGAACTGGAGCCCGACTCCTGACGCCTGTCACGTCTTATACTCGATCTATAGGCAGAACTGGAGCCCGGCTCCTGACGCCTGTCGCGTCTTATACTCGATCTATAGGCAGAACTGGAGCCCGGTTCCTGACGCCTGTCGCGTCTTATACTCGATCTATAGGCAGAACTGGAGCCCGGCTCCTGACGCCTGTCGCGTCTTATACTCGATCTATAGGCAGAACTGGAGCCCGGCTCCTGACGCCTGTCGCGTCTTATACTCGATCTATAGGCAGAACTGGAGCCCGGCTCCTGATGCCTGTCGCGTCTTATTCTCGTTCTATAGGCAGAACTGGAACCCGGCTCCTGACGCCTGTCGCGTCTTATACTCGATCTATAGGCAGAACTGGAGCCCGGCTCCTGACGCCTGTCGCGTCTTATACTCGATCTATAGGCAGATCTGGAGCCCGGCTCCTGACGCCTGTCGCGTCTTATACTCGATCTATAGGCAGAACTGGAGCCCGGCTCCTGACGCCTGTCGCGTCTTATACTCGATCTATAGGCAGAACTGGAGCCCGGCTCCTGACGCCTGTCGTGTCTTATACACGATCTATAGGCAGAACTGGAGCCCGGCTCCTGACGCCTGTCACGTCTTATACTCGATCTATAGGCAGAACTGGAGCCCGGCTCCTGACGCCTGTCACGTCTTATACTCGATCTATAGGCAGAACTGGAGCCCGGCTCCTGACGCCTGTCACGTCTTATACTCGATCTATAGGCAGAACTGGAGCCCGGCTCCTGACGCCTGTCACGTCTTATACTCGATCTATAGGCAGAACTGGAGCCCGGCTCCTGACGCCTGTCGTGTCTTATACTCGATCTATAGGCAGAACTGGAGCCCGGCTCCTGACGCCTGTCGCGTCTTATACTCGATCTATAGGCAGAAATGGAGCCCGGCTCCTGACGCCTGTCACGTCTTATACTCGATCTATAGGCAGAACTGGAGCCCGGCTCCTGACGCCTGTCACGTCTTATACTCGATCTATAGGCAGAACTGGAGCCCGGCTCCTGACGCCTGTCACGTCTTATACTCGATCTATAGGCAGAAATGGAGCCCCGCTCCTGACGCCTGTCGCGTCTTATACTCGATCTATAGGCAGAACTGGAGCCCGGCTCCTGACGCCTGTCACGTCTTATACTCGATTTATAGGCAGAACTGGAGCCCGGCTCCTGATGCCTGTCGCGTCTTATACTCGATCTATAGGCAGAACTGGAACCCGGCTCCTGACACCTGTCGCGTCTTATACTCGATCTATAGGCAGAACTGGAGCCCGGCTCCTGACGCCTGTCGCGTCTTATACTCGATCTATAGGCAGAACTGGAGCCCGGCTCCTGATGCCTGTCGCGTCTTATACTCGATCTATAGGCAGAACTGGAGCCTGGCTCCTGACGCCTGTCACGTCTTATACTCGATCTATAGGCAGAACTGGAGCCCGGCTCCTGACGCCTGTCACGTCTTATACTCGATCTATAGGCAGAACTGGAGCCCGGCTCCTGACGCCTGTCACGTCTTATACTCGATCTATAGGCAGAACTGGAGCCCGGCTCCTGACGCCTGTCACGTCTTATACTCGATCTATAGGCAGAACTGGAGCCCGGCTCCTGACGCCTGTCACGTCTTATACTCGATCTATAGGCAGAACTGGAGCCCGGCTCCTGACGACTGTCGCGTCTTATACTCGATCTATAGGCAGAACTGGAGCCCGGCTCCTGACGCCTGTCGCGTCTTATACTCGATCTATAGGCAGAACTGGAGCCCGGCTCCTGACGCCTGTCACGTCTTATACTCGATCTATAGGCAGAACTGGAGCCCGGCTCCTGACGCCTGTCGCGTCTTATACTCGATCTATAGGCAGAACTGGAGCCCAGCTCCTGACGCCTGTCGCGTCTTATACTCGATCTATAGGCAGAACTGGAGCCCGGCTCCTGACGCCTGTCACGTCTTATACTCGATCTATAGGCAGAACTGGAGCCCGGCTCCTGACGCCTGTCACGTCTTATACTCGATCTATAGGCAGAACTGGAGCCCGGCTCCTGACGCCTGTCGCGTCTTATACTCGATCTATAGGCAGAACTGGAGCCCGGCTCCTGACGCCTGTCACGTCTTATACTCGATCTATAGGCAGAATTGGAGCCCGGCTCCTGACGCCTGTCACGTCTTATACTCGATCTATAGGCAGAACTGGAGCCCGGCTCCTGACGCCTGTCACGTCTTATACTCGATCTATAGGCAGAACTGGAGCCCGGCTCCTGACGCCTGTCACGTCTTATACTCGATCTATAGGCAGAACTGGAGCCCGGCTCCTGATGCCTGTCACGTCTTATACTTGATCTATGGGCAGAACTGGAGCCCGGCTCCTGACGCCTGTCGCGTCTTATACTCGATCTATAGGCAGAACTGGAGCCCGGCTCCTGACGCCTGTTGCGTCTTATACTCGATCTATAGGCAGAACTGGAACCCGGCTCCTGACGCCTGTCACGTCTTATACTCGATCTATAGGCAGAATTGGAGCCCGGCTCCTGACGCCTGTCGCGTCTTATACTCGATCTATGGGCAGAACTGGAGCCCGGCTCCTGACGCCTGTCACGTCTTATACTCGAACTATAGGCAGAACTGGAGCCCGGCTCCTGACGCCTGTCGTGTCTTATACTCGATCTATAGGCAGAAATGGAGCCCGGCTCCTGACGCCTGTCACGTCTTATACTCGATCTATGGGCAGAACTGGAGCCCGGCTCCTGACGCCTGTCGTGTCTTATACTCGATCTATAGGCAGAACTGGAGCCCGGCTCCTGACGCCTGTCACGTCTTATACTCGATCTATGGGCAGAACTGGAGCCCGGCTCCTGACGCCTGTCACGTCTTATACTCGATCTATGGGCAGAACTGGAACCCGGCTCCTGACGCCTGTCACGTCTTATACTTGATCTATGGGCAGAACTGGAGCCCGGCTCCTGACGCCTGTCACGTCTTATACTCGATCTATAGGCAGAACTGGAGCCCGGCTCCTGATGCCTGTCGCGTCTTATACTCGATCTATAGGCAGAAATGGAGCCCGGCTCCTGACGCCTGTCACGTCTTATACTCGAACTATAGGCAGAACTGGAGCCCGGCTCCTGACGCCTGTCACGTCTTATACTCGATCTATAGGCAGAACTGGAGCCCGGCTCCTGACGCCTGTCACGTCTTATACTCGATCTATAGGCAGAACTGGAGCCCGGCTCCTGATGCCTGTCACGTCTTATACTCGATCTATAGGCAGAACTGGAGCCCGGCTCCTGACGCCTGTCACGTCTTATACTCAATCTATAGGCAGAACTGGAGCCCGGCTCCTGACGCCTGTCACGTCTTATACTCGATCTATAGGCAGAACTGGAGCCCGGCTCCTGACGCCTGTCACGTCTTATACTCGATCTATAGGCAGAACTGGAGCCCGGCTCCTGACGCCTGTCACGTCTTATACTCGATCTATAGGCAGAACTGGAGCCCGGCTCCTGACGCCTGTCACGTCTTATACTCGATCTATAGGCAGAACTGGAGCCCAGCTCCTGACGCCTGTCGCGTCTTATACTCGATCTATAGGCAGAACTGGAGCCCGGCTCCTGACGCCTGTCGCGTCTTATACTCGATCTATAAGCAGAACTGGAGCCCAGCTCCTGACGCCTATCGCGTCTTATACTCGATCTATAGGCAGAACTGGAGCCCGGCTCCTGACGCCTGTCGCGTCTTATACTCGATCTATAGGCAGAACTGGAGCCCGACTCCTGACGCCTGTCGCGTCTTATACTCGATCTATAGGCAGAACTGGAGCCCGGCTCCTGATGCCTATCGCGTCTTATACTCGATCTATAGGCAGAACTGGAGCCCGACTCCTGACGCCTGTCGCGTCTTATACTCGATCTATAGGCAGAACTGGAGCCCGGCTCCTGACGCCTGTCGCGTCTTATACTCGATCTATAGGCAGAACTGGAGCCCGACTCCTGACGCCTGTCACGTCTTATACCTGATCTATAGGCAGAACTGGAGCCCGGCTCCTGACGCCTGTCACGTCTTATACTCGATCTATAGGCAGAACTGGAGCCCGGCTCCTGACGCCTGTCGCGTCTTATACTCGATCTATAGGCAGAACTGGAGCCCGGCTCCTGACGCCTGTCGCGTCTTATACTCGATCTATAGGCAGAACTGGAGCCCGGCTCCTGACGCCTGTCGCGTCTTATACTCGATCTATAGGCAGAACTGGAGCCCGGCTCCTGACGCCTGTCGCGTCTTATACTCGATCTATAGGCAGAACTGGAACCCGGCTCCTGACGCCTGTCGCGTCTTATACTCGATCTATAGGCAGAACTGGAGCCCGGCTCCTGACGCCTGTCGCGTCTTATACTCGATCTATAGGCAGAACTGGAGCCCGGCTCCTGACGCCTGTCGCGTCTTATACTCGATCTATAGGCAGAACTGGAGCCCGGCTCCTGACGCCTGTCGCGTCTTATACTCGATCTATAGGCAGAACTGGAGCCCGGCTCCTGATGCCTGTCACGTCTTATACTCGATCTATAGGCAGAACTGGAGCCCGGCTCCTGACGCCTGTCACGTCTTATACTCGATCTATAGGCAGAACTGGAGCCCGGCTCCTGACGCCTGTCGCGTCTTATACTCGATCTATAGGCAGAACTGGAGCCCGGCTCCTGACGCCTGTCACGTCTTATACTCGATCTATAGGCAGAACTGGAGCCCGGCTCCTGACGCCTGTCGCGTCTTATACTCGATCTATAGGCAGAACTGGAGCCCGGCTCCTGACGCCTGTCGCGTCTTATACTCGATCTATAGGCAGAACTGGAGCCCGGCTCCTGACGCCTGTCGCGTCTTATACTCGATCTATAGGCAGAACTGGAGCCCGGCTCCTGACGCCTGTCGCGTCTTATACTCGATCTATAGGCAGAACTGGAGCCCGGCTCCTGATGCCTGTCGCGTCTTATACTCGATCTATAGGCAGAACTGGAGCCCGGCTCCTGACGCCTGTCACGTCTTATACTCGATCTATAGGCAGAACTGGAGCCCGGCTCCTGACGCCTGTCACGTCTTATACTCGATCTATAGGCAGAACTGGAGCCCGGCTCCTGATGCCTGTCGCGTCTTATACTCGATCTATAGGCAGAACTGGAGCCCGGCTCCTGACGCCTGTCGCGTCTTATACTCGATCTATAGGCAGAACTGGAGCCCGGCTCCTGACGCCTGTCACGTCTTATACTCGATCTATAGGCAGAACTGGAGCCCGGCTCCTGACGCCTGTCGCGTCTTATACTCGATCTATAGGCAGAACTGGAGCCCGGCTCCTGACGCCTGTCACGTCTTATACTCGATCTATAGGCAGAACTGGAGCCCGGCTCCTGACGCCTGTCGCGTCTTATACTCGATCTATAGGCAGAACTGGAGCCCGGCTCCTGACGCCTGTCGCGTCTTATACTCGATCTATAGGCAGAACTGGAGCCCGGCTCCTGACGCCTGTCGCGTCTTATACTCGATCTATAGGCAGAACTGGAGCCCGGCTCCTGACGCCTGTCACGTCTTATGCTCGATCTATAGGCAGAACTGGAGCCCGGCTCCTGACGCCTGTCGCGTCTTATACTCGATCTATAGGCAGAACTGGAGCCCGGCTCCTGACGCCTGTCACGTCTTATGCTCGATCTATAGGCAGAACTGGAGCCCGGCTCCTGACGCCTGTCGCGTCTTATACTCGATCTATAGGCAGAACTGGAGCCCGGCTCCTGACGCCTGTCACGTCTTATACTCGATCTATAGGCAGAACTGGAGCCCGGCTCCTGACGCCTGTCACGTCTTATACTCGATCTATAGGCAGAACTGGAGCCCGGCTCCTGACGCCTATCACGTCTTATACTCGATCTATAGGCAGAACTGGAGCCCGGCTCCTGACGCCTGTCGTGTCTTATACTCGATCTATAGGCAGAACTGGAGCCCGGCTCCTGACGCCTGCCGCGTCTTATACTTGATCTATAGGCAGAACTGGAGCCCGGCTCCTGACGCCTGTCACGTCTTATACTCGATCTATAGGCAGAACTGGAGCCCGGCTCCTGACGCCTGCCGCGTCTTATACTCGATCTATAGGCAGAACTGGAGCCCGGCTCCTGACGCCTGTCACGTCTTATACTCGATCTATAGGCAGAACTGGAGCCCGGCTCCTGACGCCTGTCGCGTCTTATACTCGATCTATAGGCAGATCTGGAGCCCGGCTCCTGACGCCTGTCACGTCTTATACCTGATCTATAGGCAGAACTGGAGCCCGGCTCCTGACGCCTGTCGCGTCTTATACTCGATCTATAGGCAGATCTGGAGCCCGGCTCCTGACGCCTGTCACGTCTTATACTCGATCTATAGGCAGAACTGGAGCCCGGCTCCTGACGCCTGTCGCGTCTTATACCTGATCTATAGGCAGAACTGGAGCCCGGCTCCTGACGCCTGTCGCGTCTTATACTCGATCTATAGGCAGAACTGGAGCCCGGCTCCTGACGCCTGCCGCGTCTTATACTCGATCTATAGGCAGAACTGGAGCCCGGCTCCTGACGCCTGTCGCGTCTTATACCTGATCTATAGGCAGAACTGGAGCCCGGCTCCTGACGCCTGTCGCGTCTTATACTCGATCTATAGGCATATCTGGAGCCCGGCTCCTGACGCCTGTCGCGTCTTATACCTGATCTATAGGCAGAACTGGAGCCCGGCTCCTGACGCCTGTCACGTCTTATACTCGATCTATAGGCAGAACTGGAGCCCGGCTCCTGACGCCTGTCGCGTCTTATACTCGATCTATAGGCAGAACTGGAGCCCGGCTCCTGACGCCTGTCACGTCTTATTCTCGTTCTATAGGCAGAACTGGAACCCGGCTCCTGACGCCTGTCGCGTCTTATACTCGATCTATAGGCAGAACTGGAGCCCGGCTCCTGACGCCTGTCGCGTCTTATACTCGATCTATAGGCAGATCTGGAGCCCGGCTCCTGACGCCTGTCGTGTCTTATACTCGATCTATAGGCAGAACTGTAGCCCGGCTCCTGACGCCTGTCGCGTCTTATACTCGATCTATAGGCAGAACTGGAGCCCGGCTCCTGACGCCTGTCGCGTCTTATACTCGATCTATAGGCAGAACTGGAGCCCGGCTCCTGACGCCTGTCGCGTCTTATACTCGATCTATAGGCAGAACTGGAGCCCGGCTCCTGACGCCTGTCACGTCTTATACTCGATCTATAGGCAGAACTGGAGCCCGGCTCCTGACGCCTGTCGCGTCTTATACTCGATCTATAGGCAGAACTGGAGCCCGGCTCCTGATGCCTGTCGCGTCTTATACTCGATCTATAGGCAGAACTGGAGCCCGGCTCCTGACGCCTGTCACGTCTTATACTCGATCTATAGGCAGAACTGGAGCCCGGCTCCTGACGCCTGTCACGTCTTATACTCGATCTATAGGCAGAACTGGAGCCCGGCTCCTGACGCCTGTCACGTCTTATACTCGATCTATAGGCAGAACTGGAGCCCGGCTCCTGACGCCTGTCACGTCTTATACTCGATCTATAGGCAGAACTGGAGCCCAGCTCCTGACGCCTGTCGCGTCTTATACTCGATCTATAGGCAGAACTGGAGCCCGGCTCCTGACGCCTGTCGCGTCTTATACTCGATCTATAAGCAGAACTGGAGCCCAGCTCCTGACGCCTATCGCGTCTTATACTCGATCTATAGGCAGAACTGGAGCCCGGCTCCTGACGCCTGTCGCGTCTTATACTCGATCTATAGGCAGAACTGGAGCCCGACTCCTGACGCCTGTCGCGTCTTATACTCGATCTATAGGCAGAACTGGAGCCCGGCTCCTGATGCCTATCGCGTCTTATACTCGATCTATAGGCAGAACTGGAGCCCGACTCCTGACGCCTGTCGCGTCTTATACTCGATCTATAGGCAGAACTGGAGCCCGGCTCCTGACGCCTGTCGCGTCTTATACTCGATCTATAGGCAGAACTGGAGCCCGACTCCTGACGCCTGTCACGTCTTATACCTGATCTATAGGCAGAACTGGAGCCCGGCTCCTGACGCCTGTCACGTCTTATACTCGATCTATAGGCAGAACTGGAGCCCGGCTCCTGACGCCTGTCGCGTCTTATACTCGATCTATAGGCAGAACTGGAGCCCGGCTCCTGACGCCTGTCGCGTCTTATACTCGATCTATAGGCAGAACTGGAGCCCGGCTCCTGACGCCTGTCGCGTCTTATACTCGATCTATAGGCAGAACTGGAGCCCGGCTCCTGACGCCTGTCGCGTCTTATACTCGATCTATAGGCAGAACTGGAACCCGGCTCCTGACGCCTGTCGCGTCTTATACTCGATCTATAGGCAGAACTGGAGCCCGGCTCCTGACGCCTGTCGCGTCTTATACTCGATCTATAGGCAGAACTGGAGCCCGGCTCCTGACGCCTGTCGCGTCTTATACTCGATCTATAGGCAGAACTGGAGCCCGGCTCCTGACGCCTGTCGCGTCTTATACTCGATCTATAGGCAGAACTGGAGCCCGGCTCCTGATGCCTGTCACGTCTTATACTCGATCTATAGGCAGAACTGGAGCCCGGCTCCTGACGCCTGTCACGTCTTATACTCGATCTATAGGCAGAACTGGAGCCCGGCTCCTGACGCCTGTCGCGTCTTATACTCGATCTATAGGCAGAACTGGAGCCCGGCTCCTGACGCCTGTCACGTCTTATACTCGATCTATAGGCAGAACTGGAGCCCGGCTCCTGACGCCTGTCGCGTCTTATACTCGATCTATAGGCAGAACTGGAGCCCGGCTCCTGACGCCTGTCGCGTCTTATACTCGATCTATAGGCAGAACTGGAGCCCGGCTCCTGACGCCTGTCGCGTCTTATACTCGATCTATAGGCAGAACTGGAGCCCGGCTCCTGACGCCTGTCGCGTCTTATACTCGATCTATAGGCAGAACTGGAGCCCGGCTCCTGATGCCTGTCGCGTCTTATACTCGATCTATAGGCAGAACTGGAGCCCGGCTCCTGACGCCTGTCACGTCTTATACTCGATCTATAGGCAGAACTGGAGCCCGGCTCCTGACGCCTGTCACGTCTTATACTCGATCTATAGGCAGAACTGGAGCCCGGCTCCTGATGCCTGTCGCGTCTTATACTCGATCTATAGGCAGAACTGGAGCCCGGCTCCTGACGCCTGTCGCGTCTTATACTCGATCTATAGGCAGAACTGGAGCCCGGCTCCTGACGCCTGTCACGTCTTATACTCGATCTATAGGCAGAACTGGAGCCCGGCTCCTGACGCCTGTCGCGTCTTATACTCGATCTATAGGCAGAACTGGAGCCCGGCTCCTGACGCCTGTCACGTCTTATACTCGATCTATAGGCAGAACTGGAGCCCGGCTCCTGACGCCTGTCGCGTCTTATACTCGATCTATAGGCAGAACTGGAGCCCGGCTCCTGACGCCTGTCGCGTCTTATACTCGATCTATAGGCAGAACTGGAGCCCGGCTCCTGACGCCTGTCGCGTCTTATACTCGATCTATAGGCAGAACTGGAGCCCGGCTCCTGACGCCTGTCACGTCTTATGCTCGATCTATAGGCAGAACTGGAGCCCGGCTCCTGACGCCTGTCGCGTCTTATACTCGATCTATAGGCAGAACTGGAGCCCGGCTCCTGACGCCTGTCACGTCTTATGCTCGATCTATAGGCAGAACTGGAGCCCGGCTCCTGACGCCTGTCGCGTCTTATACTCGATCTATAGGCAGAACTGGAGCCCGGCTCCTGACGCCTGTCACGTCTTATACTCGATCTATAGGCAGAACTGGAGCCCGGCTCCTGACGCCTGTCACGTCTTATACTCGATCTATAGGCAGAACTGGAGCCCGGCTCCTGACGCCTATCACGTCTTATACTCGATCTATAGGCAGAACTGGAGCCCGGCTCCTGACGCCTGTCGTGTCTTATACTCGATCTATAGGCAGAACTGGAGCCCGGCTCCTGACGCCTGCCGCGTCTTATACTTGATCTATAGGCAGAACTGGAGCCCGGCTCCTGACGCCTGTCACGTCTTATACTCGATCTATAGGCAGAACTGGAGCCCGGCTCCTGACGCCTGCCGCGTCTTATACTCGATCTATAGGCAGAACTGGAGCCCGGCTCCTGACGCCTGTCACGTCTTATACTCGATCTATAGGCAGAACTGGAGCCCGGCTCCTGACGCCTGTCGCGTCTTATACTCGATCTATAGGCAGATCTGGAGCCCGGCTCCTGACGCCTGTCACGTCTTATACCTGATCTATAGGCAGAACTGGAGCCCGGCTCCTGACGCCTGTCGCGTCTTATACTCGATCTATAGGCAGATCTGGAGCCCGGCTCCTGACGCCTGTCACGTCTTATACTCGATCTATAGGCAGAACTGGAGCCCGGCTCCTGACGCCTGTCGCGTCTTATACCTGATCTATAGGCAGAACTGGAGCCCGGCTCCTGACACCTGTCGCGTCTTATACTCGATCTATAGGCAGAACTGGAGCCCGGCTCCTGACGCCTGCCGCGTCTTATACTCGATCTATAGGCAGAACTGGAGCCCGGCTCCTGACGCCTGTCGCGTCTTATACCTGATCTATAGGCAGAACTGGAGCCCGGCTCCTGACGCCTGTCGCGTCTTATACTCGATCTATAGGCATATCTGGAGCCCGGCTCCTGACGCCTGTCGCGTCTTATACCTGATCTATAGGCAGAACTGGAGCCCGGCTCCTGACGCCTGTCACGTCTTATACTCGATCTATAGGCAGAACTGGAGCCCGGCTCCTGACGCCTGTCGCGTCTTATACTCGATCTATAGGCAGAACTGGAGCCCGGCTCCTGACGCCTGTCACGTCTTATTCTCGTTCTATAGGCAGAACTGGAACCCGGCTCCTGACGCCTGTCGCGTCTTATACTCGATCTATAGGCAGAACTGGAGCCCGGCTCCTGACGCCTGTCGCGTCTTATACTCGATCTATAGGCAGATCTGGAGCCCGGCTCCTGACGCCTGTCGTGTCTTATACTCGATCTATAGGCAGAACTGTAGCCCGGCTCCTGACGCCTGTCGCGTCTTATACTCGATCTATAGGCAGAACTGGAGCCCGGCTCCTGACGCCTGTCGCGTCTTATACTCGATCTATAGGCAGAACTGGAGCCCGGCTCCTGACGCCTGTCGCGTCTTATACTCGATCTATAGGCAGAACTGGAGCCCGGCTCCTGATGCCTGTCACGTCTTATACTCGATCTATAGGCAGAACTGGAGCCCGGCTCCTGACGCCTGTCACGTCTTATACTCGATCTATAGGCAGAACTGGAGCCCGGCTCCTGACGCCTGTCGCGTCTTATACTCGATCTATAGGCAGAACTGGAGCCCGGCTCCTGATGCCTGTCGCGTCTTATACTCGATCTATAGGCAGAACTGGAGCCCGGCTCCTGATGCCTGTCGCGTCTTATACTCGATCTATAGGCAGAACTGGAGCCCGGCTCCTGACGCCTGTCACGTCTTATACTCGATCTATAGGCAGAACTGGAGCCCGACTCCTGACGCCTGTCACGTCTTATACTCGATCTATAGGCAGAACTGGAGCCCGGCTCCTGACGCCTGTCGCGTCTTATACTCGATCTATAGGCAGAACTGGAGCCCGGCTCCTGACGCCTGTCACGTCTTATACTCGATCTATAGGCAGAACTGGAGCCCGGCTCCTGACGCCTGTCACGTCTTATACTCGATCTATAGGCAGAACTGGAGCCCGGCTCCTGACGCCTGTCGCGTCTTATACTCGATCTATAGGCAGAACTGGAGCCCGGCTCCTGACGCCTGTCACGTCTTATACTCGATCTATAGGCAGAACTGGAGCCCGGCTCCTGACGCCTGTCGCGTCTTATACTCGATCTATAGGCAGAACTGGAGCCCGGCTCCTGACGCCTGTCGCGTCTTATACTCGATCTATAGGCAGAACTGGAGCCCGGCTCCTGACGCCTGTCACGTCTTATACTCGATCTATAGGCAGAACTGGAGCCCGGCTCCTGACGCCTGTCACGTCTTATACTCGATCTATAGGCAGAACTGGAGCCCGGCTCCTGACGCCTGTCACGTCTTATACTCGATCTATAGGCAGAACTGGAGCCCGGCTCCTGACGCCTGTCACGTCTTATACTCGATCTATAGGCAGAACTGGAGCCCGGCTCCTGACGCCTGTCACGTCTTATACTCGATCTATAGGCAGAACTGGAGCCCGGCTCCTGACGCCTGTCACGTCTTATGCTCGATCTATAGGCAGAACTGGAGCCCGACTCCTGACGCCTGTCACGTCTTATGCTCGATCTATAGGCAGAACTGGAGCCCGGCTCCTGACGCCTGTCACGTCTTATACTCGATCTATAGGCAGAACTGGAGCCCGGCTCCTGACGCCTATCACGTCTTATACTCGATCTATAGGCAGAACTGGAGCCCGGCTCCTGACGCCTGTCACGTCTTATACTCGATCTATAGGCAGAACTGGTGCCCGGCTCCTGACGCCTGTCACGTCTTATGCTCGATCTATAGGCAGAACTGGAGCCCGGCTCCTGACGCCTGTCACATCTTATACTCGATCTATAGGCAGAACTGGAGCCCGGCTCCTGACGCCTGTCACGTCTTATACTTGATCTATAGGCAGAACTGGAGCCCGACTCCTGACGCCTGTCACGTCTTATGCTCGATCTATAGGCAGAACTGGAGCCCGGCTCCTGACGCCTGTCACGTCTTATACTCGATCTATAGGCAGAACTGGAGCCCGGCTCCTGACGCCTGTCGCGTCTTATGCTCGATCTATAGGCAGAACTGGAGCCCGGCTCCTGACGCCTGCCGCGTCTTATACTCGATCTATAGGCAGAACTGGAGCCCGGCTCCTGACGCCTGTCGCGTCTTATGCTCGATCTATAGGCAGAACTGGAGCCCGACTCCTGACGCCTGTCACGTGTTATACCTGATCTATAGGCAGAACTGGAGCCCGGCTCCTGACGCCTGTCACATCTTATACTCGATCTATAGGCAGAACTGGAGCCCGGCTCCTGACGCCTGTCACGTCTTATACTCGATCTATAGGCAGAACTGGAGCCCGGCTCCTGACGCCTGTCGCGTCTTATACCTGATCTATAGGCAGAACTGGAGCCCGGCTCCTGACGCCTGTCACGTCTTATACTCGATCTATAGGCAGAACTGGAGCCCGGCTCCTGACGCCTGCCGCGTCTTATACTCGATCTATAGGCAGAACTGGAGCCCGACTCCTGACGCCTGTCACGTCTTATACTCGATCTATAGGCAGAACTGGAGCCCGGCTCCTGACGCCTATCACGTCTTATACTCGATCTATAGGCAGAACTGGAGCCCGGCTCCTGACGCCTGTCACGTCTTATACTCGATCTATAGGCAGAACTGGAGCCCGGCTCCTGACGCCTGTCAAGTCTTATACTCGATCTATAGGCAGAACTGGTGCCCGGCTCCTGACGCCTGTCGCGTCTTATACTCGATCTATAGGCAGAACTGGAGCCCGGCTCCTGACGCCTGTCGCGTCTTATACTCGATCTATAGGCAGAACTGGAGCCCGGCTCCTGACGCCTGTCACGTCTTATACTCGATCTATAGGCAGAACTGGAGCCCGGCTCCTGACGCCTGTCACGTCTTATACTCGATCTATAGGCAGAACTGGAGCCCGGCTCCTGACGCCTGTCACGTCTTATTCTCGTTCTATAGGCAGAACTGGAACCCGGCTCCTGACGCCTGTCACGTCTTATACTCGATCTATAGGCAGAACTGGAGCCCGGCTCCTGACGCCTGTCGCGTCTTATACTCGATCTATAGGCAGAACTGGAGCCCGGCTCCTGACGCCTGTCACGTCTTATACTCGATCTATAGGCAGAACTGGAGCCCGGCTCCTGACGCCTGTCGCGTCTTATACTCGATCTATAGGCAGAACTGGAGCCCGGCTCCTGACGCCTTTCGCGTCTTATACTCGATCTATAGGCAGAACTGGAGCCCGGCTCCTGACGCCTGTCGTGTCTTATACACGATCTATAGGCAGAACTGGAGCCCGGCTCCTGACGCCTGTCGCGTCTTATACTCGATCTATAGGCAGAACTGGAGCCCGCCTCCTGACGCCTGTCACGTCTTATACTCGATCTATAGGCAGAACTGGAGCCCGGCTCCTGATGCCTGTCGCGTCTTATACTCGATCTATAGGCAGAACTGGAGCCCGGCTCCTGACGCCTGTCGCGTCTTATACTCGATCTATAGGCAGAACTGGAGCCCGCCTCCTGACGCCTGTCGCGTCTTATACTCGATCTATAGGCAGAACTGGAGCCCGGCTCCTGACGCCTGTCGCGTCTTATACTCGATCTATAGGCAGAACTGGAGCCCGGCTCCTGACGCCTGTCACGTCTTATACTCGATCTATAGGCAGAACTGGAGCCCGGCTCCTGACGCCTGTCGCGTCTTATACTCGATCTATAGGCAGAACTGGAGCCCGGCTCCTGACGCCTGTCGCGTCTTATACTCGATCTATAGGCAGAACTGGAGCCCGGCTCCTGACGCCTGTCGCGTCTTATACTCGATCTATAGGCAGAACTGGAGCCCGGCTCCTGACGCCTGTCGTGTCTTATACACGATCTATAGGCAGAACTGGAGCCCGGCTCCTGACGCCTGTCACGTCTTATACTCGATCTATAGGCAGAACTGGAGCCCGCCTCCTGACGCCTGTCACGTCTTATACTCGATCTATAGGCAGAACTGGAGCCCGGCTCCTGACGCCTGTCACGTCTTATACTCGATCTATAGGCAGAACTGGAGCCCGGCTCCTGACGCCTGTCACGTCTTATACTCGATCTATAGGCAGAACTGGAGCCCGGCTCCTGACGCCTGTCGTGTCTTATACTCGATCTATATGCAGAACTGGAGCCCGGCTCCTGACGCCTGTCGCGTCTTATACTCGATCTATAGGCAGAAATGGAGCCCGGCTCCTGACGCCTGTCGTGTCTTATACTCGATCTATAGGCAGAACTGGAGCCCGGCTCCTGACGCCTGTCACGTCTTATACTCGATCTATAGGCAGAACTGGAGCCCGGCTCCTGACGCCTGTCACGTCTTATACTCGATCTATAGGCAGAACTGGAGCCCGGCTCCTGACGCCTGTCACATCTTATACTCGATCTATAGGCAGAACTGGAGCCCGGCTCCTGACGCCTGTCACATCTTATACTCGATCTATAGGCAGAACTGGAGCCCGGCTCCTGACGCCTGTCACGTCTTATACTCGATCTATAGGCAGAACTGGAGCCCGGCTCCTGACGCCTGTCACGTCTTATACTCGATCTATAGGCAGAACTGGAGCCCGGCTCCTGACGCCTGTCACGTCTTATACTCGATCTATAGGCAGAAATGGAGCCCCGCTCCTGACGCCTGTCGCGTCTTATACTCGATCTATAGGCAGAACTGGAGCCCGGCTCCTGACGCCTGTCACGTCTTATACTCGATCTATAGGCAGAACTGGAGCCCGACTCCTGACGCCTGTCGCGTCTTATACTCGATCTATAGGCAGAACTGGAGCCCGGCTCCTGATGCCTGTCGCGTCTTATACTCGATCTATAGGCAGAACTGGAGCCCGGCTCCTGATGCCTGTCGCGTCTTATACTCGATCTATAGGCAGAACTGGAGCCCAGCTCCTGACGCCTGTCACGTCTTATACTCGAACTATAGGCAGAACTGGAGCCCGGCTCCTGACGCCTGTCGCGTCTTATACTCGATCTATAGGCAGAACTGGAGCCCAGCTCCTGACGCCTGTCGCGTCTTATACTCGATCTATAGGCAGAACTGGAGCCCGGCTCCTGACGCCTGTCACGTCTTATACTCGATCTATAGGCAGAACTGGAGCCCAGCTCCTGACGCCTGTCACGTCTTATACTCGATCTATAGGCAGAACTGGAGCCCGGCTCCTGACGCCTGTCGCGTCTTATACTCGATCTATAGGCAGAACTGGAACCCGGCTCCTGACGCCTGTCACGTCTTATACTCGATCTATAGGCAGAACTGGAGCCCGGCTCCTGACGCCTGTCGCGTCTTATACTCGATCTATAGGCAGAACTGGAGCCCGGCTCCTGACGCCTGTCACGTCTTATACTCGATCTATAGGCAGAACTGGAGCCCAGCTCCTGACGCCTGTCGCGTCTTATACTCGATCTATAGACAGAACTGGAGCCCGGCTCCTGACGCCTGTCACGTCTTATACTCGATCTATAGGCAGAACTGGAGCCCGGCTCCTGACGCCTGTCACGTCTTATACTCGATCTATAGGCAGAACTGGAGCCCGGCTCCTGACGCCTGTCGCGTCTTATACTCGATCTATACGCAGAACTGGAGCCCGGCTCCTGACGCCTGTCACGTCTTATACTCGATCTATAGGCAGAACTGGAGCCCGGCTCCTGATGCCTGTCGCGTCTTATACTCGATCTATAGGCAGAACTGGAGCCCGGCTCCTGACGCCTGTCACGTCTTATACTCGATCTATAGGCAGAACTGGAGCCCGGCTCCTGACGCCTGTCACGTCTTATACTCGATCTATAGGCAGAACTGGAGCCCGGCTCCTGACGCCTGTCACGTCTTATACTCGATCTATAGGCAGAACTGGAGCCCGGCTCCTGACGCCTGTCACGTCTTATACTCGATCTATAGGCAGAACTGGAGCCCGGCTCCTGACGCCTGTCGCGTCTTATACTCGATCTATAGGCAGAACTGGAGCCCGGCTCCTGACGCCTGTCGCGTCTTATACTCGATCTATAGGCAGAACTGGAGCCCGGCTCCTGACGCCTGTCGCGTCTTATACTCGATCTATAGGCAGAACTGGAGCCCGGCTCCTGACGCCTGTCGCGTCTTATACTCGATCTATAGGCAGAACTGGAGCCCGGCTCCTGATGCCTGTCGCGTCTTATACTCGATCTATAGGCAGAACTGGAGCCCGGCTCCTGATGCCTGTCGCGTCTTATACTCGATCTATAGGCAGAACTGGAGCCCGGCTCCTGACGCCTGTCACGTCTTATACTCGATCTATAGGCAGAACTGGAGCCCGACTCCTGACGCCTGTCACGTCTTATACTCGATCTATAGGCAGAACTGGAGCCCGGCTCCTGACGCCTGTCGCGTCTTATACTCGATCTATAGGCAGAACTGGAGCCCGGCTCCTGACGCCTGTCGCGTCTTATACTCGATCTATAGGCAGAACTGGAGCCCGGCTCCTGACGTCTGTCGCGTCTTATACTCGATCTATAGGCAGAACTGGAGCCCGGCTCCTGACGCCTGTCACGTCTTATACTCGATCTATAGGCAGAACTGGAGCCCGGCTCCTGACGCCTGTCACGTCTTATACTCGATCTATAGGCAGAACTGGAGCCCGGCTCCTGACGCCTGTCACGTCTTATACTCGTTCTATAGGCAGAACTGGAACCCGGCTCCTGACGCCTGTCACGTCTTATACTCGATCTATAGGCAGAACTGGAGCCCGGCTCCTGACGCCTGTCACGTCTTATACTCGATCTATAGGCAGAACTGGAGCCCGCCTCCTGACGCCTGTCACGTCTTATACTCGATCTATAGGCAGAACTGGAGCCCGGCTCCTGACGCCTGTCACGTCTTATACTCGATCTATAGGCAGAACTGGAGCCCGCCTCCTGACGCCTGTCACGTCTTATACTCGATCTATAGGCAGAACTGGAGCCCGGCTCCTGACGCCTGTCGCGTCTTATACTCGATCTATAGGCAGAAATGGAGCCCGACTCCTGACGCCTGTCGCGTCTTATACTCGTTCTATAGGCAGAACTGGAACCCGGCTCCTGACGCCTGTCACGTCTTATACTCGATCTATAGGCAGAACTGGAGCCCGGCTCCTGACGCCTGTCGCGTCTTATACTCGATCTATAGGCAGAACTGGAGCCCGGCTCCTGACGCCTGTCACGTCTTATACTCAATCTATAGGCAGAACTGGAGCCCGCCTCCTGACGCCTGTCACGTCTTATACTCGATCTATAGGCAGAACTGGAGCCCGGCTCCTGACGCCTATCACGTCTTATACTCGATCTATAGGCAGAACTGGAGCCCGGCTCCTGTCGCCTGTCGCGTCTTATACTCGATCTATAGGCAGAACTGGAGCCCGGCTCCTGACGCCTGTCACGTCTGATACTCGATCTATAGGCAGAACTGGAGCCCGGCTCCTGACGCCTGTCGCGTCTGATACTCGATCTATGGGCAGAACTGGAGCCCGGCTCCTGACGCCTGTCACGTCTTATACTCGATCTATAGGCAGAACTGGAGCCCAGCTCCTGATGCCTGTCACGTCTGATACTCGAACTATAGGCAGAACTGGAGCCCGGCTCCTGACGCCTGTCGCGTCTGATACTCGATCTATAGGCAGAACTGGAGCCCGGCTCCTGACGCCTGTCGCGTCTGATACTCGATCTATAGGCAGAACTGGAGCCCGGCTCCTGACGCCTGTCACGTCTTATACTCGATCTATAGGCAGAACTGGAGCCCAGCTCCTGATGCCTGTCACGTCTTATACTCGATCTATAGGCAGAACTGGAGCCCAGCTCCTGACGCCTGTCACGTCTTATTCTCGATCTATAGGCAGAACTGGAGCCCGGCTCCTGACGCCTGTCGCGTCTTATACTCGATCTATAGGCAGAACTGGAGCCCGGCTCCTGACGCCTGTCGCGTCTTATACTCGATCTATAGGCAGAACTGGAGCCCAGCTCCTGACGCCTGTCACGTCTTATACTCGATCTATAGGCAGAACTGGAGCCCAGCTCCTGATGCCTGTCGCGTCTTATACTCGATCTATAGGCAGAACTGGAGCCCGGCTCCTGACGCCTGTCACGTCTTATACTCGATCTACAGGCAGAACTGGAGCCCGGCTCCTGACGCCTATCACGTCTTATACTCGATCTATAGGCAGAACTGGAGCCCGGCTCCTGACGCCTGTCACGTCTTATACTCGATCTATAGGCAGAACTGGAGCCCAGCTCCTGACGCCTGTCACGTCTTATACTCGATCTATAGGCAGAACTGGAGCCCGGCTCCTGACGCCTGTCACGTCTTATACTCGATCTATAGGCAGAACTGGAGCCCGGCTCCTGATGCCTGTCACGTCTTATACTCGATCTATAGGCAGAACTGGAGCCCGGCTCCTGACGCCTGTCGCGTCTTATACTCGATCTATACGCAGAACTGGAGCCCGGCTCCTGACGCCTGTCACGTCTTATACTCGATCTATAGGCAGAACTGGAGCCCGGCTCCTGATGCCTGTCGCGTCTTATACTCGATCTATAGGCAGAACTGGAGCCCGGCTCCTGACGCCTGTCACGTCTTATACTCGATCTATAGGCAGAACTGGAGCCCGGCTCCTGACGCCTGTCACGTCTTATACTCGATCTATAGGCAGAACTGGAGCCCGGCTCCTGACGCCTGTCACGTCTTATACTCGATCTATAGGCAGAACTGGAGCCCGGCTCCTGACGCCTGTCACGTCTTATACTCGATCTATAGGCAGAACTGGAGCCCGGCTCCTGACGCCTGTCACGTCTTATACTCGATCTATAGGCAGAACTGGAGCCCGGCTCCTGACGCCTGTCGCGTCTTATACTCGATCTATAGGCAGAACTGGAGCCCGGCTCCTGACGCCTGTCGCGTCTTATACTCGATCTATAGGCAGAACTGGAGCCCGGCTCCTGATGCCTGTCGCGTCTTATACTCGATCTATAGGCAGAACTGGAGCCCGGCTCCTGATGCCTGTCGCGTCTTATACTCGATCTATAGGCAGAACTGGAGCCCGGCTCCTGACGCCTGTCACGTCTTATACTCGATCTATAGGCAGAACTGGAGCCCGACTCCTGACGCCTGTCACGTCTTATACTCGATCTATAGGCAGAACTGGAGCCCGGCTCCTGACGCCTGTCACGTCTTATACTCGATCTATAGGCAGAACTGGAGCCCGGCTCCTGACGCCTGTCACGTCTTATACTCGATCTATAGGCAGAACTGGAGCCCGGCTCCTGACGCCTGTCACGTCTTATACTCGATCTATAGGCAGAACTGGAGCCCGGCTCCTGACGCCTGTCGCGTCTTATACTCGATCTATAGGCAGAACTGGAGCCCGGCTCCTGACGTCTGTCGCGTCTTATACTCGATCTATAGGCAGAACTGGAGCCCGGCTCCTGACGCCTGTCACGTCTTATACTCGATCTATAGGCAGAACTGGAGCCCGGCTCCTGACGCCTGTCACGTCTTATACTCGATCTATAGGCAGAACTGGAGCCCGGCTCCTGACGCCTGTCACGTCTTATACTCGATCTATAGGCAGAACTGGAGCCCGGCTCCTGACGCCTGTCGCGTCTTATACTCGATCTATAGGCAGAACTGGAGCCCGGCTCCTGACGCCTGTCGCGTCTTATACTCGATCTATAGGCAGAACTGGAGCCCGGCTCCTGACGCCTGTCGCGTCTTATACTCGATCTATAGGCAGAACTGGAGCCCGCCTCCTGACGCCTGTCGCGTCTTATACTCGATCTATAGGCAGAACTGGAGCCCGGCTCCTGACGCCTATCGCGTCTTATACTCGATCTATAGGCAGAACTGGAGCCCGGCTCCTGACGCCTGTCACGTCTTATACTCGATCTATACGCAGAACTGGAGCCCGGCTCCTGACGCCTGTCACGTCTTATACTCGATCTATAGGCAGAACTGGAGCCCGGCTCCTGACGCCTGTCACGTCTTATACTCGATCTATAGGCAGAACTGGAGCCCGGCTCCTGACGCCTGTCGCGTCTTATACTCGATCTATACGCAGAACTGGAGCCCGGCTCCTGACGCCTGTCACGTCTTATACTCGATCTATACGCAGAACTGGAGCCCGGCTCCTGACGCCTGTCACGTCTTATACTCGATCTATAGGCAGAACTGGAGCCCGGCTCCTGACGCCTGTCGCGTCTTATACTCGATCTATAGGCAGAACTGGAGCCCGGCTCCTGACGCCTGTCGCGTCTTATACTCGATCTATACGCAGAACTGGAGCCCGGCTCCTGACGCCTGTCACGTCTTATACTCGATCTATAGGCAGAACTGGAGCCCGGCTCCTGATGCCTGTCGCGTCTTATACTCGATCTATAGGCAGAACTGGAGCCCGGCTCCTGACGCCTGTCACGTCTTATACTCGATCTATAGGCAGAACTGGAGCCCGGCTCCTGACGCCTGTCACGTCTTATACTCGATCTATAGGCAGAACTGGAGCCCGGCTCCTGACGCCTGTCACGTCTTATACTCGATCTATAGGCAGAACTGGAGCCCGGCTCCTGACGCCTGTCGCGTCTTATACTCGATCTATAGGCAGAACTGGAGCCCGGCTCCTGACGCCTGTCGCGTCTTATACTCGATCTATAGGCAGAACTGGAGCCCGGCTCCTGACGCCTGTCGCGTCTTATACTCGATCTATAGGCAGAACTGGAGCCCGGCTCCTGACGCCTGTCACGTCTTATACTCGATCTATAGGCAGAACTGGAGCCCGGCTCCTGACGCCTGTCGCGTCTTATACTCGATCTATAGGCAGAACTGGAGCCCGGCTCCTGATGCCTGTCGCGTCTTATACTCGATCTATAGGCAGAACTGGAGCCTGGCTCCTGACGCCTGTCACGTCTTATACTCGATCTATAGGCAGAACTGGAGCCCGGCTCCTGACGCCTGTCACGTCTTATACTCGATCTATAGGCAGAACTGGAGCCCGGCTCCTGACGCCTGTCGCGTCTTATACTCGATCTATAGGCAGAACTGAAGCCCGGCTCCTGATGCCTGTCACGTCTTATACTCGATCTATAGGCAGAACTGAAGCCCGGCTCCTGATGCCTGTCGCGTCTTATACTCGATCTATAGGCAGAACTGGAGCCCGGCTCCTGATGCCTGTCGCGTCTTATACTCGATCTATAGGCAGAACTGGAGCCCGGCTCCTGACGCCTGTCGCGTCTTACACTCGATCTATAGGCAGAACTGGAGCCCGGCTCCTGACGCCTGTCACATCTTATACTCGATCTATAGGCAGAACTGGAGCCCGGCTCCTGACGCCTGTCACGTCTTATACTCGAACTATAGGCAGAACTGGAGCCCGGCTCCTGACGCCTGTCGCGTCTTATACTCGATCTATAGGCAGAAATGGAGCCCGGCTCCTGACGCCTGTCACGTCTTATACTCGATCTATAGGCAGAACTGGAGCCCGGCTCCTGACGCCTGTCACGTCTTATACTCGATCTATAGGCAGAACTGGAGCCCGGCTCCTGACGCCTGTCTCGTCTTATACTCGATCTATGGGCAGAACTGGAACCCGGCTCCTGACGCCTGTCACGTCTTATACTCGATCTATGGGCAGAACTGGAGCCCGGCTCCTGACGCCTGTCACGTCTTATACTCGATCTATAGGCAGAACTGGAGCCCGGCTCCTGACGCCTGTCACGTCTTATACTCAATCTATAGGCAGAACTGGAGCCCGGCTCCTGACGCCTGTCACGTCTTATACTCGATCTATAGGCAGAACTGGAGCCCGGCTCCTGATGCCTGTCGCGTCTTATACTCGATCTATAGGCAGAACTGGAGCCCGGCTCCTGACGCCTGTCACGTCTTATACTCGATCTATAGGCAGAACTGGAGCCCGGCTCCTGACGCCTGTCACGTCTTATACTCGATCTATAGGCAGAACTGGAGCCCGGCTCCTGGCGCCTGTCACGTCTTATACTCGAACTATAGGCAGAACTGGAGCCCGGCTCCTGACGCCTGTCGCGTCTTATACTCGATCTATAGGCAGAACTGGAGCCCGGCTCCTGACGCCTGTCACGTCTTATACTCGATCTATAGGCAGAACTGGAGCCCGGCTCCTGGCGCCTGTCACGTCTTATACTCGATCTATAGGCAGAACTGGAGCCCGGCTCCTGACGCCTGTCACGTCTTATACTCGATCTATAGGCAGAACTGGAGCCCGGCTCCTGACGCCTGTCACGTCTTATACTCGATCTATAGGCAGAACTGGAGCCCGGCTCCTGACGCCTGTCGCGTCTTATACTCGATCTATAGGCAGAACTGGAGCCCGGCTCCTGACGCCTGTCACGTCTTATACTCGATCTATAGGCAGAACTGGAGCCCGGCTCCTGACGCCTGTCGCGTCTTATACTCGATCTATAGGCAGAACTGGAGCCCGGCTCCTGACGCCTGTCACGTCTTATACTCGATCTATAGGCAGAACTGGAGCCCGGCTCCTGACGCCTGTCGCGTCTTATACTCGATCTATAGGCAGAACTGGAGCCCGGCTCCTGACGCCTGTCGCGTCTTATACTCGTTCTATAGGCAGAACTGGAGCCTGGCTCCTGACGCCTGTCGCGTCTTATACTCGATCTATAGGCAGAACTGGAGCCCGGCTCCTGACGCCTGTCGCGTCTTATACTCGATCTATAGGCAGAACTGGAGCCCGGCTCCTGATGCCTGTCGCGTCTTATACTCGATCTATAGGCAGAACTGGAGCCCGGCTCCTGACGCCTGTCACGTCTTATACTCGATCTATAGGCAGAACTGGAACCCGGCTCCTGACGCCTGTCACGTCTTATACTCGATCTATAGGCAGAACTGGAGCCCGGCTCCTGACGCCTGTCGCGTCTTATACTCGATCTATAGGCAGAACTGGAGCCCGGCTCCTGACGCCTGTCGCGTCTTATACTCGATCTATAGGCAGAACTGGAGCCCGGCTCCTGACGCCTGTCGCGTCTTATACTCGATCTATAGGCAGAACTGGAGCCCGGCTCCTGACGCCTGTCGCGTCTTATACTCGATCTATAGGCAGAACTGGAGCCCGGCTCCTGACGCCTGTCGCGTCTTATACTCGATCTATAGGCAGAACTGGAGCCCGGCTCCTGACGCCTGTCACGTCTTATATTCGATCTATAGGCAGAACTGGAGCCCGACTCCTGACGCCTGTCGCGTCTTATACTCGATCTATAGGCAGAACTGGAGCCCGGCTCCTGACGCCTGTCACGTCTTATACTCGATCTATAGGCAGAACTGGAGCCCGGCTCCTGACGCCTGTCACGTCTTATACTCGATCTATAGGCAGAACTGGAGCCCGGCTCCTGATGCCTGTCGCGTCTTATACTCGATCTATGGGCAGAACTGGAGCCCGGCTCCTGACGCCTGTCACGTCTTATACTCGATCTATGGGCAGAACTGGAGCCCGGCTCCTGACGCCTGTCACGTCTTATACTCGATCTATAGGCAGAACTGGAGCCCGGCTCCTGATGCCTGTCGTGTCTTATACTCGATCTATGGGCAGAACTGGAGCCCGGCTCCTGACGCCTGTCACATCTTATACTCGATCTATGGGCAGAACTGGAACCCGGCTCCTGACGCCTGTCACATCTTATACTCGATCTATGGGCAGAACTGGAGCCCGGCTCCTGACGCCTGTCACGTCTTATACTCGATCTATGGGCAGAACTGGAGCCCGGCTCCTGACGCCTGTCACGTCTTATACTCGATCTATAGGCAGAACTGGAGCCCGGCTCCTGACGCCTGTCGTGTCTTATACTCGATCTATGGGCAGAACTGGAACCCGGCTCCTGACGCCTGTCACGTCTTATACTCGATCTATGGGCAGAACTGGAGCCCGGCTCCTGACGCCTGTCACGTCTTATACTCGATCTATAGGCAGAACTGGAGCCCGGCTCCTGACGCCTGTCACGTCTTATACTCAATCTATAGGCAGAACTGGAGCCCGGCTCCTGACGCCTGTCACGTCTTATACTCGATCTATGGGCAGAACTGGAGCCCGGCTCCTGACGCCTGTCACGTCTTATACTCGATCTATAGGCAGAACTGGAGCCCGGCTCCTGACGCCTGTCACGTCTTATACTCAATCTATAGGCAGAACTGGAGCCCGGCTCCTGACGCCTGTCACGTCTTATACTCGATCTATAGGCAGAACTGGAGCCCGGCTCCTGACGCCTGTCACGTCTTATACTCGATCTATAGGCAGAACTGGAGCCCGGCTCCTGACGCCTGTCGCGTCTTATACTCGATCTATGGGCAGAACTGGAGCCCGGCTCCTGACGCCTGTCACGTCTTATACTCGATCTATAGGCAGAACTGGAGCCCGGCTCCTGATGCCTGTCGCGTCTTATACTTGATCTATAGGCAGAACTGGAGCCCGGCTCCTGACGCCTGTCACGTCTTATACTCGATCTATAGGCAGAACTGGAGCCCGGCTCCTGACGCCTGTCGCGTCTTATACTCGATCTATAGGCAGAACTGGAGCCCGGCTCCTGATGCCTGTCGCGTCTTATACTCGATCTCTAGGCAGAACTGGAGCCCGGCTCCTGACGCCTGTCGCGTCTTATACTCGATCTATAGGCAGAACTGGAGCCCGGCTCCTGACGCCTGTCACGTCTTATACTCGATCTATAGGCAGAACTGGAGCCCGGCTCCTGACGCCTGTCACGTCTTATACTCGATCTATAGGCAGAACTGGAGCCCGGCTCCTGACGCCTGTCGCGTCTTATACTCGATCTATAGGCAGAACTGGAGCCCGGCTCCTGACGCCTGTCGCGTCTTATACTCGATCTATAGGCAGAACTGGAGCCCGGCTCCTGACGCCTGTCGCGTCTTATACTCGATCTATAGGCAGAACTGGAGCCCGGCTCCTGACGCCTGTCGCGTCTTATACTCGATCTATAGGCAGAACTGGAGCCCGGCTCCTGATGCCTGTCGCGTCTTATCCTCGATCTATAGGCAGAACTGGAGCCCGGCTCCTGACGCCTGTCGCGTCTTATACTCGATCTATAGGCAGAACTGGAGCCCGGCTCCTGACGCCTGTCGCGTCTTATACTCGATCTATAGGCAGAACTGGAGCTCGGCTCTTGACGCCTGTCACGTCTTATACTCGATCTATAGGCAGAACTGGAGCCTGGCTCCTGACGCCTGTCGCGTCTTATACTCGATCTATAGGCAGAACTGGAGCCCAGCTCCTGACGCCTGTCGCGTCTTATACTCGATCTATAGGCAGAACTGGAGCCCGGCTCCTGACGCCTGTCGCGTCTTATACTTGATCTATAGGCAGAACTGGAGCCCGGCTCCTGACGCCTGTCACGTCTTATACTCGATCTATAGGCAGAACTGGAGCCCGGCTCCTGACGCCTGTCGCGTCTTATACTCGATCTATAGGCAGAACTGGAGCCCGGCTCCTGATGCCTGTCACGTCTTATACTCGATCTATAGGCAGAACTGGAGCCCGGCTCCTGACGCCTGTCGCGTCTTATACTCGATCTATAGGCAGAACTGGAGCCCGGCTCCTGACGCCTGTCGCGTCTTATACTCGATCTATAGGCAGAACTGGAGCCCGGCTCCTGACGCCTGTCGCGTCTTATTCTCGATCTATAGGCAGAACTGGAGCCCGGCTCCTGACGCCTGTCGCGTCTTATACTCGATCTATAGGCAGAACTGGAGCCCGGCTCCTGATGCCTATCGCGTCTTATACTCGATCTATAGGCAGAACTGGAGCCCGGCTCCTGACACCTGTCGCGTCTTATACTCGATCTATAGGCAGAACTGGAGCCCGGCTCCTGACGCCTGTCGCGTCTTATACTCGATCTATAGGCAGAACTGGAGCCCGGCTCCTGACGCCTGTCGCCTTTTATACACGATCTATAGGCAGAACTGGAGCCCGGCTCCTGACACCTGTCGCGTCTTACACTCGATCTATAGGCAGAACTGGAGCCCGGCTCCTGACGCCTGTCGCGTCTTATACTTGATCTATAGGCAGAACTGGAGCCCGACTCCTGATGCCTATCGCGTCTTATACTCGATCTATAGGCAGAACTGGAGCCCGGCTCCTGACGCCTGTCACGTCTTATACTCGATCTATAGGCAGAACTGGAGCCCGGCTCCTGACGCCTGTCGCGTCTTATACTCGATCTATAGGCAGAACTGGAGCCCGGCTCCTGACGCCTGTCGCGTCTTATACTCGTTCTATAGGCAGAACTGGAACCCGGCTCCTGACGCCTGTCACGTCTTATACTCGATCTATAGGCAGAACTGGAGCCCGGCTCCTGACGCCTGTCGCGTCTTATACTCGTTCTATAGGCAGAACTGGAGCCCGGCTCCTGACGCCTGTCGCGTCTTATACTCGATCTATAGGCAGAACTGGAGCCCGGCTCCTGACGCCTGTCACGTCTTATACTCGATCTATAGGCAGAACTGGAGCCCGGCTCCTGACGCCTGTCGCGTCTTATACTCGTTCTATAGGCAGAACTGGAACCCGGCTCCTGACGCCTGTCACGTCTTATACTCGATCTATAGGCAGAACTGGAGCCCGGCTCCTGACGCCTGTCGCGTCTTATACTCGATCTATAGGCAGAACTGGAGCCCGGCTCCTGACGCCTGTCACGTCTTATACTCGTTCTATAGGCAGAACTGGAGCCCGGCTCCTGACGCCTGTCACGTCTTATACTCGATCTATAGGCAGAACTGGAGCCCGGCTCCTGACGCCTGTCACGTCTTATACTCGATCTATAGGCAGAACTGGAGCCCGGCTCCTGATGCCTGTCACGTCTTATACTCGATCTATAGGCAGAACTGGAGCCCGGCTCCTGACGCCTGTCGTGTCTTATACTCGATCTATGGGCAGAACTGGAACCCGGCTCCTGACGCCTGTCACATCTTATACTCGATCTATGGGCAGAACTGGAGCCCGGATCCTGACGCCTGTCACGTCTTATACTCGATCTATGGGCAGAACTGGAGCCCGGCTCCTGACGCCTGTCACGTCTTATACTCGATCTATAGGCAGAACTGGAGCCCGGCTCCTGACGCCTGTCGTGTCTTATACTCGATCTATGGGCAGAACTGGAACCCGGCTCCTGACGCCTGTCACATCTTATACTCGATCTATGGGCAGAACTGGAGCCCGGCTCCTGACGCCTGTCACGTCTTATACTCGATCTATGGGCAGAACTGGAGCCCGGCTCCTGATGCCTGTCGCGTCTTATACTCGATCTATAGGCAGAACTGGAGCCCGGCTCCTGACGCCTGTCGCGTCTTATACTCGATCTATGGGCAGAACTGGAGCCCGGCTCCTGACGCCTGTCACGTCTTATACTCAATCTATAGGCAGAACTGGAGCCCGGCTCCTGACGCCTGTCACGTCTTATACTCGATCTATAGGCAGAACTGGAGCCCGGCTCCTGACGCCTGTCACGTCTTATACTCGATCTATAGGCAGAACTGGAGCCCGGCTCCTGACGCCTGTCGCGTCTTATACTCGATCTATGGGCAGAACTGGAGCCCGGCTCCTGACGCCTGTCACGTCTTATACTCGATCTATAGGCAGAACTGGAGCCCGGCTCCTGACGCCTGTCGCGTCTTATACTTGATCTATAGGCAGAACTGGAGCCCGGCTCCTGACGCCTGTCACGTCTTATACTCGATCTATAGGCAGAACTGGAGCCCGGCTCCTGACGCCTGTCGCGTCTTATACTCGATCTATAGGCAGAACTGGAGCCCGGCTCCTGATGCCTGTCACGTCTTATACTCGATCTATAGGCAGAACTGGAGCCCGGCTCCTGACGCCTGTCGCGTCTTATACTCGATCTATAGGCAGAACTGGAGCCCGGCTCCTGACGCCTGTCGCGTCTTATACTCGATCTATAGGCAGAACTGGAGCCCGGCTCCTGACGCCTGTCGCGTCTTATACTCGATCTATAGGCAGAACTGGAGCCCGGCTCCTGACGCCTGTCGCGTCTTATACTCGATCTATAGGCAGAACTGGAGCCCGGCTCCTGACGCCTGTCGCGTCTTATACTCGATCTATAGGCAGAACTGGAGCCCGGCTCCTGACGCCTGTCGCGTCTTATACTCGATCTATAGGCAGAACTGGAGCCCGGCTCCTGATGCCTGTCACGTCTTATCCTCGATCTATAGGCAGAACTGGAGCCCGGCTCCTGACGCCTGTCGCGTCTTATACTCGATCTATAGGCAGAACTGGAGCCCGGCTCCTGACGCCTGTCGCGTCTTATACTCGATCTATAGGCAGAACTGGAGCTCGGCTCTTGACGCCTGTCACGTCTTATACTCGATCTATAGGCAGAACTGGAGCCTGGCTCCTGACGCCTGTCACGTCTTATACTCGATCTATAGGCAGAACTGGAGCCCGGCTCCTGACGCCTGTCACGTCTTATACTCGATCTATAGGCAGAACTGGAGCCCGGCTCCTGACGCCTGTCACGTCTTATACTCGATCTATAGGCAGAACTGGAGCCCGGCTCCTGACGCCTGTCGTGTCTTATACTCGATCTATAGGCAGAACTGGAGCCCGGCTCCTGACGCCTGTCACGTCTTATACTCGATCTATAGGCAGAACTGGAGCCCGGCTCCTGACGCCTGTCACGTCTTATACTCGATCTATAGGCAGAACTGGAGCCCGGCTCCTGACGCCTGTCGCGTCTTATACTCGATCTATAGGCAGAACTGGAACCCGGCTCCTGACGCCTGTCACGTCTTATACTCGTTCTATAGGCAGAACTGGAGCCCGTCTCCTGACGCCTGTCACGTCTTATACTCGATCTATAGGCAGAACTGGAGCCCGTCTCCTGACGCCTGTCACGTCTTATACTCGATCTATAGGCAGAACTGGAGCCCGGCTCCTGACGCCTGTCACGTCTTATACTCGATCTATAGGCAGAACTGGAGCCCGGCTCCTGACGCCTGTCGCGTCTTATACTCGATCTATAGGCAGAACTGGAGCCCGGCTCCTGACGCCTGTCGCGTCTTATACACGATCTATAGGCAGAACTGGAGCCCGGCTCCTGACACCTGTCGCGTCTTATACTCGATCTATAGGCAGAACTGGAGCCCGGCTCCTGACGCCTGTCGCGTCTTATACTCGATCTATAGGCAGAACTGGAGCCCGGCGCCTATCGCGTCTTATACTCGATCTATAGGCAGAACTGGAGCCCGGCTCCTGACGCCTGTCACGTCTTATACTCGATCTATAGGCAGAACTGGAGCCCGGCTCCTGACGCCTGTCGCGTCTTATACTCGATCTATAGGCAGAACTGGAGCCCAGCTCCTGACGCCTGTCGCGTCTTATACTCGTTCTATAGGCAGAACTGGAACCCGGCTCCTGACGCCTGTCACGTCTTATACTCGATCTATAGGCAGAACTGGAGCCCGGCTCCTGACGCCTGTCGCGTCTTATACTCGTTCTATAGGCAGAACTGGAGCCCGGCTCCTGACGCCTGTCACGTCTTATACTCGATCTATAGGCAGAACTGGAGCCCGGCTCCTGACGCCTGTCACGTCTTATACTCGATCTATAGGCAGAACTGGAGCCCGGCTCCTGACGCCTGTCACGTCTTATACTCGATCTATAGGCAGAACTGGAGCCCGGCTCCTGACGCCTGTCACGTCTTATACTCGTTCTATAGGCAGAACTGGAGCCCGGCTCCTGACGCCTGTCACGTCTTATACTCGATCTATAGGCAGAACTGGAGCCCGGCTCCTGACGCCTGTCACGTCTTATACTCGATCTATAGGCAGAACTGGAGCCCGGCTCCTGACGCCTGTCACGTCTTATACTCGTTCTATAGGCAGAACTGGAGCCCGGCTCCTGACGCCTGTCGCGTCTTATACTCGATCTATAGGCAGAACTGGAGCCCGGCTCCTGACGCCTGTCACGTCTTATACTCGATCTATAGGCAGAACTGGAGCCCGGCTCCTGACGCCTGTCACGTCTTATTCTCGATCTATAGGCAGAACTGGAGCCCGGCTCCTGACGCCTGTCACGTCTTATACTCGATCTATAGGCAGAACTGGAGCCCGGCTCCTGACGCCTGTCACGTCTTATACCTGATCTATAGGCAGAACTGGAGCCCGGCTCCTGACGCCTGTCACGTCTTATACTCGATCTATAGGCAGAACTGGAGCCCGGCTCCTGACGCCTGTCACGTCTTATACTCGATCTATAGGCAGAACTGGAGCCCGGCTCCTGACGCCTGTCACGTCTTATACTCGATCTATAGGCAGAACTGGAGCCCGGCTCCTGACGCCTGTCGCGTCTTATACTCGATCTATAGGCAGAACTGGAGCCCGGCTCCTGACGCCTGTCACATCTTATACTCGATCTATAGGCAGAACTGGAGCCCGGCTCCTGACGCATGTCACGTCTTATACTCGAACTATAGGCAGAACTGGAGCCCGGCTCCTGACGCCTGTCACGTCTTATACTCGATCTATAGGCAGAACTGGAGCCCGGCTCCTGACGCCTGTCACGTCTTATACTCGATCTATAGGCAGAACTGGAGCCCGGCTCCTGATGCCTGTCACGTCTTATACTCGATCTATAGGCAGAACTGGAGCCCGGCTCCTGATGCCTGTCACGTCTTATACTCGATCTATAGGCAGAACTGGAGCCCGGCTCCTGACGCCTGTCACGTCTTATACTCGATCTATAGGCAGAACTGGAGCCCGGCTCCTGACGCCTGTCACGTCTTATCCTCGATCTATAGGCAGAACTGGAGCCCGGCTCCTGACGCCTGTCACGTCTTATACTCGATCTATAGGCAGAACTGGAGCCCGGCTCCTGACGCCTGTCACGTCTTATACCTGATCTATAGGCAGAACTGGAGCCCGGCTCCTGACGCCTGTCACGTCTTATACTCGTTCTATAGGCAGAACTGGAGCCCGGCTCCTGACGCCTGTCACGTCTTATACTCGATCTATAGGCAGAACTGGAGCCCGGCTCCTGATGCCTATCGCGTCTTATACTCGATCTATAGGCAGAACTGGAGCCCGGCTCCTGACGCCTGTCGCGTCTTATACTCGATCTATAGGCAGAACTGGAGCCCGGCTCCTGATGCCTGTCGCGTCTTATACTCGATCTATAGGCAGAACTGGAGCCCGGCTCCTGACGCCTGTCACGTCTTATACTCGATCTATAGGCAGAACTGGAGCCCGGCTCCTGACGCCTGTCACGTCTTATACTCGATCTATAGGCAGAACTGGAGCCCGGCTCCTGATGCCTGTCGCATCTTATACTCGATCTATAGGCAGAACTGGAGCCCGGCTCCTGACGCATGTCACGTCTTATACTCGAACTATAGGCAGAACTGGAGCCCGGCTCCTGACGCCTGTCGCGTCTTATACTCGATCTATAGGCAGAACTGGAACCCGGCTCCTGACGCCTGTCGCGTCTTATACTCGTTCTATAGGCAGAACTGGAACCCGGCTCCTGACGCCTGTCACGTCTTATACTCGATCTATAGGCAGAACTGGAGCCCGGCTCCTGACGCCTGTCGCGTCTTATACTCGATCTATAGGCAGAACTGGAGCCCAGCTCCTGACGCCTGTCACGTCTTATACTCGATCTATAGGCAGAACTGGAGCCCAGCTCCTGACGCCTGTCACGTCTTATTCTCGATCTATAGGCAGAACTGGAGCCCGGCTCCTGACGCCTGTCGCGTCTTATACTCGATCTATAGGCAGAACTGGAGCCCGGCTCCTGACGCCTGTCACGTCTTATACTCGATCTATAGGCAGAACTGGAGCCCAGCTCCTGACGCCTGTCACGTCTTATACTCGATCTATAGGCAGAACTGGAGCCCGGCTCCTGATGCCTGTCGCGTCTTATACTCGATCTATAGGCAGAACTGGAGCCCGGCTCCTGACGCCTGTCACGTCTTATACTCGATCTATAGGCAGAACTGGAGCCCAGCTCCTGACGCCTGTCACGTCTTATACTCGATCTATAGGCAGAACTGGAGCCCGGCTCCTGACGCCTGTCACGTCTTATACTCGATCTATAGGCAGAACTGGAGCCCGGCTCCTGACGCCTGTCACGTCTTATACTCGATCTATAGGCAGAACTGGAGCCCGGCTCCTGACGCCTGTCGCGTCTTATACTCGATCTATACGCAGAACTGGAGCCCGGCTCCTGACGCCTGTCACGTCTTATACTCGATCTATAGGCAGAACTGGAGCCCGGCTCCTGATGCCTGTCGCGTCTTATACTCGATCTATAGGCAGAACTGGAGCCCGGCTCCTGACGCCTGTCACGTCTTATACTCGATCTATAGGCAGAACTGGAGCCCGGCTCCTGACGCCTGTCACGTCTTATACTCGATCTATAGGAAGAACTGGAGCCCGGCTCCTGACGCCTGTCACGTCTTATACTCGATCTATATGCAGAACTGGAGCCGGGCTCCTGACGCCTGTCACGTCTTATACTCGATCTATAGGCAGAACTGGAGCCCGGCTCCTCACGTCTTATACTCGATCTATAGGCAGAACTGGAGCCCAGCTCCTGACGCCTGTCGCGTCTTATACTCGATCTATAGGCAGAACTGGAGCCCGGCTCCTGACGCCTGTCGCGTCTTATACTCGATCTATAGGCAGAACTGGAGCCCGGCTCCTGACGCCTGTCGCGTCTTATACTCGATCTATAGGCAGAACTGGAGCCCGGCTCCTGACGCCTGTCGTGTCTTATACACGATCTATAGGCAGAACTGGAGCCCGACTCCTGACGCCTGTCGCGTCTTATACTCGATCTATAGGCAGAACTGGAGCCCGGCTCCTGACACCTTTCGCGTCTTATACTCGATCTATAGGCAGAACTGGAGCCCGGCTCCTGACGCCTGTCACGTCTTATACTCGATCTATAGGCAGAACTGGAGCCCAGCTCCTGACGCCTGTCGCGTCTTATACTCGATCTATAGGCAGAACTGGAGCCCGGCTCCTGACGCCTGTCACGTCTTATACTCGATCTATAGGCAGAACTGGAGCCCGGCTCCTGACGCCTGTCGCGTCTTATACTCGATCTATAGGCAGAACTGGAGCCCGGCTCCTGACGCCTGTCGCGTCTTATACACGATCTATAGGCAGAACTGGAGCCCGGCTCCTGACGCCTGTCGTGTCTTATACACGATCTATAGGCAGAACTGGAGCCCGGCTACCTGACGCCTGTCACGTCTTATACTCGATCTATAGGCAGAACTGGAGCCCGGCTCCTGACGCCTGTCGCGTCTTATACTCGATCTATAGGCAGAACTGGAGCCCGGCTCCTGACGCCTGTCGCGTCTTATACTCGATCTATAGGCAGAACTGGAGCCCGGCTCCTGACGCCTGTCGCGTCTTATACTCGATCTATAGGCAGAACTGGAGCCCGACTCCTGACGCCTGTCGCGTCTTATACTCGATCTATAGGCAGAACTGGAGCCCGGCTCCTGACGCCTGTCACGTCTTATACTCGATCTATAGGCAGAACTGGAGCCCGGCTCCTGACGCCTGTCACGTCTTATACTTGATCTATTGGCAGAACTGGAGCCCGGCTCCTGACGCCTGTCGCGTCTTATACTCGATCTATAGGCAGAACTGGAGCCCGGCTCCTGATGCCTGTCGCGTCTTATACTCGATCTATGGGCATAACTGGAACCCGGCTCCTGACGCCTGTCACGTCTTATACTCGATCTATAGGCAGAACTGGAGCCCGGCTCCTGACGCCTGTCACGTCTTATACTCGATCTATAGGCAGAACTGGAGCCCGGCTCCTGACGCCTGTCGCGTCTTATACACGATCTATAGGCAGAACTGGAGCCCGGCTCCTGACGCCTGTCACGTCTTATACTCGATCTATAGGCAGAACTGGAGCCCGGCTCCTGACGCCTGTCGCGTCTTATACTCGATCTATAGGCAGAACTGGAGCCCGGCTCCTGACGCCTGTCACGTCTTATACTCGATCTATAGGCAGAAATGGAGCCCGGCTCCTGACGCCTGTCGCGTCTTATACTCGATCTATAGGCAGAACTGGAGCCCGGCTCCTGACGCCTGTCACGTCTTATACTCGATCTATAGGCAGAACTGGAGCCCGGCTCCTGACGCCTGTCACGTCTTATACTCGATCTATAGGCAGAAATGGAGCCCGGCTCCTGACGCCTGTCACGTCTTATACTCGATCTATAGGCAGAACTGGAGCCCGGCTCCTGACGCCTGTCACGTCTTATACTCGATCTATAGGCAGAACTGGAGCCCGGCTCCTGACGCCTGTCACGTCTTATACTCGATCTATAGGCAGAACTGGAGCCCGGCTCCTGATGCCTGTCGCGTCTTATACTCGATCTATAGGCAGAACTGGAGCCCGGCTCCTGATGCCTGTCGCGTCTTATACTCGATCTATAGGCAGAACTGGAGCCCGGCTCCTGACGCCTGTCACATCTTATACTCGATCTATAGGCAGAACTGGAGCCCGGCTCCTGACGCCTGTCGCGTCTTATACTCGATCTATAGGCAGAACTGGAGCCCGGCTCCTGACGCCTGTCGCGTCTTATACTCGATCTATAGGCAGAAATGGAGCCCGGCTCCTGACGCCTATCACGTCTTATACTCGATCTATAGGCAGAACTGGAGCCCGGCTCCTGACGCCTGTCACGTCTTATACTTGATCTATAGGCAGAACTGGGGCCCGGCTCCTGACGCCTGTCGCGTCTTATACTCGATCTATAGGCAGAACTGGAGCCCGGCTCCTGATGCCTGTCGCGTCTTATACTCGATCTATGGGCATAACTGGAACCCGGCTCCTGACGCCTGTCACGTCTTATACTCGATCTATAGGCAGAACTGGAGCCCGGCTCCTGACGCCTGTCACGTCTTATACTCGATCTATAGGCAGAACTGGAGCCCGGCTCCTGACGCCTGTCACGTCTTATACTCGATCTATAGGCAGAACTGGAGCCCGGCTCCTGACGCCTGTCGCGTCTTATACTCGATCTATAGGCAGAACTGGAGCCCGGCTCCTGACGCCTGTCGCGTCTTATACTCGATCTATAGGCAGAACTGGAGCCCGGCTCCTGACGCCTGTCACGTCTTATACTCGATCTATTGGCAGAAATGGAGCCCGGCTCCTGACGCCTGTCGCGTCTTATACTCGATCTATAGGCAGAACTGGAGCCCGGCTCCTGACGCCTGTCACGTCTTATACTCGATCTATAGGCAGAACTGGAGCCCGGCTCCTGACGCCTGTCACGTCTTATACTCGATCGATAGGCAGAACTGGAGCCCGGCTCCTGACGCCTGTCACGTCTTATACTCGATCTATAGGCAGAACTGGAGCCCGGCTCCTGACGCCTGTCACGTCTTATACTCGATCTATAGGCAGAACTGGAGCCCGGCTCCTGACGCCTGTCACGTCTTATACTCGATCTATAGGCAGAACTGGAGCCCGGCTCCTGACGCCTGTCACGTCTTATACTCGATCTATAGGCAGAAATGGAGCCCGGCTCCTGACGCCTGTCACGTCTTATACTCGATCTATAGGCAGAACTGGAGCCCGGCTCCTGACGCCTGTCACGTCTTATACTCGATCTATAGGCAGAACTGGAGCCCGGCTCCTGACGCCTGTCGCGTCTTATACTCGATCTATAGGCAGAACTGGAGCCCGGCTCCTGACGCCTGTCACGTCTTATACTCGATCTATAGGCAGAACTGGAGCCCGGCTCCTGATGCCTGTCGCGTCTTATACTCGATCTATAGGCAGAACTGGAGCCCGGCTCCTGATGCCTGTCGCGTCTTATACTCGATCTATAGGCAGAACTGGAGCCCGGCTCCTGACGCCTGTCACATCTTATACTCGATCTATAGGCAGAACTGGAGCCCGGCTCCTGACGCCTGTCGCGTCTTATGCTCGATCTATAGGCAGAACTGGAGCCCGGCTCCTGACGCCTGTCACGTCTTATACTCGATCTATAGGCAGAACTGGAGCCCGGCTCCTGACGCCTGTCGCGTCTTATACTCGATCTATGGGCAGAACTGGAACCCGGCTCCTGACGCCTGTCACGTCTTATACTCGATCTATAGGCAGAACTGGAGCCCGGCTCCTGACGCCTGTCACGTCTTATACTCGATCTATAGGCAGAACTGGAGCCCGGCTCCTGACGCCTGTCACGTCTTATACTCGATCTATAGGCAGAACTGGAGCCCGGCTCCTGACGCCTGTCACGTCTTATACTCGATCTATAGGCAGAACTGGAGCCCGGCTCCTGACGCCTGTCACGTCTTATACTCGATCTATAGGCAGAACTGGAGCCCGGCTCCTGACGCCTGTCACGTCTTATACTCGATCTATAGGCAGAACTGGTGCCCGGCTCCTGACGCATGTCACGTCTTATACTCGATCTATAGGCAGAACTGGAGCCCGGCTCCTGACGCCTGTCACGTCTTATACTCGATCTATAGGCAGAACTGGAGCCCGGCTCCTGACACCTGTCACGTCTTATACTCGTTCTATAGGCAGAACTGGAGCCCGGCTCCTGACGCCTGTCGCGTCTTATACTCGATCTATAGGCAGAACTGGAGCCCGGCTCCTGACGCCTGTCGCGTCTTATACTCGATCTATAGGCAGAACTGGAGCCCGGCTCCTGATGCCTGTCACGTCTTATACTCGTTCTATAGGCAGAACTGGAGCCCGGCTCCTGACGCCTGTCGCGTCTTATACTCGATCTATAGGCAGAACTGGAGCCCGGCTCCTGACGCCTGTCGCGTCTTATACTCGATCTATAGGCAGAACTGGAGCCCGGCTCCTGATGCCTGTCGCGTCTTATACTCGATCTATAGGCAGAACTGGAGCCCGGCTCCTGACGCCTGTCACGTCTTATACTCGATCTATAGGCAGAACTGGAACCCGGCTCCTGACGCCTGTCACGTCTTATACTCGATCTATAGGCAGAACTGGAGCCCGGCTCCTGACGCCTGTCACGTCTTATACTCGATCTATAGGCAGAACTGGAGCCCGGCTCCTGACGCCTGTCGCGTCTTATACTCGATCTATAGGCAGAACTGGAGCCCGACTCCTGACGCCTGTCACGTCTTATACTCGATCTATAGGCAGAACTGGAGCCCGGCTCCTGATGCCTGTCACGTCTTATACTCGATCTATAGGCAGAACTGGAGCCCGGCTCCTGACGCCTGTCACGTCTTATACTCGATCTATAGGCAGAACTGGAGCCCGGCTCCTGACGCCTGTCGCGTCTTATACTCGATCTATAGGCAGAACTGGAGCCCGACTCCTGACGCCTGTCACGTCTTATACTCGATCTATAGGCAGAACTGGAACCCGGCTCCTGACGCCTGTCACGTCTTATACTCGATCTATAGGCAGAACTGGAGCCCGGCTCCTGACGCCTGTCACGTCTTATACTCGATCTATAGGCAGAACTGGAGCCCGGCTCCTGACGCCTGTCGCGTCTTATACTCGATCTATAGGCAGAACTGGAGCCCGGCTCCTGACGCCTTTCACGTCTTATACTCGATCTATAGGCAGAACTGGAGCCCGACTCATGACGCCTGTCGCGTCTTATACTCGATCTATAGGCAGAACTGGAGCCCGGCTCCTGACGCCTGTCGCGTCTTATACTCGATCTATAGGCAGAACTGGAGCCCGGCTCCTGACGCCTGTCGCGTCTTATACTCGATCTATAGGCAGAACTGGAGCCCGGCTCCTGACGCCTGTCACGTCTTATACTCGATCTATAGGCAGAACTGGAGCCCGGCTCCTGACGCCTGTCACGTCTTATACTCGATCTATAGGCAGAACTGGAGCCCGGCTCCTGACGCCTGTCACGTCTTATACTCGATCTATAGGCAGAACTGGAGCCCGGCTCCTGACGCCTGTCACGTCTTATACTCGATCTATAGGCAGAAATGGAGCCCGGCTCCTGACGCCTGTCACGTCTTATACTCGATCTATAGGCAGAACTGGAGCCCGGCTCCTGACGCCTGTCACGTCTTATACTCGATCTATAGGCAGAACTGGAGCCCGGCTCCTGACGCCTGTCACGTCTTATACTCGATCTATAGGCAGAACTGGAGCCCGGCTCCTGATGCCTGTCGCGTCTTATACTCGATCTATAGGCAGAACTGGAGCCCGGCTCCTGATGCCTGTCGCGTCTTATACTCGATCTATAGGCAGAACTGGAGCCCGGCTCCTGACGCCTGTCACATCTTATACTCGATCTATAGGCAGAACTGGAGCCCGGCTCCTGACGCCTGTCACGTCTTATACTCGATCTATAGGCAGAACTGGAGCCCGGCTCCTGACGCCTGTCGCGTCTTATACTCGATCTATAGGCAGAAATGGAGCCCGGCTCCTGACGCCTGTCACGTCTTATACTCGATCTATAGGCAGAACTGGAGCCCGGCTCCTGACGCCTGTCACGTCTTATACTTGATCTATAGGCAGAACTGGAGCCCGGCTCCTGACGCCTGTCGCGTCTTATACTCGATCTATAGGCAGAACTGGAGCCCGGCTCCTGATGCCTGTCGCGTCTTATACTCGATCTATGGGCATAACTGGAACCCGGCTCCTGACGCCTGTCACGTCTTATACTCGATCTATAGGCAGAACTGGAGCCCGGCTCCTGATGCCTGTCACGTCTTATACTCGATCTATAGGCAGAACTGGAGCCCGGCTCCTGACGCCTGTCACGTCTTATACTCGATCTATAGGCAGAACTGGAGCCCGGCTCCTGACGCCTGTCACGTCTTATACTCGATCTATAGGCAGAACTGGAGCCCGGCTCCTGACGCCTGTCGCGTCTTATACTCGATCTATAGGCAGAACTGGAGCCCGGCTCCTGACGCCTGTCACGTCTTATACTCGATCTATAGGCAGAACTGGAGCCCGGCTCCTGACGCCTGTCACGTCTTATACTCGATCTATAGGCAGAACTGGAGCCCGGCTCCTGACGCCTGTCACGTCTTATACTCGATCTATAGGCAGAACTGGAGCCTGGCTCCTGACGCCTGTCACGTCTTATACTCGATCTATTGGCAGAAATGGAGCCCGGCTCCTGACGCCTGTCGCGTCTTATACTCGATCTATAGGCAGAACTGGAGCCCGACTCCTGATGCCTGTCACGTCTTATACTCGATCTATTGGCAGAAATGGAGCCCGGCTCCTGACGCCTGTCGCGTCTTATACTCGATCTATAGGCAGAACTGGAGCCCGGCTCCTGACGCCTGTCACGTCTTATACTCGATCTATTGGCAGAAATGGAGCCCGGCTCCTGACGCCTGTCAAGTCTTATACTCGATCTATAGGCAGAACTGGAGCCCGGCTCCTGACGCCTGTCACGTCTTATACTCGATCTATAGGCAGAACTGGAGCCCGGCTCCTGACGCCTGTCACGTCTTATACTCGATCGATAGGCAGAACTGGAGCCCGGCTCCTGACGCCTGTCACGTCTTATACTCGATCTATAGGCAGAACTGGAGCCCGGCTCCTGACGCCTGTCACGTCTTATACTCGATCTATAGGCAGAACTGGAGCCCGGCTCCTGACGCCTGTCACGTCTTATACTCGATCTATAGGCAGAACTGGAGCCCGGCTCCTGACGCCTGTCACGTCTTATACTCGATCTATAGGCAGAAATGGAGCCCGGCTCCTGACGCCTGTCACGTCTTATACTCGATCTATAGGCAGAACTGGAGCCCGGCTCCTGACGCCTGTCACGTCTTATACTCGATCTATAGGCAGAACTGGAGCCCGGCTCCTGACGCCTGTCACGTCTTATACTCGATCTATAGGCAGAACTGGAGCCCGGCTCCTGATGCCTGTCGCGTCTTATACTCGATCTATAGGCAGAACTGGAGCCCGGCTCCTGATGCCTGTCGCGTCTTATACTCGATCTATAGGCAGAACTGGAGCCCGGCTCCTGACGCCTGTCACATCTTATACTCGATCTATAGGCAGAACTGGAGCCCGGCTCCTGACGCCTGTCGCGTCTTATGCTCGATCTATAGGCAGAACTGGAGCCCGGCTCCTGACGCCTGTCACGTCTTATACTCGATCTATAGGCAGAACTGGAGCCCGGCTCCTGACGCCTGTCGCGTCTTATACTCGATCTATAGGCAGAAATGGAGCCCGGCTCCTGACGCCTGTCACGTCTTATACTCGATCTATAGGCAGAACTGGAGCCCGGCTCCTGACGCCTGTCACGTCTTATACTTGATCTATAGGCAGAACTGGAGCCCGGCTCCTGACGCCTGTCACGTCTTATACTCGATCTATAGGCAGAACTGGAGCCCGGCTCCTGACGCCTGTCACGTCTTATACTCGATCTATAGGCAGAACTGGAGCCCGGCTCCTGACGCCTGTCACGTCTTATACTCGATCTATAGGCAGAACTGGAGCCCGGCTCCTGACGCCTGTCACGTCTTATACTCGATCTATAGGCAGAACTGGAGCCCGGCTCCTGACGCCTGTCACGTCTTATACTCGATCTATAGGCAGAACTGGTGCCCGGCTCCTGACGCATGTCGCGTCTTATACTCGATCTATAGGCAGAACTGGAGCCCGGCTCCTGACGCCTGTCGCGTCTTATACTCGATCTATAGGCAGAACTGGAGCCCGGCTCCTGACGCCTGTCACGTCTTATACTCGATCTATAGGCAGAACTGGAGCCCGGCTCCTGACGCCTGTCGCATCTTATACTCGATCTATAGGCAGAACTGGAGCCCGGCTCCTGACGCCTGTCGCATCTTATACTCGATCTATAGGCAGAACTGGAGCCCGGCTCCTGACGCCTGTCGCGTCTTATACTCGTTCTATAGGCAGAACTGGAGCCCGGCTCCTGACGCCTGTCACGTCTTATACTCGATCTATAGGCAGAACTGGAGCCCGGCTCCTGACGCCTGTCACGTCTTATACTCGTTCTATAGGCAGAACTGGAGCCCGGCTCCTGACGCCTGTCGCGTCTTATACTCGATCTATAGGCAGAACTGGAGCCCGGCTCCTGACGCCTGTCGCGTCTTATACTCGTTCTATAGGCAGAACTGGAGCCCGGCTCCTGACGCCTGTCACGTCTTATACTCGTTCTATAGGCAGAACTGGAGCCCGGCTCCTGACGCCTGTCACGTCTTATACTCGTTCTATAGGCAGAACTGGAGCCCGGCTCCTGATGCCTGTCACGTCTTATACTCGAACTATAGGCAGAACTGGAGCCCGGCTCCTGGCGCCTGTCACGTCTTATACTCGATCTATAGGCAGAACTGGAGCCCGGCTCCTGACGCCTGTCGCGTCTTATACTCGATCTATAGGCAGAACTGGAGCCCGGCTCCTGACACCTGTCGCGTCTTATACTCGATCTATAGGCAGAACTGGAGCCCGGCTCCTGATGCCTGTCACGTCTTATACTCGATCTATAGGCAGAACTGGAGCCCGGCTCCTGACGCCTGTCGCGTCTTATACTCGATCTATAGGCAGAACTGGAGCCCGGCTCCTGACGCCTGTCGCGTCTTATACTCGTTCTATAGGCAGAACTGGAGCCCGGCTCCTGACGCCTGTCGCGTCTTATACTCGATCTATAGGCAGAACTGGAGCCCGGCTCCTGACGCCTGTCGCGTCTTATACTCGATCTATAGGCAGAACTGGAGCCCGGCTCCTGATGCCTGTCGCGTCTTATACTCGATCTATAGGCAGAACTGGAGCCCGGCTCCTGACGCCTGTCACGTCTTATACTCGATCTATAGGCAGAACTGGAACCCGGCTCCTGACGCCTGTCACGTCTTATACTCGATCTATAGGCAGAACTGGAGCCCGGCTCCTGACGCCTGTCACGTCTTATACTCGATCTATAGGCAGAACTGGAGCCCGGCTCCTGACGCCTGTCGCGTCTTATACTCGATCTATAGGCAGAACTGGAGCCCGACTCCTGACGCCTGTCACGTCTTATACTCGATCTATAGGCAGAACTGGAGCCCGGCTCCTGATGCCTGTCACGTCTTATACTCGATCTATAGGCAGAACTGGAGCCCGGCTCCTGACGCCTGTCACGTCTTATACTCGATCTATAGGCAGAACTGGAGCCCGACTCCTGACGCCTGTCACGTCTTATACTCGATCTATAGGCAGAACTGGAGCCTGGCTCCTGACGCCTGTCACGTCTTATGCTCGATCTATAGGCAGAACTGGAGCCCGGCTCCTGACGCCTGTCACGTCTTATACTCGATCTATAGGCAGAACTGGAGCCCGGCTCCTGACGCCTGTCACGTCTTATGCTCGATCTATAGGCAGAACTGGAGCCCGGCTCCTGACGCCTGTCACGTCTTATACTCGATCTATAGGCAGAACTGGAGCCCGGCTCCTGACGCCTGTCGCGTCTTATACTCGATCTATAGGCAGAACTGGAGCCCGGCTCCTGACGCCTGTCACGTCTTATACTCGATCTATAGGCAGAACTGGAACCCGGCTCCTGACGCCTGTCACGTCTTATACTCGATCTATAGGCAGAACTGGAGCCCGGCTCCTGACGCCTGTCACGTCTTATACTCGATCTATAGGCAGAACTGGAGCCCGGCTCCTGACGCCTGTCGCGTCTTATACTCGATCTATAGGCAGAACTGGAGCCCGGCTCCTGACGCCTGTCACGTCTTATACTCGATCTATAGGTAGAACTGGAGCCCGACTCATGACGCCTGTCGCGTCTTATACTCGATCTATAGGCAGAACTGGAGCCCGGCTCCTGACGCCTGTCGCGTCTTATACTCGATCTATAGGCAGAACTGGAGCCCGGCTCCTGACGCCTGTCGCGTCTTATACTCGATCTATAGGCAGAACTGGAGCCCGGCTCCTGACGCCTGTCACGTCTTATACTCGATCTATAGGCAGAACTGGAGCCCGGCTCCTGACGCCTGTCACGTCTTATACTCGATCTATAGGCAGAACTGGAGCCCGGCTCCTGACGCCTGTCGCGTCTTATACTCGATCTATGGGCAGAACTGGAACCCGGCTCCTGACGCCTGTCACGTCTTATACTCGATCTATGGGCAGAACTGGAGCCCGGCTCCTGACGCCTGTCACGTCTTATACTCGATCTATGGGCAGAACTGGAGCCCGGCTCCTGACGCCTGTCACGTCTTATACTCGATCTATAGGCAGAACTGGAGCCCGGCTCCTGACGCCTGTCACGTCTTATACTCGATCTATAGGCAGAACTGGAGCCCGGCTCCTGACGCCTGTCACGTCTTATACTCGATCTATAGGCAGAACTGGAGCCCGGCTCCTGACGCCTGTCACGTCTTATACTCGATCTATAGGCAGAACTGGAGCCCGGCTCCTGACGCCTGTCGCGTCTTATACTCGATCTATGGGCAGAACTGGAGCCCGGCTCCTGACGCCTGTCACGTCTTATACTCGATCTATAGGCAGAACTGGAGCCCGGCTCCTGACGCCTGTCGCATCTTATACTTGATCTATAGGCAGAACTGGAGCCCGGCTCCTGACGCCTGTCACGTCTTATACTCGATCTATAGGCAGAACTGGAGCCCGGCTCCTGACGCCTGTCACGTCTTATACTCGATCTATAGGCAGAGCTGGTGCCCGGCTCCTGACGCATGTCACGTCTTATACTCGAACTATAGGCAGAACTGGAGCCCGGCTCCTGACGCCTGTCGCGTCTTATACTCGATCTATAGGCAGAACTGGAGCCCGGCTCCTGACGCCTGTCACGTCTTATACTCGATCTATAGGCAGAACTGGAGCCCGGCTCCTGGCGCCTGTCACGTCTTATACTCGATCTATAGGCAGAACTGGAGCCCGGCTCCTGACGCCTGTCACGTCTTATACTCGATCTATAGGCAGAACTGGAGCCTGGCTCCTGACGCCTGTCACGTCTTATACTCGATCTATAGGCAGAACTGGAGCCCGGCTCCTGACGCCTGTCGCGTCTTATACTCGATCTATAGGCAGAACTGGAGCCCGGCTCCTGACGCCTGTCGCGTCTTATACTCGATCTATAGGCAGAACTGGAGCCCGACTCATGACGCCTGTCGCGTCTTATACTCGATCTATAGGCAGAACTGGAGCCCGGCTCCTGACGCCTGTCGCGTCTTATACTCGATCTATAGGCAGAACTGGAGCCCGGCTCCTGACGCCTGTCGCGTCTTATACTCGATCTATAGGCAGAACTGGAGCCCGGCTCCTGACGCCTGTCACGTCTTATACTCGATCTATAGGCAGAACTGGAGCCCGGCTCCTGACGCCTGTCACGTCTTATACTCGATCTATAGGCAGAACTGGAGCCCGGCTCCTGACGCCTGTCGCGTCTTATACTCGATCTATGGGCAGAACTGGAACCCGGCTCCTGACGCCTGTCACGTCTTATACTCGATCTATGGGCAGAACTGGAGCCCGGCTCCTGACGCCTGTCACGTCTTATACTCGATCTATGGGCAGAACTGGAGCCCGGCTCCTGACGCCTGTCACGTCTTATACTCGATCTATAGGCAGAACTGGAGCCCGGCTCCTGACGCCTGTCACGTCTTATACTCAATCTATAGGCAGAACTGGAGCCCGGCTCCTGACGCCTGTCACGTCTTATACTCGATCTATAGGCAGAACTGGAGCCCGGCTCCTGACGCCTGTCACGTCTTATACTCGATCTATAGGCAGAACTGGAGCCCGGCTCCTGACGCCTGTCGCGTCTTATACTCGATCTATGGGCAGAACTGGAGCCCGGCTCCTGACGCCTGTCACGTCTTATACTCGATCTATAGGCAGAACTGGAGCCCGGCTCCTGACGCCTGTCGCGTCTTATACTTGATCTATAGGCAGAACTGGAGCTCGGCTCCTGACGCCTGTCACGTCTTATACTCGATATATAGGCAGAACTGGAGCCCGGCTCCTGACGCCTGTCACGTCTTATACTCGATCTATAGGCAGAGCTGGTGCCCGGCTCCTGACGCATGTCACGTCTTATACTCGAACTATAGGCAGAACTGGAGCCCGGCTCCTGACGCCTGTCGCGTCTTATACTCGATCTATAGGCAGAACTGGAGCCCGGCTCCTGACGCCTGTCACGTCTTATACTCGATCTATAGGCAGAACTGGAGCCCGGCTCCTGGCGCCTGTCACGTCTTATACTCGATCTATAGGCAGAACTGGAGCCCGGCTCCTGACGCCTGTCACGTCTTATACTCGATCTATAGGCAGAACTGGAGCCCGGCTCCTGACGCCTGTCGCGTCTTATACTCGATCTATAGGCAGAACTGGAGCCCGGCTCCTGATGCCTGTCACGTCTTATACTCGATCTATAGGCAGAACTGGAGCCCGGCTCCTGACGCCTGTCACGTCTTATACTCGATCTATAGGCAGAACTGGAGCCCGGCTCCTGACGCCTGTCGCGTCTTATACTCGTTCTATAGGCAGAACTGGAGCCCGGCTCCTGACGCCTGTCGCGTCTTATACTCGATCTATAGGCAGAACTGGAGCCCGGCTCCTGACGCCTGTCGCGTCTTATACTCGATCTATAGGCAGAACTGGAGCCCGGCTCCTGATGCCTGTCGCGTCTTATACTCGATCTATAGGCAGAACTGGAGCCCGGCTCCTGACGCCTGTCACGTCTTATACTCGATCTATAGGCAGAACTGGAACCCGGCTCCTGACGCCTGTCACGTCTTATACTCGATCTATAGGCAGAACTGGAGCCCGGCTCCTGACGCCTGTCGCGTCTTATACTCGATCTATAGGCAGAACTGGAGCCCGGCTCCTGACACCTGTCGCGTCTTATACTCGATCTATAGGCAGAACTGGAGCCCGGCTCCTGACGCCTGTCGCGTCTTATACTCGATCTATAGGCAGAACTGGAGCTCGGCTCCTGACGCCTGTCACGTCTTATACTCGATCTATAGGCAGAACTGGAGCCCGGCTCCTGACGCCTGTCACGTCTTATACTCGATCTATAGGCAGAACTGGAGCCCGGCTCCTGACGCCTGTCGCGTCTTATACTCGATCTATAGGCAGAACTGGAGCCCGACTCCTGACGCCTGTCACGTCTTATACTCGATCTATAGGCAGAACTGGAGCTCGGCTCCTGACGCCTGTCACGTCTTATACTCGATCTATAGGCAGAACTGGAGCCCGGCTCCTGACGCCTGTCACGTCTTATACTCGATCTATAGGCAGAACTGGAGCCCGGCTCCTGACGCCTGTCACGTCTTATACTCGATCTATAGACAGAACTGGAACCCGGCTCCTGACGCCTGTCACGTCTTATACTCGATCTATAGGCAGAACTGGAGCCCGGCTCCTGACGCCTGTCACGTCTTATACTCGATCTATAGGCAGAACTGGAGCCCGGCTCCTGACGCCTGTCACGTCTTATACTCGATCTATAGGCAGAACTGGAGCCCGGCTCCTGACGCCTGTCGCGTCTTATACTCGATCTATAGGCAGAACTGGAACCCGGCTCCTGACGCCTGTCACGTCTTATACTCGTTCTATAGGCAGAACTGGAGCCCGTCTCCTGACGCCTGTCACGTCTTATACTCGATCTATAGGCAGAACTGGAGCCCGTCTCCTGACGCCTGTCACGTCTTATACTCGATCTATAGGCAGAACTGGAGCCCGGCTCCTGACACCTGTCACGTCTTATACTCGATCTATAGGCAGAACTGGAGCCCGGCTCCTGACGCCTGTCGCGTCTTATACTTGATCTATAGGCAGAACTGGAGCCCGGCTCCTGACGCCTGTCGCGTCTTATACACGATCTATAGGCAGAACTGGAGCCCGACTCCTTACGCCTGTCACGTCTTATACTCGATCTATAGGCAGAACTGGAACCCGGCTCCTGACGCCTGTCACGTCTTATACTCGATCCATAGGCAGAACTGGAGCCCGGCTCCTGATGCCTGTCGCGTCTTATACTCGATCTATAGGCAGAACTGGAGCCCGGCTCCTGACGCCTGTCGCGTCTTATACTCGATCTATAGGCAGAACTGGAGCCCGGCTCCTGACGCCTGTCGCGTCTTATACTCGATCTATAGGCAGAACTGGAGCCCGGCTCCTGACGCCTGTCGCGTCTTATACTCGATCTATAGGCAGAACTGGAGCCCGGCTCCTGACGCCTGTCGTGTCTTATACTCGATCTATAGGCAGAACTGGAGCCCGGCTCCTGACGCCTGTCGCGTCTTATACTCGATCTATAGGCAGAACTGGAGCCCAGCTCCTGACGCCTGTCATGTCTTATACTCGATCTATAGGCAGAACTGGAGCCCGGCTCCTGACGCCTGTCACGTCTTATACTCGATCTATAGGCAGAACTGGAGCCCGGCTCCTGACGCCTGTCACGTCTTATACTCGATCTATAGGCAGAACTGGAGCCCGGCTCCTGACGCCTGTCGCGTCTTATACTCAATCTATAGGCAGAACTCGAGCCCGGCTCCTGACGCCTGTCACGTCTTATACTCGATCTATAGGCAGAACTGGAGCCCGGCTCCTGACGCCTGTCACGTCTTATACTCGATCTATAGGCAGAACTGGAGCCCGGCTCCTGACGCCTGTCACGTCTTATACTCGATCTATAGGCAGAACTGAAGCCCGGCTCCTGACGCCTGTCACGTCTTATACTCGTTCTATAGGCAGAACTGGAGCCCGGCTCCTGACGCCTGTCACGTCTTATACTCGATCTATGGGCAGAACTGGAGCCCGGCTCCTGACGCCTGTCGCGTCTTATACTCGTTCTATAGGCAGAACTGGAGCCCGGCTCCTGACGCCTGTCGCGTCTTATACTCGATCTATAGGCAGAACTGGAGCCCGGCTCCTGATGCCTGTCACGTCTTATACTCGATCTATAGGCAGAACTGGAGCCCGGCTCCTGACGCCTGTCGCGTCTTATACTCGTTCTATAGGCAGAACTGGAACCCGGCTCCTGACGCCTGTCACGTCTTATACTCGATCTATAGGCAGAACTGGAGCCCGGCTCCTGACGCCTGTCGCGTCTTATACTCGATCTATAGGCAGAACTGGAGCCCGGCTCCTGACGCCTGTCACGTCTTATACTCGATCTATAGGCAGAACTGGAGCCCGGCTCCTGACGCCTGTCACGTCTTATACTCGATCTATAGGCAGAACTGGAGCCCGGCTCCTGACGCCTGTCACGTCTTATACTCGATCTATAGGCAGAACTGGAGCCCGGCTCCTGACGCCTGTCACGTCTTATTCTCGATCTATAGGCAGAACTGGAGCCCGGCTCCTGACGCCTGTCACGTCTTATACTCGATCTATAGGCAGAACTGGAGCCCGGCTCCTGACGCCTGTCACGTCTTATACCTGATCTATAGGCAGAACTGGAGCCCGGCTCCTGACGCCTGTCACGTCTTATACTCGATCTATAGGCAGAACTGGAGCCCGGCTCCTGACGCCTGTCACGTCTTATACTCGATCTATAGGCAGAACTGGAGCCCGGCTCCTGACGCCTGTCACGTCTTATACTCGATCTATAGGCAGAACTCTAGCCCGGCTCCTGACGCCTGTCACGTCTTATACTCGATCTATAGGCAGAAATGGAGCCCGGCTCCTGACGCCTGTCACGTCTTATACTCGATCTATAGGCAGAACTGGAGCCCGGCTCCTGACGCCTGTCACGTCTTATACTCGATCTATAGGCAGAACTGGAGCCCGGCTCCTGACGCCTGTCACGTCTTATACTCGAACTATAGGCAGAACTGGAGCCCGGCTCCTGACGCCTGTCGCGTCTTATACTCGATCTATAGGCAGAACTGGAGCCCGGCTCCTGACGCCTGTCACGTCTTATACTCGATCTATAGGCAGAACTGGAGCCCGGCTCCTGACGCCTGTCACGTCTTATACTCGATCTATAGGCAGAACTGGAGCCCGGCTCCTGACGCCTGTCGCGTCTTATACTCGTTCTATAGGCAGAACTGGAGCCCGGCTCCTGACGCCTGTCACGTCTTATACTCAATCTATAGGCAGAACTGAAGCCCGGCTCCTGACGCCTGTCACGTCTTATACTCGATCTATAGGCAGAACTGGAGCCCGGCTCCTGACGCCTGTCACGTCTTATACCTGATCTATAGGCAGAACTGGAGCCCGGCTCCTGACGCCTGTCACGTCTTATACTCGATCTATAGGCAGAACTGGAGCCCGGCTCCTGACGCCTGTCACGTCTTATACTCGATCTATAGGCAGAACTGGAGCCCGGCTCCTGACGCCTGTCACGTCTTATACTCGATCTATAGGCAGAACACTAGCCCGGCTCCTGACGCCTGTCACGTCTTATACTCGATCTATAGGCAGAACTGGAGCCCGGCTCCTGACGCCTGTCGCGTCTTATACTCGATCTATAGGCAGAACTGGAGCCCAGCTCCTGACGCCTGTCACATCTTATACTCGATCTATAGGCAGAACTGGAGCCCGGCTCCTGACGCCTGTCACGTCTTATACTCGATCTATAGGCAGAACTGGAACCCGGCTCCTGACGCCTGTCACGTCTTATACTCGATCTATAGGCAGAACTGGAGCTCGGCTCCTGACGCCTGTCGCGTCTTATACTCGATCTATGGGCAGAACTGGAGCCCGGCTCCTGACGCCTGTCACGTCTTATACTCGATCTATAGGCAGAAATGGAGCCCGGCTCCTGACGCCTGTCACGTCTTATACTCGATCTATAGGCAGAACTGGAGCCCGGCTCCTGACGCCTGTCACGTCTTATACTCGATCTATAGGCAGAACTGGAGCCCGGCTCCTGACGCCTGTCACGTCTTATACTCGATCTATAGGCAGAACTGGAGCCCGGCTCCTGACGCCTGTCACGTCTTATACTCGATCTATAGGCAGAACTGGAGCCCGGCTCCTGACGCCTGTCGCGTCTTATACTCGAACTATAGGCAGAACTGGAGCCCGGCTCCTGACGCCTGTCACGTCTTATACTCGATCTATAGGCAGAACTGGAGCCCGGCTCCTGACGCCTGTCACGTCTTATACTCGATCTATAGGCAGAACTGGAGCCCGGCTCCTGACGCCTGTCACGTCTTATACTCGATCTATAGGCAGAACTGGAGCCCGGCTCCTGACGCCTGTCGCGTCTTATACTCGTTCTATAGGCAGAACTGGAGCCCGGCTCCTGACGCCTGTCACGTCTTATACTCAATCTATAGGCAGAACTGAAGCCCGGCTCCTGACGCCTGTCGCGTCTTATACTCGATCTATAGGCAGAACTGGAGCCCGGCTCCTGACGCCTGTCGCGTCTTATACTCGATCTATAGGCAGAACTGGAGCCCGGCTCCTGACGCCTGTCACGTCTTATACTCGATCTATAGGCAGAACTGGAGCCCGGCTCCTGATGCCTGTCGCGTCTTATACTCGATCTATAGGCAGAACTGGAGCCCGGCTCCTGACGCCTGTCACGTCTTATACCTGATCTATAGGCAGAACTGGAGCCCGGCTCCTGACGCCTGTCACGTCTTATACCTGATCTATAGGCAGAACTGGAGCCCGGCTCCTGACGCCTGTCACATCTTATACTCGATCTATAGGCAGAACTGGAGCCCGGCTCCTGACGCCTGTCGCGTCTTATACTCGATCTATAGGCAGAACTGGAGCCCGGCTCCTGACGCCTGTCACGTCTTATACTCGATCTACAGGCAGAACTGGAGCCCGGCTCCTGACGCCTGTCACGTCTTATACTCGATCTATAGGCAGAACTGGAGCCCGGCTCCTGACGCCTGTCGCGTCTTATACTCGATCTATAGGCAGAACTGGAGCCCGGCTCCTGACGCCTGTCGCGTCTTATACTCGATCTATAGGCAGAACTGGAGCCCGGCTCATAACGCCTGTCGCGTCTTATACTCGATCTATAGGCAGAACTGGAGCCCGGCTCCTGACGCCTGTCACGTCTTATACTCGATCTATAGGCAGAACTGGAGCCCGGCTCCTGACGCCTGTCGCGTCTTATACTCGATCTATAGGCAGAACTGGAGCCCGGCTCCTGACGCCTGTCGCGTCTTATACTCGATCTATAGGCAGAACTGGAACCCGGCTCCTGACGCCTGTCACGTCTTATACTCGATCTATAGGCAGAACTGGAGCCCGGCTCCTGACGCCTGTCGCGTCTTATACTCGATCTATAGGCAGAACTGGAGCCCGGCTCCTGACGCCTGTCGCGTCTTATACTCGATCTATAGGCAGAACTGGAGCCCGGCTCCTGACGCCTGTCACGTCTTATACTCGATCTATAGGCAGAACTGAAGCCCGGCTCCTGACGCCTGTCACGTCTTATACTCGATCTATAGGCAGAACTGGAGCCCGGCTCCTGACGCCTGTCACGTCTTATACTCGATCTATAGGTAGAACTGGAGCCCGGCTCATGACGCCTGTTGCGTCTTATACTCGATCTATAGGCAGAACTGGAGCCCGGCTCCTGACGCCTGTCACGTCTTATACTCGATCTATAGGCAGAACTGGAGCCCGGCTCCTGACGCCTGTCGCGTCTTATACTCGATCTATAGGCAGAACTGGAGCCCGGCTCCTGACGCCTGTCGCGTCTTATACTCGTTCTATAGGCAGAACTGGAGCCCGGCTCCTGACGCCTGTCGCGTCTTATACTCGATCTATAGGCAGAACTGGAGCCCGGCTCCTGACGCCTGTCGCGTCTTATACTCGATCTATAGGCAGAACTGGAGCCCGGCTCCTGACGCCTGTCGCGTCTTATACTCGATCTATAGGCAGAACTGGAGCCCGGCTCCTGACGCCTGTCACGTCTTATACTCGATCTATAGGCAGAACTGAAGCCCGGCTCCTGACGCCTGTCACGTCTTATACTCGATCTATAGGCAGAACTGGAGCCCGGCTCCTGACGCCTGTCACGTCTTATACTCGATCTATAGGTAGAACTGGAGCCCGGCTCATGACGCCTGTTGCGTCTTATACTCGATCTATAGGCAGAACTGGAGCCCGGCTCCTGACGCCTGTCACGTCTTATACTCGATCTATAGGCAGAACTGGAGCCCGGCTCCTGACGCCTGTCGCGTCTTATACTCGATCTATAGGCAGAACTGGAGCCCGGCTCCTGACGCCTGTCACGTCTTATACTCGTTCTATAGGCAGAACTGGAGCCCGGCTCCTGACGCCTGTCGCGTCTTATACTCGATCTATAGGCAGAACTGGAGCCCGGCTCCTGACGCCTGTCGCGTCTTATACTCGATCTATAGGCAGAACTGGAGCCCGGCTCCTGACGCCTGTCGCGTCTTATACTCGATCTATAGGCAGAACTGGAGCCCGGCTCCTGACGCCTGTCGCGTCTTATACTCGATCTATAGGCAGAACTGGAGCCCGGCTCCTGATGCCTGTCACGTCTTATACTCGATCTATAGGCAGAACTGGAGCCCGGCTCCTGACGCCTGTCGCGTCTTATACTTGATCTATAGGCAGAACTGGAGCTCGGCTCCTGACGCCTGTCACGTCTTATACTCGATCTATAGGCAGAACTGGAGCCCGACTCCTGATGCCTGTCGCGTCTTATACTCGATCTATAGGCAGAACTGAAGCCCGGCTCCTGATGCCTGTCACGTCTTATACTCGATCTATAGGCAGAACTGGAGCCCGGCTCCTGACGCCTGTCGCGTCTTATACTCGATCTATAGGCAGAACTGGAGCCCGGCTCCTGACGCCTGTCACGTCTTATACTCGATCTATAGGCAGAACTGGAGCCCGGCTCCTGATGCCTGTCGCGTCTTATACTCGATCTATAGGCAGAACTGGAGCCCGGCTCCTGACGCCTGTCACGTCTTATACCTGATCTATAGGCAGAACTGGAGCCCGGCTCCTGACGCCTGTCACGTCTTATACTCGATCTATAGGCAGAACTGGAGCCCGGCTCCTGACGCCTGTCACATCTTATACTCGATCTATAGGCAGAACTGGAGCCCGGCTCCTGACGCCTGTCACGTCTTATACTCGATCTATAGGAAGAACTGGAGCCCGGCTCCTGACGCCTGTCACGTCTTATACTCGATCTATAGGCAGAACTGAAGCCCGGCTCCTGACGCCTGTCGCGTCTTATACTCGATCTATAGGAAGAACTGGAGCCCGGCTCCTGACGCCTGTCACGTCTTATACTCGATCTATAGGCAGAACTGGAGCCCGGCTCCTGATGCCTGTCGCGTCTTATACTCGATCTATAGGCAGAACTGGAGCCCGGCTCCTGACGCCTGTCACGTCTTATACTCGATCTATAGGCAGAAATGGAGCCCGGCTCCTGACGCCTGTCGCGTCTTATACTCGATCTATAGGCAGAACTGGAGCCCGGCTCCTGACGCCTGTCGCGTCTTATACTCGATCTATAGGCAGAACTGGAGCCCGGCTCCTGACGCCTGTCGCGTCTTATACTCGATCTACAGGCAGAACTGGAGCCCGGCTCCTGACGCCTGACGCGTCTTATACTCGATCTACAGGCAGAACTGGAGCCCGGCTCCTGACGCCTGTCACGTCTTATACTCGATCTATAGGCAGAACTGGAGCCCGGCTCCTGATGCCTGTCGCGTCTTATACTCGATCTATAGGCAGAACTGGAGCCCGGCTCCTGACGCCTGTCACGTCTTATACTCGATCTATAGGCAGAACTGGAACCCGGCTCCTGACGCCTGTCACGTCTTATACTCGATCTATAGGCAGAACTGGAGCCCGGCTCCTGACGCCTGTCGCGTCTTATACTCGATCTATAGGCAGAACTGGAGCCCGGCTCCTGACGCCTGTCGCGTCTTATACTCGATCTATAGGCAGAACTGGAACCCGGCTCCTGACGCCTGTCACGTCTTATACTCGATCTATAGGCAGAACTGGAGCCCGGCTCCTGACGCCTGTCGCGTCTTATACTCGATCTATAGGCAGAACTGGAGCCCGGCTCCTGACGCCTGTCGCGTCTTATACTCGATCTATAGGCAGAACTGGAGCCCGGCTCCTGACGCCTGTCACGTCTTATACTCGATTTATAGGCAGAACTGGAGCCCGGCTCCTGACGCCTGTCACGTCTTATACTCGATCTATAGGCAGAACTGGAGCCCGGCTCCTGATGCCTGTCACGTCTTATACTCGATCTATGGGCAGAACTGGAGCCCGGCTCCTGACGCCTGTCACGTCTTATACTCGATCTATAGGTAGAACTGGAGCCCGGCTCATGACGCCTGTCGCGTCTTATACTCGATCTATAGGCAGAACTGGAGCCCGGCTCCTGACGCCTGTCACGTCTTATACTCGATCTATAGGCAGAACTGGAGCCCGGCTCCTGACGCCTGTCGCGTCTTATACTCGATCTATAGGCAGAACTGGAGCCCGGCTCCTGACGCCTGTCACGTCTTATACCTGATCTATAGGCAGAACTGGAGCCCGGCTCCTGACGCCTGTCACATCTTATACTCGATCTATAGGCAGAACTGGAGCCCGGCTCCTGACGCCTGTCACGTCTTATACTCGATCTATAGGAAGAACTGGAGCCCGGCTCCTGACGCCTGTCACGTCTTATACTCGATCTATAGGCAGAACTGAAGCCCGGCTCCTGACGCCTGTCGCGTCTTATACTCGATCTATAGGAAGAACTGGAGCCCGGCTCCTGACGCCTGTCACGTCTTATACTCGATCTATAGGCAGAACTGGAGCCCGGCTCCTGACGCCTGTCGCGTCTTATACTCGATCTATAGGCAGAACTGGAGCCCGGCTCCTGACGCCTGTCACGTCTTATACTCGATCTATAGGCAGAAATGGAGCGCGGCTCCTGACGCCTGTCGCGTCTTATACTCGATCTATAGGCAGAACTGGAGCCCGGCTCCTGACGCCTGTCGCGTCTTATACTCGATCTATAGGCAGAACTGGAGCCCGGCTCCTGACGCCTGTCGCGTCTTATACTTGATCTATAGGCAGAACTGGAGCCCGGCTCCTGACGCCTGTCGCGTCTTATACTCGATCTACAGGCAGAACTGGAGCCCGGCTCCTGACGCCTGACGCGTCTTATACTCGATCTACAGGCAGAACTGGAGCCCGGCTCCTGACGCCTGTCACGTCTTATACTCGATCTATAGGCAGAACTGGAGCCCGGCTCCTGATGCCTGTCGCGTCTTATACTCGATCTATAGGCAGAACTGGAGCCCGGCTCCTGACGCCTGTCACGTCTTATACTCGATCTATAGGCAGAACTGGAACCCGGCTCCTGACGCCTGTCACGTCTTATACTCGATCTATAGGCAGAACTGGAGCCCGGCTCCTGACGCCTGTCGCGTCTTATACTCGATCTATAGGCAGAACTGGAGCCCGGCTCCTGACGCCTGTCGCGTCTTATACTCGATCTATAGGCAGAACTGGAACCCGGCTCCTGACGCCTGTCACGTCTTATACTCGATCTATAGGCAGAACTGGAGCCCGGCTCCTGACGCCTGTCGCGTCTTATACTCGATCTATAGGCAGAACTGGAGCCCGGCTCCTGACGCCTGTCGCGTCTTATACTCGATCTATAGGCAGAACTGGAGCCCGGCTCCTGACGCCTGTCACGTCTTATACTCGATCTATAGGCAGAACTGAAGCCCGGCTCCTGACGCCTGTCACGTCTTATACTCGATCTATAGGCAGAACTGGAGCCCGGCTCCTGACGCCTGTCACGTCTTATACTCGATCTATAGGTAGAACTGGAGCCCGGCTCATGACGCCTGTCGCGTCTTATACTCGATCTATAGGCAGAACTGGAGCCCGGCTCCTGACGCCTGTCACGTCTTATACTCGATCTATAGGCAGAACTGGAGCCCGGCTCCTGACGCCTGTCGCGTCTTATACTCGATCTATAGGCAGAACTGGAGCCCGGCTCCTGACGCCTGTCACGTCTTATACTCGTTCTATAGGCAGAACTGGAGCCCGGCTCCTGACGCCTGTCGCGTCTTATACTCGATCTATAGGCAGAACTGGAGCCCGGCTCCTGACGCCTGTCGCGTCTTATACTCGATCTATAGGCAGAACTGGAGCCCGGCTCCTGACGCCTGTCGCGTCTTATACTCGATCTATAGGCAGAACTGGAGCCCGGCTCCTGACGCCTGTCGCGTCTTATACTCGATCTATAGGCAGAACTGGAGCCCGGCTCCTGATGCCTGTCACGTCTTATACTCGATCTATAGGCAGAACTGGAGCCCGGCTCCTGACGCCTGTCGCGTCTTATACTTGATCTATAGGCAGAACTGGAGCTCGGCTCCTGACGCCTGTCACGTCTTATACTCGATCTATAGGCAGAACTGGAGCCCGACTCCTGATGCCTGTCGCGTCTTATACTCGATCTATAGGCAGAACTGAAGCCCGGCTCCTGATGCCTGTCACGTCTTATACTCGATCTATAGGCAGAACTGGAGCCCGGCTCCTGACGCCTGTCGCGTCTTATACTCGATCTATAGGCAGAACTGGAGCCCGGCTCCTGACGCCTGTCACGTCTTATACTCGATCTATAGGCAGAACTGGAGCCCGGCTCCTGATGCCTGTCGCGTCTTATACTCGATCTATAGGCAGAACTGGAGCCCGGCTCCTGACGCCTGTCACGTCTTATACCTGATCTATAGGCAGAACTGGAGCCCGGCTCCTGACGCCTGTCACGTCTTATACCTGATCTATAGGCAGAACTGGAGCCCGGCTCCTGACGCCTGTCACATCTTATACTCGATCTATAGGCAGAACTGGAGCCCGGCTCCTGACGCCTGTCGCGTCTTATACTCGATCTATAGGCAGAACTGGAGCCCGGCTCCTGACGCCTGTCGCGTCTTATACTCGATCTACAGGCAGAACGGGAGCCCGGCTCCTGACGCCTGTCACGTCTTATACTCGATCTATAGGCAGAACTGGAGCCCGGCTCCTGACGCCTGTCGCGTCTTATACTCGATCCATAGGCAGAACTGGAGCCTGGCTCATAACGCCTGTCGCGTCTTATACTCGATCTATAGGCAGAACTGGAGCCCGGCTCCTGACGCCTGTCACGTCTTATACTCGATCTATAGGCAGAACTGGAGCCCGGCTCCTGACGCCTGTCGCGTCTTATACTCGATCTATAGGCAGAACTGGAGCCCGGCTCCTGACGCCTGTCGCGTCTTATACTCGATCTATAGGCAGAACTGGAACCCGGCTCCTGACGCCTGTCACGTCTTATACTCGATCTATAGGCAGAACTGGAGCCCGGCTCCTGACGCCTGTCGCGTCTTATACTCGATCTATAGGCAGAACTGGAGCCCGGCTCCTGACGCCTGTCGCGTCTTATACTCGATCTATAGGCAGAACTGGAGCCCGGCTCCTGACGCCTGTCACGTCTTATACTCGATCTATAGGCAGAACTGAAGCCCGGCTCCTGACGCCTGTCACGTCTTATACTCGATCTATAGGCAGAACTGGAGCCCGGCTCCTGACGCCTGTCACGTCTTATACTCGATCTATAGGTAGAACTGGAGCCCGGCTCATGACGCCTGTCGCGTCTTATACTCGATCTATAGGCAGAACTGGAGCCCGGCTCCTGACGCCTGTCACGTCTTATACTCGATCTATAGGCAGAACTGGAGCCCGGCTCCTGACGCCTGTCGCGTCTTATACTCGATCTATAGGCAGAACTGGAGCCCGGCTCCTGACGCCTATCACGTCTTATACTCGTTCTATAGGCAGAACTGGAGCCCGGCTCCTGACGCCTGTCGCGTCTTATACTCGATCTATAGGCAGAACTGGAGCCCGGCTCCTGACGCCTGTCGCGTCTTATACTCGATCTATAGGCAGAACTGGAGCCCGGCTCCTGACGCCTGTCGCGTCTTCTACTCGATCTATAGGCAGAACTGGAGCCCGGCTCCTGACGCCTGTCGCGTCTTATACTCGATCTATAGGCAGAACTGGAGCCCGGCTCCTGATGCCTGTCACGTCTTATACTCGATCTATAGGCAGAACTGGAGCCCGGCTCCTGACGCCTGTCGCGTCTTATACTTGATCTATAGGCAGAACTGGAGCTCGGCTCCTGACGCCTGTCACGTCTTATACTCGATCTATAGGCAGAACTGGAGCCCGACTCCTGATGCCTGTCGCGTCTTATACTCGATCTATAGGCAGAACTGAAGCCCGGCTCCTGATGCCTGTCACGTCTTATACTCGATCTATAGGCAGAACTGGAGCCCGGCTCCTGACGCCTGTCACGTCTTATACTCGATCTATAGGCAGAACTGGAGCCCGGCTCCTGACGCCTGTCGCGTCTTATACTCGATCTATAGGCAGAACTGGAGCCCGGCTCCTGACGCCTGTCACGTCTTATACTCGATCTATAGGCAGAACTGGAGCCCGGCTCCTGATGCCTGTCGCGTCTTATACTCGATCTATAGGCAGAACTGGAGCCCGGCTCCTGACGCCTGTCACGTCTTATACCTGATCTATAGGCAGAACTGGAGCCCGGCTCCTGACGCCTGTCACGTCTTATACCTGATCTATAGGCAGAACTGGAGCCCGGCTCCTGACGCCTGTCACATCTTATACTCGATCTATAGGCAGAACTGGAGCCCGGCTCCTGACGCCTGTCACGTCTTATACTCGATCTATAGGAAGAACTGGAGCCCGGCTCCTGACGCCTGTCACGTCTTATACTCGATCTATAGGCAGAACTGAAGCCCGGCTCCTGACGCCTGTCGCGTCTTATACTCGATCTATAGGAAGAACTGGAGCCCGGCTCCTGACGCCTGTCACGTCTTATACTCGATCTATAGGCAGAACTGAAGCCCGGCTCCTGACGCCTGTCACGTCTTATACTCGATCTATAGGCAGAACTGGAGCCCGGCTCCTGACGCCTGTCACGTCTTATACTCGATCTATAGGCAGAACTGGAGCCCGGCTCCTGACGCCTGTCACGTCTTATACTCGTTCTATAGGCAGAACTGGAGCCCAGCTCCTGACGCCTGTCACATCTTATACTCGATCTATAGGCAGAACTGGAGCCCGGCTCCTGATGCCTGTCGCGTCTTATACTCGATCTATAGGCAGAACTGGAGCCCGGCTCCTGACGCCTGTCACGTCTTATACTCGTTCTATAGGCAGAACTGGAGCCCAGCTCCTGACGCCTGTCACGTCTTATACTCGATCTATAGGCAGAACTGGAGCCCGGCTCCTGACGCCTGTCACGTCTTATACTCGATCTATAGTCAGAACTGGAGCCCGGCTCCTGACGCCTGTCACGTCTTATACTCGATCTATAGGCAGAACTGGAGCCCGGCTCCTGACGCCTGTCACGTCTTATACTCGATCTATAGGCAGAACTGGAGCCCGGCTCCTGACGCCTGTTGCGTCTTATACTCGATCTATAGGCAGAACTGGAGCCCGACTCCTGACGCCTGTCACGTCTTATACTCGTTCTATAGGCAGAACTGGAGCCCAGCTCCTGACGCCTGTCACGTCTTATACTCGATCTATAGGCAGAACTGGAGCCCGGCTCCTGACGCCTGTCGCGTCTTATACTCGATCTATAGGCAGAACTGGAGCCCGGCTCCTGACGCCTGTCGCGTCTTATACTCGATCTATTGGCAGAACTGGAGCCCGGCTCCTGACGCCTGTCACGTCTTATACTCGATCTATAGGCAGAACTGGAGCCCGGCTCCTGACGCCTGTCACGTCTTATACTCGATCTATAGGCAGAACTGGAGCCCGGCTCCTGACGCCTGTCACGTCTTATACTCGATCTATAGGCAGAACTGGAGCCCGGCTCCTGACGCCTGTCACGTCTTATACTCGATCGATAGGCAGAACTGGAGCTCGGCTCCTGATGCCTGTCGCGTCTTATACTCGATCTATAGGCAGAACTGGAGCCCGGCTCCTGACGCCTGTCACGTCTTATACTCGATCTATAGGCAGAACTGGAGCCCGGCTCCTGACGCCTGTCACGTCTTATACTCGATCTATAGGCAGAACTGGAGCCCGGCTCCTGACGCCTGTCACGTCTTATACTCGATCTATAGGCAGAACTGGAGCCCGGCTCCTGACGCCTGTCGCGTCTTATACTCGATCTATAGGCAGAACTGGAGCCCGGCTCCTGACGCCTGTCGTGTCTTATACTCGTTCTATAGGCAGAACTGGAGCCCGGCTCCTGACGCCTGTCACGTCTTATACTCGATCTATAGGCAGAACTGGAGCCCGGCTCCTGACGCCTGTCACGTCTTATACTCGATCTATAGGCAGAACTGGAGCCCGGCTCCTGACGCCTGTCGCGTCTTATACTCGTTCTATAGGCAGAACTGGAGCCCAGCTCCTGACGCCTGTCACGTCTTATACTCGATCTATAGGCAGAACTGGAGCCCGGCTCCTGACGCCTGTCACGTCTTATACTCGATCTATAGGCAGAACTGAAGCCCGGCTCCTGACGCCTGTCACGTCTTATACTCGATCTATAGGCAGAACTGGAGCCCGGCTCCTGACGCCTGTCACGTCTTATACTCGATCTATAGGTAGAACTGGAGCCCGGCTCATGACGCCTGTCGCGTCTTATACTCGATCTATAGGCAGAACTGGAGCCCGGCTCCTGACGCCTGTCACGTCTTATACTCGATCTATAGGCAGAACTGGAGCCCGGCTCCTGACGCCTGTCGCGTCTTATACTCGATCTATAGGCAGAACTGGAGCCCGGCTCCTGACGCCTATCACGTCTTATACTCGTTCTATAGGCAGAACTGGAGCCCGGCTCCTGACGCCTGTCGCGTCTTATACTCGATCTATAGGCAGAACTGGAGCCCGGCTCCTGACGCCTGTCGCGTCTTATACTCGATCTATAGGCAGAACTGGAGCCCGGCTCCTGACGCCTGTCGCGTCTTCTACTCGATCTATAGGCAGAACTGGAGCCCGGCTCCTGACGCCTGTCGCGTCTTATACTCGATCTATAGGCAGAACTGGAGCCCGGCTCCTGATGCCTGTCACGTCTTATACTCGATCTATAGGCAGAACTGGAGCCCGGCTCCTGACGCCTGTCGCGTCTTATACTTGATCTATAGGCAGAACTGGAGCCCGGCTCCTGACGCCTGTCGCGTCTTATACTTGATCTATAGGCAGAACTGGAGCTCGGCTCCTGACGCCTGTCACGTCTTATACTCGATCTATAGGCAGAACTGGAGCCCGACTCCTGATGCCTGTCGCGTCTTATACTCGATCTATAGGCAGAACTGAAGCCCGGCTCCTGATGCCTGTCACGTCTTATACTCGATCTATAGGCAGAACTGGAGCCCGGCTCCTGACGCCTGTCACGTCTTATACTCGATCTATAGGCAGAACTGGAGCCCGGCTCCTGACGCCTGTCGCGTCTTATACTCGATCTATAGGCAGAACTGGAGCCCGGCTCCTGACGCCTGTCACGTCTTATACTCGATCTATAGGCAGAACTGGAGCCCGGCTCCTGATGCCTGTCGCGTCTTATACTCGATCTATAGGCAGAACTGGAGCCCGGCTCCTGACGCCTGTCACGTCTTATACCTGATCTATAGGCAGAACTGGAGCCCGGCTCCTGACGCCTGTCACGTCTTATACCTGATCTATAGGCAGAACTGGAGCCCGGCTCCTGACGCCTGTCACATCTTATACTCGATCTATAGGCAGAACTGGAGCCCGGCTCCTGACGCCTGTCACGTCTTATACTCGATCTATAGGAAGAACTGGAGCCCGGCTCCTGACGCCTGTCACGTCTTATACTCGATCTATAGGCAGAACTGAAGCCCGGCTCCTGACGCCTGTCGCGTCTTATACTCGATCTATAGGAAGAACTGGAGCCCGGCTCCTGACGCCTGTCACGTCTTATACTCGATCTATAGGCAGAACTGAAGCCCGGCTCCTGACGCCTGTCACGTCTTATACTCGATCTATAGGCAGAACTGGAGCCCGGCTCCTGACGCCTGTCACGTCTTATACTCGATCTATAGGCAGAACTGGAGCCCGGCTCCTGACGCCTGTCACGTCTTATACTCGTTCTATAGGCAGAACTGGAGCCCAGCTCCTGACGCCTGTCACATCTTATACTCGATCTATAGGCAGAACTGGAGCCCGGCTCCTGATGCCTGTCGCGTCTTATACTCGATCTATAGGCAGAACTGGAGCCCGGCTCCTGACGCCTGTCACGTCTTATACTCGTTCTATAGGCAGAACTGGAGCCCAGCTCCTGACGCCTGTCACGTCTTATACTCGATCTATAGGCAGAACTGGAGCCCGGCTCCTGACGCCTGTCACGTCTTATACTCGATCTATAGTCAGAACTGGAGCCCGGCTCCTGACGCCTGTCACGTCTTATACTCGATCTATAGGCAGAACTGGAGCCCGGCTCCTGACGCCTGTCACGTCTTATACTCGATCTATAGGCAGAACTGGAGCCCGGCTCCTGACGCCTGTTGCGTCTTATACTCGATCTATAGGCAGAACTGGAGCCCGACTCCTGACGCCTGTCACGTCTTATACTCGTTCTATAGGCAGAACTGGAGCCCAGCTCCTGACGCCTGTCACGTCTTATACTCGATCTATAGGCAGAACTGGAGCCCGGCTCCTGACGCCTGTCGCGTCTTATACTCGATCTATAGGCAGAACTGGAGCCCGGCTCCTGACGCCTGTCGCGTCTTATACTCGATCTATTGGCAGAACTGGAGCCCGGCTCCTGACGCCTGTCACGTCTTATACTCGATCTATAGGCAGAACTGGAGCCCGGCTCCTGACGCCTGTCACGTCTTATACTCGATCTATAGGCAGAACTGGAGCCCGGCTCCTGACGCCTGTCACGTCTTATACTCGATCTATAGGCAGAACTGGAGCCCGGCTCCTGACGCCTGTCACGTCTTATACTCGATCGATAGGCAGAACTGGAGCTCGGCTCCTGATGCCTGTCGCGTCTTATACTCGATCTATAGGCAGAACTGGAGCCCGGCTCCTGACGCCTGTCACGTCTTATACTCGATCTATAGGCAGAACTGGAGCCCGGCTCCTGACGCCTGTCACGTCTTATACTCGATCTATAGGCAGAACTGGAGCCCGGCTCCTGACGCCTGTCACGTCTTATACTCGATCTATAGGCAGAACTGGAGCCCGGCTCCTGACGCCTGTCGCGTCTTATACTCGATCTATAGGCAGAACTGGAGCCCGGCTCCTGACGCCTGTCGTGTCTTATACTCGTTCTATAGGCAGAACTGGAGCCCGGCTCCTGACGCCTGTCACGTCTTATACTCGATCTATAGGCAGAACTGGAGCCCGGCTCCTGACGCCTGTCACGTCTTATACTCGATCTATAGGCAGAACTGGAGCCCGGCTCCTGACGCCTGTCGCGTCTTATACTCGTTCTATAGGCAGAACTGGAGCCCAGCTCCTGACGCCTGTCACGTCTTATACTCGATCTATAGGCAGAACTGAAGCCCGGCTCCTGACGCCTGTCGCGTCTTATACTCGATCTATAGGCAGAACTGGAGCCCGGCTCCTGACGCCTGTCACGTCTTATACTCGATCTATAGGCAGATTTGGAGCCCGGCTCCTGACGCCTGTCACGTCTTATACTCGATCTATAGGCAGAACTGGAGCCCGGCTCCTGATGCCTGTCGCGTCTTATACTCGATCTATAGGCAGAACTGGAGCCCGGCTCCTGATGCCTGTCGCGTCTTATACTCGATCTATAGGCAGAACTGGAGCCCGGCTCCTGACGCCTGTCACGTCTTATACTCGATCTATAGGCAGAACTGGAGCCCGGCTCCTGATGCCTGTCGCGTCTTATACTCGATCTATAGGCAGAACTGGAGCCCGGCTCCTGACGCATGTCACGTCTTATACTCGATCTATAGGCAGAACTGGAGCCCGGCTCCTGACGCCTGTCGCGTCTTATACACGATCTATAGGCAGAACTGGAGCCCGGCTCCTGACACCTGTCACGTCTTATACTCGATCTATAGGCAGAACTGGAGCCCGGCTCCTGATGCCTGTCACGTCTTATACTCGATCTATAGGCAGAACTGGAGCCCGGCTCCTGACGCCTGTCACGTCTTATACTCGATCCATAGGCAGAACTGGAGCCCGGCTCCTGATGCCTGTCACGTCTTATACTCGATCTATAGGCAGAACTGGAGCCCGGCTCCTGATGCCTGTCACGTCTTATACTCGATCTATAGGCAGAACTGGAGCCCGGCTCCTGACGCCTGTCGCGTCTTATACTCGATCTATAAGCAGAACTGGAGCCCGGCTCCTGATGCCTGTCACGTCTTATACTCGATCTATAGGCAGAACTGGAGCCCGGCTCCTGACGCCTGTCGCGTCTTATACTCGATCTATAGGCAGAACTGGAGCCCGGCTCCTGACGCCTGTCGCGTCTTATCCTCGTTCTATAGGCAGAACTGGAACCCGGCTCCTGATGCCTGTCACGTCTTATACTCGATCTATAGGCAGAACTGGAGCCCGGCTCCTGATGCCTGTCACGTCTTATACTCGACCTATAGGCAGAACTGGAGCCCGGCTCCTGATGCCTGTCACATCTTATACTCGATCTATAGGCAGAACTGGAGCCCGGCTCCTGACGCCTGTCACGTCTTATACTCGATCTATAGGCAGAACTGGAGCCCGGCTCCTGACGCCTGTCGCGTCTTATACTCGATCTATAGGCAGAACTGGAGCCCGGCTCCTGACGCCTGTCACGTCTTATACTCGATCCATAGGCAGAACTGGAGCCCGGCTCCTGACGCCTGTCACGTCTTATACTCGATCCATAGGCAGAACTGGAGCCCGGCTCCTGACGCCTGTCACGTCTTATACTCGATCCATAGGCAGAACTGGAGCCCGGCTCCTGACGCCTGTCACGTCTTATACTCGATCTATAGGCAGAACTGGAGCCCGGCTCCTGACGCCTGTCGCGTCTTATACTCGATCTATAGGCAGAACTGGAGCCCGGCTCCTGACGCCTGTCACGTCTTATACTCGATCTATAGGCAGAACTGGAGCCCGGCTCCTGACGCCTGTCACGTCTTATACTCGATCCATAGGCAGAACTGGAGCCCGGCTCCTGACGCCTGTCACGTCTTATACTCGATCCATAGGCAGAACTGGAGCCCGGCTCCTGACGCCTGTCACGTCTTATACTCGATCCATAGGCAGAACTGGAGCCCGGCTCCTGACGCCTGTCACGTCTTATACTCGATCTATAGGCAGAACTGGAGCCCGGCTCCTGACGCCTGTCGCGTCTTATTCTCGTTCTATAGGCAGAACTGGAACCCGGCTCCTGATGCCTGTCGCGTCTTATACTCGATCTATGGGCAGAACTGGAACCCGGCTCCTGACGCCTGTCACGTCTTATACTCGATCTATGGGCAGAACTGGAGCCCGGCTCCTGACGCCTGTCGCGTCTTATACTCGATCTATGGGCAGAACTGGAACCCGGCTCCTGACGCCTGTCACGTCTTATACTCGATCTATGGGCAGAACTGGAGCCCGGCTCCTGACGCCTGTCACGTCTTATACTCGATCTATAGGCAGAACTGGAGCCCGGCTCTTGACGCCTGTCACGTCTTATACTCGATCTATAGGCAGAACTGGAGCTCGGCTCCTGACGCCTGTCACGTCTTATACTCGATCTATAGGCAGAACTGGAGCCCGACTCCTGATGCCTGTCGCGTCTTATACTCGATCTATAGGCAGAACTGAAGCCCGGCTCCTGATGCCTGTCACGTCTTATACTCGATCTATAGGCAGAACTGGAGCCCGCCTCCTGACGCCTGTCGCGTCTTATACTCGATCTATAGGCAGAACTGGAGCCCGGCTCCTGACGCCTGTCACGTCTTATACTCGATCTATAGGCAGAACTGGAGCCCGGCTCCTGATGCCTGTCGCGTCTTATACTCGATCTATAGGCAGAACTGGAGCCCGGCTCCTGACGCCTGTCACGTCTTATACCTGATCTATAGGCAGAACTGGAGCCCGGCTCCTGACGCCTGTCACGTCTTATACCTGATCTATAGGCAGAACTGGAGCCCGGCTCCTGACGCCTGTCACATCTTATACTCGATCTATAGGCAGAACTGGAGCCCGGCTCCTGACGCCTGTCACGTCTTATACTCGATCTATAGGAAGAACTGGAGCCCGGCTCCTGACGCCTGTCACGTCTTATACTCGATCTATAGGCAGAACTGAAGCCCGGCTCCTGACGCCTGTCGCGTCTTATACTCGATCTATAGGAAGAACTGGAGCCCGGCTCCTGACGCCTGTCACGTCTTATACTCGATCTATAGGCAGAACTGAAGCCCGGCTCCTGACGCCTGTCACGTCTTATACTCGATCTATAGGCAGAACTGGAGCCCGGCTCCTGACGCCTGTCACGTCTTATACTCGATCTATAGGCAGAACTGGAGCCCGGCTCCTGACGCCTGTTGCGTCTTATACTCGATCTATAGGCAGAACTGGAGCCCGGCTCCTGACGCCTGTCACGTCTTATACTCGATCTATAGGCAGAACTGGAGCCCGGCTCCTGACGCCTGTCACGTCTTATACTCGATCTATAGGCAGAACTGGAGCCCGGCTCCTGACGCCTGTCACGTCTTATACTCGATCGATAGGCAGAACTGGAGCCCGGCTCCTGATGCCTGTCGCGTCTTATACTCGATCTATAGGCAGAACTGGAGCCCGTCTCCTGACGCCTGTCACGTCTTATACTCGATCTATAGGCAGAACTGGAGCCCGGCTCCTGACGCCTGTCGCGTCTTATACTCGATCTATAGGCAGAACTGGAGCCCGGCTCCTGACGCCTGTCGCGTCTTATACTCGATCTATAGGCAGAACTGGAGCCCGGCTCCTGACGCCTGTCACGTCTTATACTCGATCTATAGGCAGAACTGGAGCCCGGCTCCTGACGCCTGTCACGTCTTATACTCGATCTATAGGCAGAACTGGAGCCCGGCTCCTGACGCCTGTCGCGTCTTATACACGATCTATAGGCAGAACTGGAGCCCGGCTCCTGACGCCTGTCACGTCTTATACCTGATCTATAGGCAGAACTGGAGCCCGGCTCCTGACGCCTGTCACGTCTTATACCTGATCTATAGGCAGAACTGGAGCCCGGCTCCTGACGCCTGTCACATCTTATACTCGATCTATAGGCAGAACTGGAGCCCGGCTCCTGACGCCTGTCACGTCTTATACTCGATCTATAGGAAGAACTGGAGCCCGGCTCCTGACGCCTGTCACGTCTTATACTCGATCTATAGGCAGAACTGAAGCCCGGCTCCTGACGCCTGTCGCGTCTTATACTCGATCTATAGGAAGAACTGGAGCCCGGCTCCTGACGCCTGTCACGTCTTATACTCGATTTATAGGCAGAACTGAAGCCCGGCTCCTGACGCCTGTCACGTCTTATACTCGATCTATAGGCAGAACTGGAGCCCGGCTCCTGACGCCTGTCACGTCTTATACTCGATCTATAGGCAGAACTGGAGCCCGGCTCCTGACGCCTGTTGCGTCTTATACTCGATCTATAGGCAGAACTGGAGCCCGGCTCCTGACGCCTGTCGCGTCTTATACTCGATCTATTGGCAGAACTGGAGCCCGGCTCCTGACGCCTGTCACGTCTTATACTCGATCTATAGGCAGAACTGGAGCCCGGCTCCTGACGCCTGTCACGTCTTATACTCGATCTATAGGCAGAACTGGAGCCCGGCTCCTGACGCCTGTCACGTCTTATACTCGATCGATAGGCAGAACTGGAGCCCGGCTCCTGATGCCTGTCGCGTCTTATACTCGATCTATAGGCAGAACTGGAGCCCGTCTCCTGACGCCTGTCACGTCTTATACTCGATCTATAGGCAGAACTGGAGCCCGGCTCCTGACGCCTGTCACGTCTTATACTCGATCTATAGGCAGAACTGGAGCCCGGCTCCTGACGCCTGTCGCGTCTTATACTCGATCTATAGGCAGAACTGGAGCCCGGCTCCTGACGCCTGTCGCGTCTTATACTCGATCTATAGGCAGAACTGGAGCCCGGCTCCTGACGCCTGTCGCGTCTTATACTCGATCTATAGGCAGAACTGGAGCCCGGCTCCTGACGCCTGTCACGTCTTATACTCGATCTATAGGCAGAACTGGAGCCCGGCTCCTGACGCCTGTCACGTCTTATACTCGATCTATAGGCAGAACTGGAGCCCGGCTCCTGACGCCTGTCGCGTCTTATACTCGATCTATAGGCAGAACTGGAGCCCGGCTCCTGACGCCTGTCGTGTCTTATACTCGTTCTATAGGCAGAACTGGAGCCCGGCTCCTGACGCCTGTCACGTCTTATACTCGATCTATAGGCAGAACTGGAGCCCGGCTCCTGACGCCTGTCACGTCTTATACTCGATCTATAGGCAGAACTGGAGCCCGGCTCCTGACGCCTGTCACGTCTTATACTCGATCTATAGGCAGAACTGGAGCCCGGCTCCTGACGCCTGTCGCGTCTTATACTCGTTCTATAGGCAGAACTGGAGCCCAGCTCCTGACGCCTGTCACGTCTTATACTCGATCTATAGGCAGAACTGGAGCCCGGCTCCTGACGCCTGTCGCGTCTTATACTCGATCTATAGGCAGAACTGGAGCCCGGCTCCTGACGCCTGTCACGTCTTATACTCGATCTATAGGCAGATTTGGAGCCCGGCTCCTGACGCCTGTCACGTCTTATACTCGATCTATAGGCAGAACTGGAGCCCGGCTCCTGATGCCTGTCGCGTCTTATACTCGATCTATAGGCAGAACTGGAGCCCGGCTCCTGATGCCTGTCGCGTCTTATACTCGATCTATAGGCAGAACTGGAGCCCGGCTCCTGACGCCTGTCACGTCTTATACTCGATCTATAGGCAGAACTGGAGCCCGGCTCCTGATGCTTGTCGCGTCTTATACTCGATCTATAGGCAGAACTGGAGCCCGGCTCCTGACGCATGTCACGTCTTATACTCGATCTATAGGCAGAACTGGAGCCCGGCTCCTGACGCCTGTCGCGTCTTATACACGATCTATAGGCAGAACTGGAGCCCGGCTCCTGACACCTGTCACGTCTTATACTCGATCTATAGGCAGAACTGGAGCCCGGCTCCTGATGCCTGTCACGTCTTATACTCGATCTATAGGCAGAACTGGAGCCCGGCTCCTGACGCCTGTCACGTCTTATACTCGATCCATAGGCAGAACTGGAGCCCGGCTCCTGATGCCTGTCACGTCTTATACTCGATCTATAGGCAGAACTGGAGCCCGGCTCCTGATGCCTGTCACGTCTTATACTCGATCTATAGGCAGAACTGGAGCCCGGCTCCTGACGCCTGTCGCGTCTTATACTCGATCTATAAGCAGAACTGGAGCCCGGCTCCTGATGCCTGTCACGTCTTATACTCGATCTATAGGCAGAACTGGAGCCCGGCTCCTGACGCCTGTCGCGTCTTATACTCGATCTATAGGCAGAACTGGAGCCCGGCTCCTGACGCCTGTCGCGTCTTATTCTCGTTCTATAGGCAGAACTGGAACCCGGCTCCTGATGCCTGTCACGTCTTATACTCGATCTATAGGCAGAACTGGAGCCCGGCTCCTGATGCCTGTCACGTCTTATACTCGACCTATAGGCAGAACTGGAGCCCGGCTCCTGATGCCTGTCACGTCTTATACTCGATCTATAGGCAGAACTGGAGCCCGGCTCCTGACGCCTGTCACGTCTTATACTCGATCTATAGGCAGAACTGGAGCCTGGCTCCTGACGCCTGTCGCGTCTTATACTCGATCTATAGGCAGAACTGGAGCCCGGCTCCTGATGCCTGTCACGTCTTATACTCGATCTATAGGCAGAACTGGAGCCCGGCTCCTGACGCCTGTCACGTCTTATACTCGATCTATAGGCAGAACTGGAGCCCGGCTCCTGACGCATGTCACGTCTTATACTCGATCTATAGGCAGAACTGGAGCCCGGCTCCTGACGCCTGTCGCGTCTTATACTCGATCTATAGGCAGAACTGGAGCCCGGCTCCTGACGCCTGTCGCGTCTTATTCTCGTTCTATAGGCAGAACTGGAACCCGGCTCCTGATGCCTGTCACGTCTTATACTCGATCTATAGGCAGAACTGGAGCCCGGCTCCTGACGCCTGTCGCGTCTTATACTCGATCTATGGGCAGAACTGGAACCCGGCTCCTGACGCCTGTCACGTCTTATACTCGATCTATGGGCAGAACTGGAGCCCGGCTCCTGACGCCTGTCACGTCTTATACTCGATCTATAGGCAGAACTGGAGCCCGGCTCCTGACGCCTGTCACGTCTTATACTCGATCTATAGGCAGAACTGGAGCCCGGCTCCTGACGCCTGTCACGTCTTATACTCGATCTATAGGCAGAACTGGAGCCCGGCTCCTGACGCCTGTCACGTCTTATACTCGATCTATAGGCAGAACTGGAGCCCGGCTCCTGATGCCTGTCACGTCTTATTCTCGTTCTATAGGCAGAACTGGAGCCCGGCTCCTGACGCCTGTCACGTCTTATACTCGATCTATGGGCAGAACTGGAGCCCGGCTCCTGACGCCTGTCACGTCTTATACTCGATCTATAGGCAGAACTGGAGCCCGGCTCCTGACGCCTATCACGTCTTATACTCGATCTATAGGCAGAACTGGAGCCCGGCTCCTGACGCCTGTCACGTCTTATACTCGATCTATAGGCAGAACTGGAGCCCGGCTCCTGACGCCTGTCACGTCTTATACTCGATCTATAGGCAGAACTGGAGCCCGGCTCCTGACGCCTGTCACGTCTTATACTCGATCTATAGGCAGAACTGGAGCCCGGCTCCTGACGCCTGTCACGTCTTATACTCGATCTATAGGCAGAACTGGAGCCCGGCTCCTGACGCCTGTCACGTCTTATACTCGATCTATAGGCAGAACTGGAGCCCGGCTCCTGACGCCTGTCACGTCTTATACTCGATCTATAGGCAGAACTGGAGCCCGGCTCCTGACGCCTGTCACGTCTTATACTCGATCTATAGGCAGAACTGGAGCCCGGCTCCTGACGCCTGTCACGTCTTATACTCGATCTATAGGCAGAACTGGAGCCCGGCTCCTGACGCCTGTCGCGTCTTATACTCGTTCTATAGGCAGAACTGGAGCCCGGCTCCTGACGCCTGTCACGTCTTATACTCGTTCTATAGGCAGAACTGGAGCCCAGCTCCTGACGCCTGTCACGTCTTATACTCGATCTATAGGCAGAACTGGAGCCCGGCTCCTGACGCCTGTCACGTCTTATACTCGAACTATAGGCAGAACTGGAGCCCGGCTCCTGACGCCTGTCACGTCTTATACTCGATCTATAGGCAGAACTGGAGCCCGGCTCCTGACGCCTGTCACGTCTTATACTCGATCTATAGGCAGAACTGGAGCCCGGCTCCTGACGCCTGTCACGTCTTATACTCGATCTATAGGCAGAACTGGAGCCCGGCTCCTGACGCCTGTCACGACTTATACTCGATCTATAGGCAGAACTGGAGCCCGGCTCCTGACGCCTGTCACGTCTTATACTCGATCTATAGGCAGAACTGGAGCCCGGCTCCTGACGCCTGTCACGTCTTATACCTGATCTATAGGCAGAACTGGAGCCCGGCTCCTGATGCCTGTCACGTGTTATACTCGATCTATAGGCAGAACTGGAGCCCGGCTCCTGACGCCTGTCGCGTCTTATACTCGATCTATAGGCAGAAATGGAGCCCGGCTCCTGACGCCTGTCACGTCTTATACTCGATCTATAGGCAGAACTGGAGCCCGGCTCCTGACGCCTGTCGCGTCTTATACTCGATCTATGGGCAGAACTGGAGCCCGGCTCCTGACGCCTGTCACGTCTTATACTCGATCTATGGGCAGAACTGGAGCCCGGCTCCTGACGCCTGTCACGTCTTATACTCGATCTATAGGCAGAACTGGAGCCCGGCTCCTGATGCCTGTCACGTCTTATACTCGATCTATAGGCAGAACTGGAGCCCGACTCCTGACGCCTGTCGCGTCTTATACTCGATCTATAGGCAGAACTGGAGCCCGGCTCCTGACGCCTGTCGCGTCTTATACTCGATCTATAGGCAGAACTGGAGCCCGGCTCCTGACGCCTGTCACGTCTTATACTCGATCTATAGGCAGAACTGGAGCCCGGCTCCTGACGCCTGTCACGTCTTATACTCGATCTATAGGCAGAACTGGAGCCCGGCGCCTGACGCCTGTCACGTCTTATACTCGATCTATAGGCAGAACTGGAGCCCGGCTCCTGACGCCTGTCACGTCTTATACTCGATCCATAGGCAGAACTGGAGCCCGGCTCCTGACGCCTGTCACGTCTTATACTCGATCTATAGGCAGAACTGAAGCCCGGCTCCTGACGCCTGTCACGTCTTATACTCGATCTATAGGCAAAACTGGAGCCCGGCTCCTGACGCCTGTCACGTCTTATACTCGATCTATAGGCAGAACTGGAGCCCGGCTCCTGACGCCTGTCACGTCTTATACTCGATCTATGGGCAGAACTGGAGCCCGGCTCCTGGCGCCTGTCACGTCTTATACTCGATCTATAGGCAGAACTGGAGCCCGGCTCCTGACGCCTGTCACGACTTATACTCGATCTATAGGCAGAACTGGAGCCCGGCTCCTGACGCCTGTCGCGTCTTATTCTCGTTCTATAGGCAGAACTGGAACCCGGCTCCTGATGCCTGTCACGTCTTATACTCGATCTATAGGCAGAACTGGAGCCCGGCTCCTGATGCCTGTCGCGTCTTATACTCGATCTATAGGCAGAACTGGAGCCCGGCTCCTGACGCCTGTCGCGTCTTATACTCGATCTATAGGCAGAACTGGAGCCTGGCTCCTGACGCCTGTCGCGTCTTATACTCGATCTATAGGCAGAACTGGAGCCCAGCTCCTGACGCCTGTCACGTCTTATTCTCGATCTATAGGCAGAACTGGAGCCCGGCTCCTGACGCCTGTCGCGTCTTATACTCGATCTATAGGCAGAACTGGAGCCCGGCTCCTGACGCCTGTCGCGTCTTATACTCGATCTATAGGCAGAACTGGAGCCTGGCTCCTGACGCCTGTCACGTCTTATACTCGATCTATAGGCAGAACTGGAGCCCGGCTCCTGACGCCTGTCGCGTCTTATACTCGATCTATAGGCAGAACTGGAGCCCGGCTCCTGACGCCTGACGCGTCTTATACTCGATCTATAGGCAGAACTGGAGCCCGGCTCCTGACGCCTGTCACGTTTTATACTCGATCTATAGGCAGAACTGGAGCCCGGCTCCTGACGCCTGTCACGTCTTATACTCGATCTATAGGCAGAACTGGAGCCCGGCTCCTGACGCCTGTCACGTCTTATACTCGATCTATAGGCAGAACTGGAGCCCGGCTCCTGACGCCTGTCACGTCTTATACTCGATCTATAGGCAGAACTGGAGCCCGGCTCCTGACGCCTGTCACGTCTTATACTCGATCTATAGGCAGAACTGGAGCCCGGCTCCTGACGCCTGTCGCGTCTTATACTCGATCTATAGGCAGAACTGGAGCCCGGCTCCTGACGCCTGTCACGTCTTATACTCGATCTATAGGCAGAACTGGAGCCCGGCTCCTGACGCCTGTCACGTCTTATACTCGATCTATAGGCAGAATTGTTTTTTTTGGGGGGGTTTTGGATGGCAATCGAAAGATTGGAACCCCTGGCAAGTTTTTATGGCTTCCTGTGCCCCCCACTGGGGAGATCTGCCCTCTATGGGATGGACGGGGAATCAACAAATAGGTACAACTAAGAGGAATCCCCCCCCCCCTCACTTTATAGAGATTTCCTCTCACTTCCTGTTGCATCTCCAGAACAGGAAGTGAAGATAAATATAGACTGAGACAATAAAACACAGAAAGGGAAAAATAAGTGAACAAGAGTTGGAATCGTTCTTGCTGGTGTCATGTATATTGGTAGGGTCACTCAGGTGGGCTTTCTTCCATGGCCCCTCATACACAGTATCTGACAAAAGTAAGTACACCCCTAAGTCACATTTTTGTATGACCACTGTGCCAAGCTGCCAGACCTCAAATGCGAGTCCCAGCCGAGCCGGCCATCCGGACATACTTGAAGCTCCGCCCCCAGTGTCGTGTACGGACGTCGACGTGCTGGCGTCAAAAGGGCGCCAACCGCCGTCCATCCAGGGTGTTCCACACAGCCAAATCTGTCATAAGCAGAAACCTAATAAAAACCTAATATATAAAAATATATAAGTACACCCCTCTCTCCTATTTGTGTAAATGTATCTTTTCTTCTATCTTTTCATGTGACAACACTGAAGAGATGACACTTTGCTACAATGTAAAGTAGTGAGTGTACAGCTTGTGTAACAGTGTAAATTTCCTCTCCCCTCAAAATAACTCAACACACAGCCAATAATGTCTAAACTGCTGGCAACAAAAGTGAGGACACCCCTAAGTGAAAATGTCCAAATTGGGCCCAATTAGCCATTTTCCCTCCCCGGTGTCATGTGACTCGTTAGTGTTACAAGGTCTCAGGTGTGAATGGGGAGCAGGTGTGATAAATTTGGTGTTATCGCTCTCACTCTCTCATACTGGTCACTGGAAGTACAACATGGCACCTCATGGCAAAGAACTCTCTGAGGATCTGAAAAAAAAGAATTGTTGCTCTACATAAAGATGGGCGGGGCTATAAGAAGATTGCCAAGACCCTGAAACTGAGCTGCAGCACGGGGGCCAAGACCATCCAGCGGTATCAGTGCTGGGACAAGGTCACCTAGAGCCCAGGGCGAGCATGCCAAACTGCGTCCTCCCCCCCCAAGTAGTATGACAATTGTGTGTCAGCTAACCCCCCCCCCCAAAAAAAATTGGGCACTAATCTGCATGATTACCTCCTAAGCATAAATTCCCCCTAATCGCAATACAAATCGGCCCCCCTGCTGAAATCCCCCCTCTCAGCACAAATCTTTGCCCCTCCAAATCCCCCAAGAAAAAAATGCCCCCCCTAAAAAATCACCCCTCCTAGCACAAATCCACCACCCCATTCCCCCATTCCCTTCTTAGTACAAACGCCCCCCAATTATCCATACTAGCACAAATCTTCCCCAATCCCCCCCCCCCAAAAAAATGCTCCTCCTAGCACAAACCCCCCAAATTCCCTCCTAGCATAAATACTCTTCTCCCATCCCCCTCTCAACACAAATCCCCCTGAATCACCACTCGTACTAGCACCCCCCCCATATTTCTCCTCCTAGAACAATTATTTCCCCCTGCTGCCCCCCAAATTCATCCTCCCAACACAAATGCCCTCCCCTTTAATCTCCTTGCAGTGCCCCCCAAGCTCACATGACACCACAGTGCCCAGGGCAGCTGCCCCCCTGCCCACCCCTTGTCCCGGCCCTGAGCGGTATAACAGGACAGGTTCCCCTCAGAACAGGCCTCGCCATGGTCCACCAAAGAAGTTGAGGTCACTTGCTCAGCGTCATATGCAGAGGTTGTCTTTGGGAAATAGACGTATGAGTGCTGCCAGCATTGCTGCAGAGGGTGAAGGGGTGGGGGAGGGGTCAGCCTGTCAGTGCTCAGACCATACGCCGCACACTGCATCGAATTGGTCTGCATGGCTGTCGTCCCAGAAGGAAGCCTCTTCTAAAGATGATGCACAAGAAAGACCACAAACAGTTTGCTGAAGACAAGCAGACTAAGGACATGGATTACTGGAACCATGTCCTGTGGTCTGATGAGACCAAGATAAACTTATTTGGTGTCAGATGGTGTCAGGCGTGTGTGGCGGCAACCAGGTGAGGAGGACAAAGACAAGTGTGTCTTCCCTACAGTCAGGCATGGTGGTGGGAGTGTCATGGTCTGGGGCTGCATGAGTGCTGCCGGCACTGGGGGGCTACAGATCATTGGGGGAACCATGAATGCCAACATGTACTGTGACATACTGAAGCAGAGCCTGATCCCCTCCCTTCAGAGACTGGACTGCAGGGTAGTATTCCAACATGATAACCACCCCAAACACACCTCCAAGACCACCACTGTCTTGCTAAGGAAGCTGAGGGTAAAGGTGATGGACTGGCCAAGCATGTCTCCAGACCTAAACCCTCCCCCACCAGCATGGAGACTGACAGCTCCGGGTCTGTACTGTCAGGAGACGGGAGGACCGCCTCCTGATCACTGTGATAGCCTGCGATTGGTTATCCCAGTGATCATTAGCTGTAGAACTCACCCCTGTACTGTACACTTTCTTTTCTAAAAGGAAAAAAAAAAGATACATTGTATTATTAGGTCATAGGTTGTATTACGGTTGATCAACATTGTAATATTATGTCAATTATGGTATTACTGTGCAACGCTGTATCCTGGCCTAGGCAAACAAGGCCCAGGCCTAGGGCAGCACTTTGCAGGGGGGCAGCATGGAAAGAGTCCCCAGCGGCTTGTGCTGCACTGTTAGCGTAACACGAGCTGCTTCTACTTTTGACTGTCCTGTCATCCTGGACCACAAACCTTCCTCACTGTGCTATATGTTTTCTGCTGCATCATTGGCATGTTATATCTTCTTAGTCCTCTCCATAAAATGATCAGAAATTTGTGCTTAAATTAGAACTATAGGCAACACTTCTTTTTTCATTTTGGATAGAGTAAGGGAGGGTTATAGTCCCTGTCAGCTTGTTTTTACCATCCCTGTCCCAATGCAGCGATTTCCTTTCACTTCCTGCCTTATAGACAAACAGAAAGTGAGAGAAAATCGATGCAAATTAAGGGAATCCAATGCTCCCCCAGGCCCTAAGAACTAGTGTCCCCACTGGAAAATTTCAGGGTGGGTCCTTAACAGCAAGGGGTGTGACCTTGACAGGAAGGGGTGGGTCATATTTAAATTAGGGGGTGCAGTTTAGTCGGGCCTAGGGCAGCACAAAACCTAAATACACTACTGTTACTATGTATTAACATTCTGCAGTATTATTATGTTATATGTTGTATTATTGTGTCATACTTTGTTTTTTCTTCTCAATAAAGGAAAAGAATAGAACCAAAAAAGTTGGTGTAAAAAAAAAAATATTTTTTTTTCAAAACCTTTTCAAAACACACAAGCAGTGCCAGCAAAGGATTATCCACTGCCAAGGGCAAAGATGCCAAATTATGCCCCCCCCCCCCCTTTTATTTTTTTGCAAGCTTATGAGAAGGAGGGGGAGGGAGGGAGAGCACAGCCTGCACCTCCTCCCGACTCTCTCTTTGCCACTTCCAGCACTGGGCTGACAGAAGTAGTGATGCCGCTGTCACAACTCTTGTCAGCCTTATAGTAGAAGGAACCTTGTGGCGCCCCCATCCTTACAATACATTCTGCACCCAGGGAATTTGTCCCTTGTCCTGGCCCTGCACGCAAGAAAGGTGACAACGCTGCTGCTGTGTAGAGTTCATACGAAGGCAGCGTTGTCACATTATCAGTGGAAGTGCACAGGGAAGATTTTTATGTGAATATTATATTAACCGCTTGCCGACCGGCTCACGCCGATATACGTCGGCAGAATGGCGCGTACAGGCAGATTAACGTACCTGTACGTCGCCTTTAAGACGCGGCACTGTGGGCGGGCTCTGTGAGTGTGTTCGCGGGGACTCGATTTGCGCGGGGGATACCCGCGATCGTCTCACGGAGAGGAAGAACGGAGAAATGCTGATGTAAACAAGTATTTCCCTATTCTTCCTAGTGACAGGACACTGATCACGGCTCCCTGTAATATGGATCGGTGATCAGTGTCGTGTCACACGTAGCCCATCCCCCCTACAGTTAGAACACATCCCTAGGACACACTTAACCCCTTCAGCGCCCCCTCCTGGTTAACCCCCTTCACTGACAGTCACATTTACACAGTAATAAGTGCATATTTATAGCACTGATCGCTGTGTAAATGTGAATGGTCCCAAAATAGCGCCAAAAGTGTCCGATGTGTCCGCCATAATGTCGCACTCGCGATAAAAATCGCTGATCGCCGCCATTACTAGTAAAAAAAAAAAATATTAATAAAATGCCATAAAACTATCCCCTATTTTGTAGACGCTATAACTTTTGCGCAAACCAATCAATAAACGCTTATTGCAATTTTTTTTTACCAAAAATATGTAGAAGAAGAATGCGTATCGGACTAAACTATTTTTTGGGGATATTTATTATAGCAAAAAGTTAAAAATATTGCTTTTTTTTGTTTATATCGCAAAAAATAAAAGCCGCAGAGGTGATCAAATACCAACAAAAGAAAGATCAATTTGTGGGGAAAAAAAGGACGTCAATTTTGTTTGGGTGCCACGTCGCACGACCCCGCAATTGTCAGTTAAAGCGACGCAGTGCCGAATGGCAAAAAGGGGCCTGGTCCTTGGCCAGCCAAATGGTCCGGGGCTGAAGTGGTTAAAGGATAAGAAATGGGGGTTGTGGTAGACAGGTGTTGTTTTGAAAGTAAAAGTAAAAGAAAAAATTCTGGACTTTAGAGTGGGAAGGTTCTTCTTCAAGTGCCCACATTGCTGCCTGGTGATGTTTGACGTTCCCCTTTGAGAGGAACCACACAGGGTCCTAAAGACTCCAGCGGTGGTTTGGTAATGTAATCACAATGGGTGGCGACAAGACTGGGCCCAGACCACAGAGTGAGAGGGTCCTTCTTCGGGTGCTATTCCCATTGTTTTAGAGGAGCTTGTGTCAAACGCTGGACCCAAGCTTGCTAGCATAGTGTCAATAGGAGTCAACCCTAACCCTGGCCTTTTTTTAAAGAGGCCCGACCTATGACACTAGAGTTTGTGGACAGAAATATGTCTCTCTTCGAAACTGATGTAGGAACCCAATTTGAAAGGGATACAGCCATGTGTACCAATCTTTCCAAGATAAAAGGCCAGCAACACGAGCCGAAAGGAGGAATGTGTCAGGGGACAACACTCAGAGGCGGCTCTAGGCTTTGTGAGGCCTTAGGCAAAACTTGACATGGGGCCCCACTCACGCCCATGATGGGAAAAATAATTGCGCTTTAATAACTAAGGGGCGGGGCCACCCGGTGATGTCACCTGGTGAACCCGCCCCCTTGTGACATCATTGACTGAGGGCATGCTGGGTCATTAACGTCACAAGGGGTGGTGTCACCGATATTCACTGGTTGTTAGGGACGCTGGCGGCCCCGCTCCTGAGTCAGGGCTCTTAACGTTGCCTGGGCACAGCAGCATTAAGGTCCACTGTCGCTCAAAACTGGGGCAATACATTGGGTAAGTTAGGCAGCTGCGAGGCCCCTGTGAGTGAGAGGCCTTAGGCGACCGCCTAATTTGCCTAATTAAAGAGCCACCTCTGACAACACTAGAAGCCACTTTACAAGAGAGAAACAATACTGCCAGGACCAAAAACCTGTTTTCCTGCAATCACTTGAAATGCCTGGAGTCCTGTTTGCTATGGAAATGGTGGACCAGCTGTAACGGAGGCAAGGAGCTTTTAGTGTCAATTAAGACGACTCATGTATGAGAACATGTAGTTGCCATCATCCCTTGTGAACTGAAGAAGTATTGGAAAACCTCTATTGTGGGATTTTTAAGGCAACAACATTTTTGATTTTGTTGCCTTAAAAATCCCACAATAGAGGTTTTCCAATACTTCTTCAGGGACTTTTAGTGTATCCTTACTGCATACGGACTAGTGACTTTGCTAGGAAAGGATAGGTAGCATGTACAAGAATATATGTATTCATTTTTGCAGCTCTCTGTATGTCTTGTATTGTATTCCTATAACTGTAAATAATAGAAGATGGGCTTTAATACTTACATTATCACCAAGAAAATGTCCCAGTAGTCCTTACACTTCCCGCGCCAATGCAAACTCAATTGCTCTGATGTATGCTTTACAGTCGAAAACATCCACAGCCAAACTGCATTTCACATTTAATATTCCTTTGACTTGTCCCATTTTTGGTGTCAATGGCTGAACTGTGATGCAACGTTTATTTAATGATGTTCATCTTCTCCTGTATAGGATACGAGCAGCTCGGGATTGGTTTATTTGAAGTATTCAACTTCAATCCCCCACCAGAAAGAGAAAGAAACAATACTACCAGGACCAAGAACCCGTTTTCCTGCAATTTCTTTAAATGCCTGGGGTCCTGTTTGCTACGGAAATGGTGGACCAACTCTAACAGAGGCAAGGGCCTTATGGTGTATCCTTACTGCATACAGACTAGTGCCTTTGCTAGGAAAGGATAGGTAGCATATGCAAGTATATATGTATGCATATTTGTAGCTCTCTGTATGTCTTGTGTTGTATTCCTGTAACTATAAATAATAGAAGATGGGCTTTAATACTTATTATCACCAATAAAATGTCCCAGTAGTCCTTACACTTCCCATGCCAACATACCAGAGCCAGGGGCAGCCCGTCCATTGTGGGTGCATGGGCGCCGCCTCCCCTATCCACTGACGCCGCCCTCCCTATCTATGTGCCCGGCCCCTTTCAGGACGCCGGGCCCATGAATTCCTAGGGCGTGGGGTGTTTTTTGAAGCATCCGATTAGAGCCAGAGGCTCTAATAGGCTTCAAAATAGGGTGGGCTCGGGGGAAAGAGAGCATTGCGTCTGAAACCCACCCAGCTACGTTGCAACAGCGAATGAATATTCGCTGTTGCAACACCGATCCTCCTCTCAGCCAATCGAGAAACGGGTCTGATACCCATCACCTGATTGGCTGAAAGGACAGGCGATCCTATTGGACGCCTAGGAGGAGGTGAGGAGACACACAACGGAAGTGAGGAGGAGAAAACACAGGAGCCGATGCCCGCCGCAGCCCGATGTCCACTGATGCCCAGAGCCCCGCCGCAGCCTGATGTCCACTAATGCTCCGAGCCCCGCCGCTGCTTGATGAGCACGCCGAAGTCCAATCCTTGCTGATGCCCGATGTGCCCTCCACCTAGATGGGGTAAGTGCCGGTGGACCGGCAGACAGCCACTGACCAGAGCCAATTTCTTGAAATGCCTGGGGTCCTGTTTGCTACGGAAATGGTGGACCAGCTCTAACAGAGGCAAGGGACTTTTAGTGTATCCTTACTGCATACAGACTAGTGCTTTTACTAGGAAAGGATAGGTAGTATATGCAAGTATATACAGCATGCATATTTGTAGCTCTCTGTATGTCTTGTGTTGTATTCCTGTAACTGTAAATAATAGAAGATGGGCTTTAATACTTACCTTATCGCCAATAAAATGTCCCAGTAGTCCTTACACTTCCCATGCCAACATGCCAGAGCCAGCCCGTCCATTGTGGGCACGCGGGCGCCGCCTCCCCTATCCACTGCCGCCGCCCTCCCTATCTATCTATGTGCCCGGCCCCTTTCAGGACGCTGGGCGCATGAATTCCTAGGGCGTGGGGTGTTTTTTTAAGCACCCGATTAGAGCCAGAGGCTCTAATAGGCTTCAAAATAGGGTGGGCTCGAGGGAAAGAGAGCATTGCGTCTGAAACCCACCCAGCTGCGTTGCAACAGCGAATGAATATTCGCTGTTGCAACACCGATCCTCCTCTCAGCCAATCGAGAAACGGGTCTGATACCCATCACCCGTTTGGCTGAAAGGACAGGCGATCCTATTGGATGCCTAGGAGGAGATGAGGAGACGCACAACGGAAGTGAGGAGGAGAAAACACAGGAGCCGATGCCCGCCGCAGCCCGATGTCCACTGGTGCCCTGAGCCCCGCCGCTGCTCGATGAGCCCGCTGCTGCCCGATCCCCGTCGCTGCTCGATGTGCACGCCGATGTCCAATCCTCACCAATGCCCGATGTGCCCGCCACCTAGATGGGGTAAGTGCCGGTGGACCGGCAGACAGCCACTGACCAGAGCCAATTTCTTGAAATGCCTGGGGTCCTGTTTGCTACGGAAATGGTGGACCAGCTCTAACAGAGGCAAGGGACTTTTAGTGTATCCTTACTGCATACAGACTAGTGCTTTTACTAGGAAAGGATAGGTAGTATATGCAAGTATATACAGTATGCATATTTGTAGCACTCAGTATGTCTTGTATTGTATTCCTGTAATGGTTTCCTTGGCTTTACTGCAGTCATTAGCCAAATAGCAAGAATTAGCAAAACAACTGTGAGTTGTATTACTTCCCAGTTGAAAACAGAGGGATCCAATGTTACCTGAAGATGGGCTTTACTACTTACCTTATCACTAGGGATGAGCTTCGTGTTCGAGTCGAACATACGTTCGACTCGAACATCGGCTGTTCGATCGTTCGACGAAGATCGAACGATTTGGGCCGTTCGCGCCAAATTCGAGTGACGCGAACGGCCCACAATGCACTACGCCATCGCAGTGTCATCCAGGCGCTGTGATTGGCCAAGCATGCACTGTGACCCCGCATGCTTGGCCAATCACAGCGCCGGCAGCGAGGAGAGCAATGATTGGCCACAGGCAGGATGCCTGTGGCCAATTATTGCTGAGGGTGTTTAGTACACGCCCCACACTATAAAAGGCCGCCAGCACGGCGGCCTAGTGTAGTGTGTTCCGGAGCAGGGATAGAGCAGCATAGGCAGGGACAGTGACTGTTATTTCTTTCTTGCTTAACCTGGATTCCTTTAGTTTAGGGAAAGAGAAGGATAGGTAGGGAGAGTGTCAGTGTGTTTTGTGCTTGTGCTATAGTGTGCTTAAAAAAAACATTTATTCTAGGGACAGAAAACTGTAGGTAGGGACAGTGTCAGTTTCTTTCACTCTGCAAGTCCTTGTTTCCAGGGACCTGGAAGGACAGTGAGTGAATTGTCCTTGTGCTATATTGTGCTTAAAAAAACATTTATTCTAGGGACAGAAAACTGTAGGTAGGGAGAGTGTCAGTTTATTTCACTCTGCAAGTCCTTGTTTCCAGGGACCTGGAAGGACAGTGAGTGAATTGTCCTTGTGCTATATTGTGATTAAAAAAAACATTTTTTCTAGGGACAGAAAACTGTAGGTAGGGAGAGTGTTTTTTTTCTTTCACTCTGCAAGTCCTTGTTTCCAGGGACCTGTAAGGACAGTGAGTGAATTGTCCTTGTGCTATATTGTGCTTAAAAAAAACATTTATTCTAGGGACAGAAAACTGTAGGTAGGGAGAGTGTCAGTTTATTTCACTCTGCAAGTCCTTGTTTCCAGGGACCTGTAAGGACAGTGAGTGAATTGTCCTTGTGCTATATTGTGATTAAAAAAAACATTTTTTCTAGGGACAGAAAACTGTAGGTAGGGAGAGTGTTTTTTTTCTTTCACTCTGCAAGTCCTTGTTTCCAGGGACCTGTAAGGACAGTGAGTGAATTGTCCTTGTGCTATATTGTGCTTAAAAAAAACATTTATTCTAGGGACAGAAAACTGTAGGTAGGGAGAGTGTCAGTTTATTTCACTCTGCAAGTCCTTGTTTCCAGGGACCTGTAAGGACAGTGAGTGAATTGTCCTTGTGCTATATTGTGATTAAAAAAAACATTTTTTCTAGGGACAGAAAACTGTAGGTAGGGAGAGTGTTTTTTTTCTTTCACTCTGCAAGTCCTTGTTTCCAGGGACCTGTAAGGACAGTGAGTGAATTGTCCTTGTGCTATATTGTGCTTAAAAAAACATTTATTCTAGGGACAGAAAACTGTAGGTAGGGAGAGTGTCAGTTTATTTCACTCTGCAAGTCCTTGTTTCCAGGGACCTGTAAGGACAGTGAGTGAATTGTCCTTGTGCTATATTGTGATTAAAAAAAACATTTTTTCTAGGGACAGAAAACTGTAGGTAGGGAGAGTGTCAGTTTATTTCACTCTGCAAGTCCTTGTTTCCAGGGACCTGTAAGGACAGTGAGTGAATTGTCCTTGTGCTATATTGTGATTAAAAAAAACATTTTTTCTAGGGACAGAAAACTGTAGGTAGGGAGAGTGTTTTTTTTCTTTCACTCTGCAAGTCCTTGTTTCCAGGGACCTGGAAGGACAGTGAGTGAATTCTCCTTGTGCTATATTGTGCTTAAAAAAAACATTTATTCTAGGGACAGAAAACTGTAGGTAGGGAGAGTGTCAGTTTATTTCACTCTGCAAGTCCTTGTTTCCAGGGACCTGTAAGGACAGTGAGTGAATTGTCCTTGTACTATATTGTGCTTAAAAAAACATTTATTCTAGGGACAGAAAACTGTAGGTAGGGAGAGTGTCAGTTTATTTCACTCTGCAAGTCCTTGTTTCCAGGGACCTGGAAGGACAGTGAGTGAATTGTCCTTGTGTTATATTGTGATTAAAAAAAACATTTTTTCTAGGGACAGAAAACTGTAGGTAGGGAGAGTGTTTTTTTTCTTTCACTCTGCAAGTCCTTGTTTCCAGGGACCTGTAAGGACAGTGAGTGAATTGTCCTTGTGCTATATTGTGATTAAAAAAAACATTTATTCTAGGGACAGAAAACTGTAGGTAGGGAGAGTGTTTTTTTTCTTTCACTCTGCAAGTCCTTGTTTCCAGGGACCTGTAAGGACAGTGAGTGAATTGTCCTTGTGCTATATTGTGATTAAAAAAAACATTTTTTCTAGGGACAGAAAACTGTAGGTAGGGAGAGTGTTTTTTTTCTTTCACTCTGCAAGTCCTTGTTTCCAGGGACCTGTAAGGACAGTGAGTGAATTGTTCTTGTGCTATATTGTGATTAAAAAAAACATTTTTTCTAGGGACAGAAAACTGTAGGTAGGGAGAGTGTTTTTTTTCTTTCACTCTGCAAGTCCTTGTTTCCAGGGACCTGTAAGGACAGTGAGTGAATTGTCCTTGTGCTATATTGTGCTTAAAAAAAACATTTATTCTAGGGACAGAAAACTGTAGGTAGGGAGAGTGTCAGTTTCTTTCACTGTGAAAGTCCTTGTTTCAAGGGACAGAGAAGGACACCTGAAGGTAGCCCTTATTGCTTTTTTCCCATCACCCTGCAGGCCATCTATTAGAATGTCTGGAAGGCAAACAAGGAGAGGCAGACAGTCAGGAGGCAATAAAAGAGGGCAAGCAGGCTCTGTGTCTGGGGGCAACAGTGCTGGTCGTGGACGCGGTGCATTGTCATCAGCACATGGCCATGGGACACGCTTGTCCTTCTTTTCGGCAGCTGGACATGTTGAGCCACATCATGCCGAAGACTTGGTAGAGTGGATGACCAAGCCCTCCTCCTCCTCCTCATCCTCTCTCACCCAGGCTCAGGGTACTGGAAAAGCAGCTGCCAAAGCGTCCTCTTCCCTGGTATCAATGTCAGACAAATCATCAGTCACTCCTTCCCTAGACCCACCATGTCCTCCTCCTGAGGAGTCCCCCGAACTGTTTCAGCACAGTGTTGGGTACATGCTCCAGGAGGATGCCCAGCGTTTCGAAGGGTCTGATGATGAAACCCAGCTAGAGGAAGGCAGTAGCGTGAGAGCAGACAGAGGGGATGCTCAAGAAGGACACCAATCTGGCAGTCATGTTCCAGCAGCTGCAGCATACTGCCAGATTGGCTCCAGTGATGAGGAGGGAGGTGATGATGAGGTCACTGACTCCACGTGGGTGCCTAATAGGAGAGAGGAGGAGGAGGAGGATGAGGAGGAGGCACATCTCCAACGAGACAGGATGCCCTTTGGTGGCCAGCGTAAGGGCAGTACACCGACGGAATCACACCGCAGAGCTCCGCCTGTGCAGGGCGCTGCCTCTGCCCGTCATTCAAAAAGTTCTTTGGTGTGGGCCTTTTTTGAGGCTAGTGCATCAGATCGCACAGCTGCTGTTTGCAACATATGTCTCAAGCGTATATCGCGTGGCCAAAACATCAGCCGCTTGGGTACCACATGCCTGACCAGACATATGTTGACCTGCCATGCAGCTCGTTGGCAAGCCTACCTCAAAGACCCACACCAAAGAACAAAGCGGACCTCTCCTTGCACCGCATCAGCTGGGATCTCCAACCCCACTATAACTTCAGTCCTCTCTGAAACATGCACTGAGAGGAATGAAGGTGTAGAATTAGGTGTGTCACAGCCAAGTACTTGCGCCCACTCTGCTAGCAGTACACCGACGTCCGATTCTAGCAGGCAAATTTCCCTGCCCCAGCTGCTGGACCGTCGAAAGAAGTTCACTCCCAGCCATCCACATGCCCAGCGGTTGAATGCTAGCTTGGCTAAATTGCTAGCGCTTCAACTGCTGCCTTTTCAGTTGGTAGACTCGGCCCCCTTCCGTGAGTTTGTGCAATGTGCAGTTCCTCAGTGGCAGGTTCCCAAACGCCACTTTTTCTCACGGAAGGCTATTCCGGCTCTCTACCGGCATGTGGAAGGCAATGTCTTGGCCTCGCTGGACAGGGCGGTCAGCGGTAAGGTGCATATTACCGCTGACTCATGGTCCAGCAGGCATGGACAGGGACGTTACCTTTCTTTCACGGCCCATTGGGTCACTCTTTTGGCAGCTGGGAAGGATTCAGGACAAGGTGCAGTAGTGTTGGAGGTTGTCCCACCGCCACGCCTCCAAAATGCTACTACTGGTTGTGACACACCTCTCTCCTCCACCCCCTCCTCTTCTTCTTCCTCCATGGCCTCTTCCTGTGGTTTGTCCTATGAACCAGCGGTGCTCCGTAGCCGTTCACGGGGCTACGCAAGTACGCAGGCAAAAAGATGCCATGCCGTGCTTGCGCTGGTGTGTTTGGGGGACAGAAGCCACACTGGGGCAGAGGTCCTGTCTGCTCTGCAGGGCCAGGCCGAGAGGTGGTTGACGCCACGCCAGCTTAAGCCAGGAATGGTGGTTTGCGACAATGGCACCAACCTCCTCTCCGCCCTCCGACAGGGACAACTGACCCATGTGCCCTGTGTGGCTCACGTCCTTAACCTGGTGGTGCAGCGCTTCTTGGGCAGGTACCCGGGCTTACAGGATGTCCTGAGGCAGGCCAGGAAAGTCTGTGTGCATTTCCGCAGATCTTATAATGCCAGTGCTCGCCTGGCTGAGCTGCAAAAGGAGTTGAACCTGCCCAAGAACCGCCTTATATGTGACATGCCCACCAGGTGGAACTCAACGTTGGCCATGCTGCAGCGGCTGCACACGCAGCAGAGGGCCATCAATGAGTACCTGTGCGACTACGGCACCAGGACAGGGTCAGGGGAGCTTGGTTTTTTTTCTCCACGCCAGTGGGGCATGATCAGGGATGCATGCACTGTCCTGGCACCATTTGAGGAGGCCACGAGGATGGTGAGCAGTGACAGTGCATGCATCAGTGACACTGTACCTCTTGTCCACCTGTTGGAGCACACGCTGCGTGGAATAATGGACAGGGCACTTGAGGCAGAACAGAGGCAGGAAGAGGAGGACTTCCTTGCCTCTCAAGGCCCCCTTTACCCAGACAGTGTTCCTTCTGTCCCACCCATCGCACAGGAAGAGGAGGAGGAGGAGGAGGAGGAGGAGGAGGATTGTGTCAGCATGGAGGTGGAGGCTGGCACTCAGCATCATCAGCAGCAGTCTTTTAGGGATGATTTACAGTCCCAAGAAACCAGTGGACTTGTACGTGGCTGGGAGGAGGTGGCTGCGGATCATGTCGTCCTTAGTGACCCAGAGGACTCCGGAGCGAATGCCTCAGCAAACCTACGCTGCATGGCCTCCCTGATCCTGCAAAGTCTGCGGAAGGATCCTCGTATTCTTCGGATCAAGGAGAGGGACCATTACTGGCTGGCCACTCTCCTTGATCCACGGTACAAGGGTAAGGTTGCGGACCTTATGTTACCGTCGCAGAGGGAGCAGAGGATGAGACAACTCCGGGAGGCCTTGCAGAAAGGTCTGTGCAACGCGTTCCCAGAGACTGGGAGGTTGCAAACTCCTGGTCCTGGACAACGAGTTGCTGAGGCTTCGGCCAGTCAAAGAAGGAGCGGTGGGGAAGGTGGCCGTCTGACCGATGCGTTCAGACAATTCTTTAGTCCGCAGCCCCAAAGTATGATCGGTTCCAGCAACCATCGCCAGCGTCTGATAAACATGGTGCAGGAATATCTAGGGGCAAGGTCAGACTTGGACACCTTCCCCACCGAAAATCCTCTGGCTTACTGGGTCTTGAGGATGGATCACTGGCCAGAGCTTGCACAGTATGCAATTGAGCTACTGGCCTGTCCTGCATCCAGCGTTCTTTCGGAACGCACATTCAGTGCTGCTGGAGGATTTGTCACGGATCACAGGGTGCGCCTGTCCACCGACTCGGTTGATCGACTGACTTTCATCAAGATGAACCAGTCTTGGATCACCACCAGCTACCACACACCTGATGCTGATATAACAGACTAATTGATTTTAACATGTCACATCCCTTCAAGACTGATGCTGATGCTGAGTGCCTGTGCTGTTATGTTGACTGGCTATCCTCCTCCTCCGAGTCCTCAATGATACGATTGATGATGATAGCTTGTAAGATCATTTTTGTTTATGGGTGCCGCCAACAGTGCCTAACGCCCAATTTTTCAGCCCCTGTTTAACAGGGGCGTGTAATTACAATTTTTGAAGCAATACTTTGCAACAGGGCTCATTGCTGTGCTCCAAGTACAGTATCTGTGAGGAGTTGCAGTGTTGTGCCACCAGTGCCTAAGGCCCAATTTTTCAGCCCCTGTTTAACAGGGGCGTGTCATTACAATTTTTGAAGCAATACTTTGCAACAGGGCTCATTGCTGTGCTCCAAGTACAGTATCTGTGAGGGGTTGCAGTGTTGTGCCACCAGTGCCTAAGGCCCAATTTTTCAGCCCCTGTTCAACAGGGGCATGCAATTACAATTCTTGATCTAATAATTCACAGCAGGGCCCATTGCTGCACCCACCAAGAGTAACTGTCAGGGCTTACAGTGTTGTGGCACCAGCACCACCATCAAAGGCCCAATTTTTACTACCACTGTTCAACAATTATATGTAATTAAAATTCCTGATATAATAGTTCACAGCAGGGCGTTCCAGCACCAACCAAGAGTAACTGTGAGTGCTTACAGTGTTGTGCCAACACCAACAACTAAGGGGCCTATTTCTGCAGAGTATATACGGCAGGTCCCTACTTTCAAACATACAACTTACAAACGACTCCTACTTGCAAACGCAAGAAGACAACAGGAAGTGAGAGGAAATCTACCACTAGGAAGGAAAATTCTCTCCTGTAAGAATAAATATGGGAGAAAGGTGTCTCCTCTGTACTGATGCTTTATCAGCAATCCTTGTTTCAAGAAAAACACCACATTTCAAAAACAGTTGTCATTGGGACGGAAAGTGAGGTGAAATGTTCTGAACAGGGGCACAGACAGCAAAACAAATGTTACAGGGGTGATAACCCTTACCTATGTTTTCCAAAAAGTTTAAAAATAGATTTTTGGTCTGGAGCTACACTTAAACAATGTACCTGTTCAAAATTACAAACAGATTCTACATAAGAACAAACCTACAGTCCCTGTCTTGTATGCACCGCCTGTATAGGGCTGTTCAGAGTATATAGGGCCTTTTTTATTTTATGTGCGGGGTTCCCCTTAATATCCATACAAGACCCAAAGGGGCTGGTAATGGGCTGGGGTAGGGGGGGGGGTCATGGGGTAGCTATGCCATTTTTCTTAAAGAATTTCATCCATATTACCGGGACCAGACATTACATTAAAGCCGCAAGCAGTTTTAAATGGCTTTTTTTTCCTTTAGAAGTGTCATTTTGTGCAGGGACAGTTCTAAACACGGGAAACACGTGGCACTTCACAGGCATACTTTAGACACCCCCCAGGTACGATATTTAAAGGAATATTTGACTTTTTTTTTTCACTTTATGCATCATTAAAATGACTGCTCCCGAAAAACGACCGTTTTTAAAACTTCTTTTTGCATTGATACATGTCCCCTGGTGCAGAACCCGGGTTCCCAAACCCTTTTTAGGACAATAACATGCATAATAGTTGTTATAATTAGCACTTTAGAATTCGAACGTTCGCATCCATTGTATTTAATAGGGTTCTAATGTTCGTTCGAACTTTCGGTCCGTTCGCGGGTTCTGGTGCGAACCGAACCCGGGGGTGTTCGGCTCATCACTACTTATCACCAATAAAGTGTCCCAATAGTCCTTACACTTCCCACACCAACATACCAGAGACAATACAAAGTGAATGGCTCTGACGTATGCTTTTCAGTTGGAACACCTTCGCAGCCAAGCTACATTTCACATTTAATATTCCTCCGACGTGTCCCATTTGTTGGTGTCAATGGCTGCACTGTGATGTAATGTGTAGTTAATGATGTTTTTCCTTTCCTCTATAGGATACGCGCCGCTTGGCGTCGGTTTATTTGAAATATTAAACATAATTCTGCGGCCAAAAATCCCCCGTAAATGTCTGTATATGGAGCGTACCTTGCTGGCCAAGACAGAAGTCCCGGGGGGGGGGGGGGGGGGCGACTAAATATATAAGTAAGCAGAAGGCGGCATGAAATATTCATTGAAATCCCGGTGCCACCTCTCCGCTTTCCATTCCCGGGGGCGAGGCAACAGGAGAAGAGATGAAGTGCAATGTGACTTTATTCCGGCTCGGCCAATGAGAGTCTTTCCAGTGTTTACATTCTGCGTCGTGTCTTATGGCTCTTTCCACCACTCCCTTTATATTCCTTTGGATTCTTGCCCTAAAGGGGAACGCTCGTATGTTTTCAGTGAATTCTGCGAGTTATATTTACATCTGTTTAAATTGGTCGCTAGGAACGAGTGAAACTGAGACTTTTCATTTCCCTGAAATTTTGGCAAATAATCAGAAGACGTGGCGTAAAACCCCCCCTGGGGGGTACTACAGTACAAGTAGGGGTATAAACGGGGCTTTTATCAGCGGGAACGCGGTGGTGTGCAGTTCTGGCTTCTCCAGCAGTGAATGGATGTAATAGTAAGAGGTGCTCGAAGGTCTTCTGATGCTGGCTACTGTCACTGGGGTGTGTAATGTTTCTGGGGGGGGATCTACTATTGTGGAGGGGCAACAGGGACGGCCCGTCCATTAATGGCGCACAGGCACCGCCCCCCTGTCCATTGCCACCTCCCCTATTCATGCGTCTGGCCCCCTGTCAGGACACCAGATGGATTCCAATGCGGGGGGGGCTGTTTTTTTTTTTAAGCACCGATTAGAGAAAGAGGCTCTAATAGGCTTCAATATAGGGTGGTCTCGGGTCGCAGAGAGTGCGCTCCGAGCCCACCCAGGTCTGTTACAGCAGTGAATCAATATTCGCTGTTGTAACACTGATCCTCCTCCCGGGCCAATCAGGAAACGGGTTTTGACACCGGACACCCGATTGGTTGAAAGGACAGGCAATCCTATTGAACGCCTAGAAGGAGGAGGGCGGAAGCCGCCGTGATGCAGAGAGGACACAGGAGCTGCTGCCCGCCGCTCATAGGAGCCCGTTCGCCTGCAACCGATGGGGTAAGTGCCGGGGGTGGGTGCTGACCGACCAACCAACCCAGAGTGGGGGGGTTGGGTGTTTGCCCCCCCCCCCCAAAAAAACAACCAACAGCCACCATTGAGGGGGAAACATCTACTTTTACTGTAAATGGGGGGGGGTATACAGTTGTTGGCTGCTGGGGGATCTGTAGTCACTGGGATGTGTAGCTCTATTGTTGTTGGGGGGTTTATTGTTGCTAGTGGGGGGGTTGCTAGTGCTCTGCAGGTGTTGGTGCGAGGTCTGTGTTTCGTTTCAGCAGGGATTCACTGAAGGTGGGCATCATCCGGGGCGGCCTTGACACGGGGGAACGCCATTTCACACACATGGAAATCGAATGAAATGTGCAGAACGAAGGGTCTGAACCCAGTGCCAGGTCCCACTCTGGATCCAAAACGTCCCCGTCCTCCGCGGCCTCGTTCTCCCCTCATGTTTCCGATGGAAGTTCCTCACACGCTCCCGGACAATGAAGACCCGCTTAAACCTCGAGGCTGCGACACTGGACCCGGAGTCGGCCACATTCTTAACAAAGGATGAGTCAATGTAAACTGAATAATTGCTGCCAATGAAAAATTCTGAAAAAAAGAGCGTAGGCCCCCCCCCCCCCCCATCCATACCAGGCCAGGGTTGTGGGAAAGACGCCTTTGTCCCCATGAACAATCACCTCCTCCCATGTTAAGGGCATGCAGGCTGGTATGGTTCGCGGGGGGGGGGCGCTTGCTTGTCCCCATCTTTCCTGGTCCACAAGCTCGGATAAGGGTGCGGTATGGATTATGGGGGGGGACTCACATAATTTTTACAAAAAAATATGGTGTGGGGTCCCCCTTAAAATCCACACCAGACACCAAGGGCCTGGTATGGATATGGGGGGGGGGGGGGGGGAGGATCCCTGCGCTGTTCTGTTTTCCTGAATTTTTAATTGCCAGCATTCTTTTGTTTAAATTTCAACTGTCAGCGGGAAACCGCCGACAAGAACGCGGCTCGCGGCTTCCTGGCCCACTCCTCAACAACCAGCTATTATTCTTGACACAGAATTTGGATCGGTTGATCATTTTTCGATCAATCCGAATTTGCATCGTTCTGAGAATTTGGAATTATTTCGAAAATTAATTAATGAAACTAAACAAATCAAAGAAACAAAATTAGTAACATAACGAAACTATCTGAAATTATAATTTTTTCCGTTCTGCACATGTCTACTAACTAACCTTAAAACTGCTCCCGCCCCCCTCCTTTGCTAACAACCCTGTAGAAGAAAGACGCTTACCTATTCTCAGAGCACTCCAATCACGTGATCTGCCCAGTGGCCGGCTTCAAGGGGGGAGGACAGACAACGGATGGAATGTCTGGGCGGTGATGTCATCCAAAGACTTAATATAGGGCATCCATTGTCGGTGGTCCCTCTTCTCCCCTGAAGCAGTCCGCTAAGAGCCGATCACGTGACCGGAGCACCCCAACAATAGGTAAGTATAAGCATCTTCCTTTTACAGGATATTTAGTATGGGAGTTAGGAGGGGTAGGAGAGCAGGTTTAAAGCAGGACTCTGGGCAATTTCTTTTCCCCTATGCAGTGGGGCATGTTTTGAACTAGGGGGTTTCGGAGAGCCGAGATATACTCTCCTAGTGAGTGAGTAACTTGTATAGCGCTGCAAATGCAAACTAAATCGCCTCAAGGCGCTTGGCATTCAGTGTCGTTGAGATCCTTCAGAAGAGGTGGGTCTTTCGTTTTTTCCTGAAGACACAATGGTTTTCTTCCATGCGGATGTTCGTGGGTAGCGCATTCCATCGCCTCGGTCCTTGGACAGCAAACTTTTGTTCTCCCTTAGCTTTGTAGCGAGTCTTGGGGATGTGGAGGAGGTTTTGGTTGGTAGATCGGAGGTCGCGAGTAGTTGTGTAGTGTTTTTTTTTTTTCTTTCATAAGTATTGAGGTGCGTTTCCTTGTGCGCATTTGTGAGTGAGGCATAGGGTCTTGAATGTGACCCGATCCTTTACGGCTAGCCAATGGAGGCTTCTCAGGGACGGTGCGATAGATTCCCGGGGTTTTTTCTCCCGTTACCAGTCTGGCCGCTGTGTTTTGGATGACTTGTAGACGTGCAACTTGGTATTTGGGTAGTCCTAGGTAAAGGGAGTTTGGGTAGTCCAGTCGGGAATTGATGATGGTTCCGACTACTACTGATCTGTCTTTTTCCCTGGGATGAAGGGGATGAGTCTTCGTAGCAGGCGGAGAAGGTGGTGAGATCCGCTGACTACTGATCCTATTTGTGCGTCCATAGTCATGTCTGAGAAAAAGATGATTCCCAGGCTTTTAACTGTGGTGCTTGGGGTTATGTTTTGTCCCAGGATGGTGGGTGGCGTCCATGTGGTCCTAGAGTTTTTCTTTTGGTTAGCGTGGAAAATGAGCAGTTCTGTTTTGGATCCATTAAGCTTGAGGTAGCTCTCTGTCATCCAATTGTCGATCAATGTAAGGCATTTTTCCAGTCCGTAATATTCATCTTTTTTGTTGTCGATGCGAAAGTAAAGTTGAGTGTCATCTGCATAGGAGTGATAGCGCAGGTCCTGTTCACTGATGATTTTGAGGAGTGGCCGGAGGTAGATGTTGAAGACTACCGGTGACAGGGGTGATCCTTGAGGTGGTGCCGAGGTGAAGGCTCCCAGTTTCACTGTCTGGGATCGATTTTCTAGGAAGGATGCGAACCAGGGTAGGTCTGCGACCTAATCCTCCCAGAGCAAGAAGACCCATCCCTTTGGCTCCTCCCCCCCGCACAGTCCAGCGATCTTGTGCGGTGGACTGTTTCTGACGTCATCACGCCCATAGACCGGTTCTGGACATGAAGACATCATAAACGGTCCACCGCTAGACGTTGGGGAGCGTCGTTTTCCACAGGATTGGGTGAGTAGAAGCCGAGTTCACCCCCCTAGACAAAACAAGTGGTTAACCCATCCAGTGTGGGCACAGATCCATTGCATGGGGGACCAAAAAAAAATCTGACCAGCTTTAGGAACCCACAAAGGACTTTCTGATAAAAAAAATACGGGGCCCTCAAAGTAAACACCCCCCCCCCCCCAGCCAGCAGCACCCACAATGGTTCCTGGGCTCTCACATTCCTCTGGGGCGCCCAGGACCACAGGAAACAGCTTTCCCAGCGAGAGCAGGAGGAACTAGGAGAACATTAGTTCCTCCATCCCTATTGCCAAGGTGGCCATTGGTAGGCTGCATTTGCATGCATGCAAGCTGAATTCGTTCTAGCCTGAAGTTCCATGTTGAAACCAGTGGTGGAGGACAACCTTATGTACTCAGTCTCAGAAATATATGACCGGACTTCTCCATCTGTTGGACTTCACATCCGTTGTGTTCCCTCTATTATGGAAATAATGTAGGAGGTTTTATTTTGTAGTATTTTCAGGGATGTTTTTGTGTTTCCAGGAAAGGACACCAGAAGGTCATCCCAGGAAATCTTTCTTGTTAGAACGATATTAGCGTGGATTTGTTATAAAACATTTTTTTGAGGATTCTCATCATTTATGAAGGTCCTGCAGATGTTCCAGCCCCTCCATTCTGGTGAGTTATTAGGAGCCGGTCACACCATTTTTTTGCATTAATGCAGCCCATCCTTTCTAAAGGGGCATGGACGTTGTGGTGCGTAATGCTCATCGACTGCTGCTGTAGTGGTGCATTGGGGCTCCGTTCTAAATCATGGGGTCGTTTGATGTGATGTGACCGTTTTACACAGCGTCCAGGTAGCCCCATCTGTGCTACATTGCTTCCCTCACCAAGAAAGCATCTTAATGGACGGTGAAACGTTGCCCTGACTGCACAGGTGCTCTTCAACACCCAATTCCCCCCGCTATTCCAGCCTATGATGTTTATAAAACAAAGTGTTCATTTCCCCAACCAGGGGGAGGTTCCCTTAACAGCCTGTACTCACAGGATGTCCTCAGTCTTCAAGGATGTATGAAACTGGGTGGGAGGACTGAGGACATCTAGTGGTGAAAAAGAATTACTGCAGGGGACTTCACCAGAGAGGAGGAGAGTATTTCAGTCAGAAAGTTTATTTTTATTTCATTAGGATGAACTCCGCCCTCCCCTTCAGTCTTGCACAGGTGTACCTGGCTCCTTTTCTGGACTGAAATCGCTCACTCTGATTTCACTGCACACTGTGAGCTTCTCAAAATCTGCATTAGACGCTGTAGCAAGTAAGATGGCGCTCCGCCTCATTTCCTGGCTGGAGGACGTCCAATATTATCTAACCCAGGGGTCTCAAACTAGCAGACCTCCAGCTGTTGCAAAACCACAAGTCCCAGGAGGCATTGCAAGGCTGACAGTTACAAGCATGACTTCCCACAGGCAGAGGCATGAAGAGACTTGTAGTTTCGCAACAGCTGGAGGGCCGCCAGTTTGAGACCCCTGAACTAACGCGTTTCTTCCCCAGCCCAATTATGCTTTTTCCCAACCGGTTTCATTGGATTTCAGCATCACATGTGGGCGTTACCTAGGTGCAGTCTGCATGCAAAATGCAGCCTACCAATGGCCACCTTGGCAGGAGGGATGGGGAACAAATGTTCTCCTAGTTCCTCCTGCTCTCGCTGGGCAAGCCGTTTCCTGTGGTTCTGGGTGCCCCAGAGGAATGCAAGACCCCAGGAACCATCATGGGTGCTGCTAGTTGGAGGGGGGGGGGGTAGTGCTTGCTTTGAGGGCCCCATATTTTTATTTTTTTTATCAGAAAGTCCTTTCTAAAGCCAGGAGCTTGATTGAACTGGCCTACCATGCTGTTTAGAAAACGTGGCTTGGTAGACAATTGGTAACCACTTCCTCCTAAAGGACATACCTGTATGTCCTCCGGGTGAAATGGTTATACCACTGCCATGGCAGAAAGCGATGAATCTGGCATCTTCCTTTTTTTCAGTTGGTGATGATGAATGAAGTAAAAGAATTCCTAGCAGCTAAATAGCTGCTGGATCCCTTTAACATGCAGCAGAATGAGATTCCTCCCCATCACCTTAACAGGCTCTTCTGTGCCACCGGGGAAACCTAGGGACTGAAGCTGGCAGTTCCACCGGCTGGCCATAGAGATGACCGAGAACCAGAACAGCCCTGATCATCTCCTACAATTCCCATCATGCCCAGTCATGTCTGTAAATGTCAGAGTTTTACAATGCCTCATGGGATGTGTCATTGCGCAACAGCTGGCGGGCCGTAGTTTGGAGATCCCTGGTTTAGGAAAGCGATGAGTATTTTGTCACTTCCGCTGTTGGTCGAATGTAAACAGGCAATTACCGGCTTGTGAAAGCATTGGAACCATCTGATCTCTTTTGATCAGATGCTTTTAATGGCAGAAGAGAGATCTGGGGTCTAATAGACCCCAGATGTCCCAGTAAAGAGGACCTGTCAATACCCATGCTATCACAAGGGATGTTGTTCATCCCTTGTGATAGCAATAAAGTTAATAAAAAAAGTGTAAAAAAAAAACACATCAATAAAATAAAATTTAAAGCGCCCCTGCGCTCGTGTGCAAAGGTGAACACATACATGGGTCGTGCACACATATGTAAACAGTGTTCGCACCACATGTGAGGTATCGCTGCGAACGTTAGAGCGAGAGAATTAATTCTAGCACCAGACCTCGTCCAACTCTAAACTGGTAACCCGTAAAGGCTTTTAAAAACTCTTCCTATGGAGATTTTTAAGGACCGCGGTTTGCCAACATTCCGCGAGCGTAAATTTAAAGTCTGACATGTTATTTATCCATTTACTTGGTGTAACTTCATCTTTTACATTTTACCAAACAATTGGGTATTATATATTGTGTGTTTTTTTGCATTAAAATTCATTAAAGTGATTTTTTTTCAAATAAAAATGCATTTAAAAAAACGTTGTGCAAATACTGCGTGACATAATAAAAAATTACAACACCCACCATTTTATTCTCTAGGGCCTCTGCTTAAAAAAAAATATACATGTAATTGAGGGTTCAAAAGTACATTTTCTAGCAAAAAAAAAAAATAGGATTTTTATAACAGCTTACCTGTAAAATCCTTTTCTTGGAGTACACCATGGGACACAGAGCTAGTCATTACATAATGGGTTAAGGGTCACCAGCGGTGATTGGACACTGGCACAACCAATGGAAGACAGTTCCCCTCCATATAACCCCTCCCATCAGGGAAGTACCTCAGTTTTGTAGCAAAGCAGTAAGGTTCCCATAAGAAGGGGGGGACCTCTGTGTCCCGTGATGTACTCCAAGAAAAGGATTTTACAGGTAAGCTGTTATAAAAATCCTACTTTCTTTATCGTACACCACGGGACACAGAGCTAGTCATTACATAATGGGACGTCCCAGAGCAATGCTCATATGAAGGGGGGGAGACACAGATCAAAACAGGCCGCTTGCGGACCAGAAGCCCTATACTGCTGCCTGCAGCACACTTCGCCCAAAGGCGGAATCCTCATGTCCTTTCACATCTATTTGATAGAATTTGGAAAATGTATGGACTGAAGACCAAGTTGCAGCTTTACAGATCTGAGCCATCGAAGCCTGGTGGTGCACTGCCCATGAAGCACTTATCGCCCTGGTAGAGTGCGCCTTAACAGGAAAAGGAGGAGTCCTGTTCTTTAAACCATAAGCTTGAATAATTACTTGTCTAATCCACCTGGAAATGGTGGATTTTGATACCGCTTGGCCCTTCTTGGGCCCATCTGGTAAAATAAACAAAACATCTGTTTTACGTATCTGAGCGGTTGCTTGCAGATACACCTTTACCGCTCTCACTGGATCTAGAGAGTGTAATAATTTTTCCCCCGCCGTCCGCGGGTTTGGAAAAAAGGAAGGCAGAACAATGTCTTGATTCAAGTGAAAAGCCGACACCACCTTAGGTAGAAAAGCCGGATGGGGTCGTAGTACGATCTTGTCCTTGTGACAAATTAGACAAGGCTCTTTACAAGAAAGAGCTGCTAGCTCTGATACTCTCCTAGCCGAAGCTATAGCAATCAGAAAAGCCAACTTCCTACTTAATATAATTAAAGGAATATGGCGAATAGGTTCAAAAGGTTGCTTTTGCAACACTGACAATACCAAATTCAAATCCCATGGACACAAGGGAGTCCTAACTGGAGGATTTATCCTCAGTACCCCCTTAATGAATGTCCGAACTAGGGAGTGAGATGCCAATGGTCTCTGAAAGAAGACTGATAGAGCCGATATTTGCCCTTTGATGGTGCTAAGGGCTAAATTCATATCCACTCCTAACTGGCAAAAAGCAAGAATCCTACTTATTTCATACTTCTGAGGATTCCAACATCTGGATTCACACCAGGAAACGTATGCTCTCCAGACTCTCTGATAGATGAGTCTGGAGGCTGGCTTTCTAGCATTAATGAGCGTAGAAAGAGCCGGACCAGAGACCACTCTCTTTTTAAAAATGTGGGTCTCAGCAGCCAGGCCGTCAACTTTAGCCTTTGTAAGGAAGGGTGGAATACTGGACCCTGTGACAGCAGGTCGTGTCGAAGTGGAAACTTCCAGGGCCTTCCTATCGCCGTTTTTACAATCTCGGCGTACCAAGGCCTCCTGGGCCAGTTTGGGGCCACTAGGATTACTGGTATTCCCTCCTCCTTGATCCTGCGAAGCAGTCTTTGTAGAAGAGGGATCGGAGGGAATGCATAGATCAGTGAGAACTGATTCCATGGAGTTATTAGAGCGTCTGTATTATTAGAGCGTCTGTCCCGTAGGCTAGAGGATCTCTCGTTCTGGACACAAAGTTGTCCAATTTCTTGTTGAACCTGGCAGCTAGCAGGTCTACATCTGGGTTTCCCCATCTCAGACATATGGCCTGAAAGATCTCGGGGTGAAGAGACCACTCCCTGGTAGCAGCTGCTGACGACTCAGGTAGTCTGCTTGCCAGTTTTCTATCCCTGGAATGAAGATTGCAGAGATGGAAGGTACATGCTCTTCTGCCCATGCCAGGATCCGGTTCACCTCTCTTTGGGCTGCCCGACTGCGGGTGCCTCCTTGGTGATTGATGTAAGCTACTGCAGTAGCATTGTCGGATTGAACCCGAACTGGGTAGCCCTGTAACCTGTATGTCCAGGTTTTGAGGGCTAGATATACCGCCCGGATCTCTAGCACATTGATGGGCAGGATCCCCTGAGTCTTGGCCCAGGTTCCCTGGGTAGAAGCCTCCTCGAATACTGCACCCCAGTCCGATAGGCTGGCATCCCTAGATACCACCTTCCAGGCCACTGGGAGGAAGGACTTTCCCTTCCGTAAATTCCTGGCTTCTAGCCACCAATCGAAGCTGTGGCGTACTTGTGAGGACAGGCGCATGGGTATATCCAGAGCTTGGCTCTTCCTGTTCCAGGAAGCTAAAATATTGCCTTGAAGTAGTCTCGAATGAAACTGGGCGTAAGGGACCGCCTCGAAGGAGGCTACCATCTTTCCCAATAGTCTCATGCAAAGGCGAATAGACGGCCTCTTGTTTGCTTTGACCTTGTGGATCAGGTCTTTCAGAGACTGTATCTTCGGTTCTGGCAGGTATACCCCGTTTTGGGCTGTATCTATGATCATGCCCAGGTACCCTATCCTTCTTTGGGCCTGGAGAGAGGATTTTTGTAAATTTATAATCCATCCTAAATGCTCCAGGTATCCTACTGTAGTGTGTACAGCGTGACCCAATCCGTCCTTTGACTGATCTATTACTAGTAGATCGTCCAGATAGGCTGTTACCGCAATGCCCCGTGTTCTTAGGTTTGCTAACAGAGGAGCTAGCACCTTTGTGAATACTATGGGCGCGGTGGCTACACCAAACGGCAGAGCCACAAATTGAAAGTGGCGATCTTCTACCGCAAACCTTAGGAATCTTTGGTGAGCGGGGAGGATGGGTATGTGAAAATGTGCGTCCTTGATATCTATGGGCGCCATGAATTTTCCGCCCTTTAAAGTGGCGGCCACGGATCGGATCGTTTCCATTCGAAAATGGCGAACGTTCAGGAACCGATTTAGGGATTTTAGATCCAGGATGGGTCTGACATCTCCATTTGGCTTTGGAATCACAAAGAGGTTTGAGTAAAAACCTGAACCTCGCTCTTTTTGGGGTACGTCTGTAACTACCCCTTGAGCCATTAAGTGATTCAAACCTTTGAAGAAGGATTCTCTTTTGTGTGGATCCTTGGAGAGTCTTAAACCTCGGAATTGAGAAGATGGGATCTCTCGAAATTCCAGTTTGTACCCTGAGGATATTGTGGATACTACCCAATTGTCCTGGATTTCTGACCACCAAGTTGCTCAGAACTGACAAAGCCTTCCTCCCACTCGGCCGAGCGGGGGCGCCCCTTCACTGAGAGGCTTTGGGGGCTTGCTTATTAGCTCTTGCACCCCACGGCTTCTTGTTCTTCTGAGCTTGCCCCTTGGCTTTTGTGGGCGGCTAAAACAGGCCGCCGCCACTGGTTGGAGTCAGATTTCCCGGGAGCTGGGGAGAGAGCGTTTAAAACAAGATCTCTTGTTTTTCTTTCTCTCAGGTAAAAGTCGTTTTACCACTTGATCTTCTGTATATATTTTTCTAAATCTTCCCCAAATAGGCGTTCGCCATGGAACGGGAACTTGCCAACAGCTTTTTGCATGGGGTCTCCGCTGACCAATGCTTAAGCCAAAGTACTCTGCGCATCTGTACCAGCTGGAGTGTAAGGCGTGATGCCTGTATGATAGAATCTCTCATGGCATCCACTGTGAAGCATAAGGCTTTAGGCAAATTTTCCCAATTTCTAGCCTGCTCTGAAGGCAGCTCCTTCAGCCCCTGCTTTACCTGTTGGCTGATGACCTGACACATACCGACTGCTGCTACTGCAGGTTGGGTAATTGAGCCGGCCAAAAGGAAGGAGGATTTCAACTTCCTCTCAGAAGGATCTTTTAAACCCTTGTACATTATCCACCGGACATGTCAGGTTTTTATTTACACAAGAAATAGCCGCAACTACCGCAGGCAGGCTCCATTTCTTTAAAAAAAAAAAAAAAATTCCCCCATAGGATAAAGAATGTTAAACCTTTTTGGAGGTGAGAAACGCTTATCTGGATGTTGCCAGTTTGCGTATATTAGATCCTCTAGTAACGGATGAACCGGGAAGGAGCATGCACCTTGCAGGGATCTTAATGACCCTAGGGAGGAGACAGGTAATTCCGTTACCTCCGCAGAGGTTAACTTAAATGCACTGCTATAGCATTGTACCTGTGACCTTAAAATCTGGCTCCTCATCCTCTGCTGATGTAGCCTCCTCCTCCTCATCCTCCTCCCTCAGGTACTTCTGAAGGGAGGTCCAATACTGGAAGAGACCTGCTTCGCTTATTGTCCCTTTTTAGAGGACTTAGCGATTAAGGTAGCAATTTTTTCCTCCAGATTATTTAGGGCAGCTGATAAAGTGTCCTCAGTGACATATACAGGCCCAGGCTTCACTGGGGAAGCCACCATACCTGACAGAGGTAATGGCTCATCCTGAACAGGTGCATTTAGCAACACAGGAGAGAAAGGTACCGAGTCAGCACAGTTAGAGCCTCCTCTCAGGCGGTGGTGCTTTCTTATCTCTTTTTGTCCGTATTACTTCCCCTGGAAGGCTTACTGTTTAGACAAAATACAAGGTACCTAAATGCATATACTACCGTGTTCAGTTTAGCAAATACATTAAGTATGCAACTTTTAACACATAACTATGCATAACATGGATGTCTTCTAGGAAGTACCCAATCCAACCACATGGAGTCTTACGTCCCTGTATAGCTGCTGTGTTTCTCTGCCAGGAATAAGAGAACTAACGAGCTTGCTTGCTGCTGCAGTGCTTCTCACACTGACAGTCTTTTAAATTTGGCGCCGTTTCTGTGCCTGCGCGCGCCACGTGCCCGCGCACGCCTTCGCCCCCCCCCTCCGATAAAGCGCGCTCCCGCGCGCGCGGCCCTTAGCGCTATGGCGGTGGCCATAGTGAGAGAGGACTCTCATCAGCCCTTGTTCCCACTTACCTGCATCTGCAGGTGTCTGGTCGGCCACCGAAAGGAGGATCGGGGTGCCCCAGCAAGCTCAGCAGCGGAGGTGACGAGCAGTGTACTTCGCCGAAGCCGACACTGAACAGAGTGAGGTGAGTATATTCAGCTCTTTACTCCCCCCAGTGGTGGAAAAAAAGAAGACATCCACTTTTTGAAAAATGTCCCAACCTAGTTATGGACCTTCTAATCTCACCTTATCCACGCCGCAGGTTTTTCTGCTGAAAGATTTCAGACAGATACCAAACTTCACCCTTCACGGTGGGCTATGTGTGCCAACCTTCAGGGATATGGGTTCCTATTTAAAGGATACCTCTCCCCTGGGCCTTGTACAAGACTCTTACCAGGACTTTATAGCGAAATAGCGAAAGTGCTGGATCTTAGAGCCCAGTCCTCCGAAGAGAGACATTACAGGCGACGCCTCATGGATGAGGCCCGGATCCCATCCAGATTCAGCTCATTTGTAGGCGTCTTGGATGGATCCGAAAGCATAGCTCTTTTACCCCCAGAGGGTCTCTTTGGTAGAGCTTTCCTTTAGCACCTCCTAACGCGTCCAACACCTTTCGACACTGGCGAAAAAACTGAGGTACTTCCCTGATGGGAGGGGTTATATGGAGGGGAAGTCTTCCATTGGTTGTGCCAGTGTCCAATCACCGCTGGTGACCCTTAACCCATTATGTAATGACTAGCTCTGTGTCCCGTGGTGTACGATAAAGAAATAGGATTTTTGTACTCACCGTAAAATCCTTTTCTCCGAGTTCATGGATGGACACAGCTTCCTGTTGACAAGTGGGTATTAGCCTTCATTTAGGAGTGACTAGGCAGAAAAAAAGTGTTAACTTCAGAGCTGAACAGCCCCACCCAGGTGGCGGTCCTACTGGCTATATCCCCTCAGCCTGCACTAAGCAGATCAGTTCGTCAAAAGCAGTACAAAACTTAAAAACGAGGGGTGGGTGCTGGGTCCCGTCCATGAACTCAGAGAAAAGGATTTTACGGTAAATATAAAAATCCTATTTTCTCTTTCGACAAAGTGGGACGTCCCAAAGAAGTGTCAAAATTGAGGGGTGGGAACAGCATTAAAACAACTTCACCCCAAAACAAAACAGAGCTCCTCAACGGAGGAGTTGCAACTCTAAACGGCCGTCTGCAATATCTTGAGGCCAAAAGAAGCATCCGAAGATGCGCGCGCACACACATCAACTTGTAAAGTTTAGTGAAAGTGTGAACGGACGACCAACACCTGGGAAACAGACGCTTGATTGCTCTCGGAGCTCGGACAGCATCCAAGAAATACGTCGTCCCCTTAGGATACGACGGATGAGGACACAAGGAGGGCAGTACAACGTCTTCCTTGAGATGGAAGGTCAAAAACGACCTTAGGAAGAAAAGAAGGCTGCGGATGCAGCACCACCTTATCCTTGTGGAAGATCAGATAGGGAGCCTTGCATAACAAGGCTGCCAGCTCAGAAACCCGTCTTAACTGGCATAACAGCCACCAAAAGGACCACTTTCTGAGAAAGTGTCAACAAGGGAATCTCCCTGATGTTCTCAAACGGTGGTTTCTGAGGAACCTAGAGGCCATGCCGTTAAAGCCATTGACTGCAAGCAGGATGGCATATGGGACCCTGCGCCAGCAGGTCCTCTCGTAGCGGTAGCCACCAAAAGGACGTCTGCTACACAAGCCCCACGGAGGTAGTGGAGGGTGGACCGGAGGGGCCGCCTGCCGAACCCTCTGTACAAAAACGTTCTCACTAGAGAGTGAGCCACCAGGGGTCATTGAAAAAGAACAGCCAGGGCAGATACATGCCCCCTAATTGTACTTAAAGTAAATTTTTTGGCCCGCTCCCTGCTGAGAGAACAGCAGGACTCTGGAACCAAATAAGTACGCAGATCCCACCTCATTTCCTTACAAATATGTAGGTCTTCCAAGTGCGATGGTAAATCTTCATAGGGGATGATTTCCAAGCACTCCTCATGGTAGAGATCACTGAGTCTGACAGGCCCCGGTCTCTTAGCACCTGGCTCTCAGGCCATGCCGTTAAGCCAGTGACTGTAAAAACAGGATGGCGTATGGGACCTTGCGTTAGCGGGTCCTTCTTAGCTTCCGGCTACCAGACGCACTAGATCGGCATAGCTAGGGCGCTGAGGCCAATCCAGAGCAATTGGGACCATTGGAATCCTCTCTGCCTCCAGTCTGCGAAGCAGATGGGGAAGGAGCTTCAGAGGAGGAAAGGCATAGATTAGCCGGTACTGACTCCACGGTGCCATCAACGCAGCTGTCGTGTTTGCCTATGGGTCTCTTGACCTGGCCACAACCTCAATACCTACCGATTGAGTCGAGAAGCCAAGAGATATACGTCTGGCGTGCCTCCCCTCTGGCGAAGTAGCTAAAAACGCTTCCGGGTGTAGAGACCATTCTCCTTGGTCCAGCATCTGGCGACTCAGGTAGTCCGCCTGCCAGCTTACCACACCCAGAATGTATACGGCCGACAGGCCTGGTACGCTCCTTTCTGCCCCTCAGGAGGTGTTCCTCCTTGGTGATTGACATACGCCACCACTGTGGTGTTTGTCCAACTGGATTCTGACTGGACGCCCCTGTAGCCTCTGAGACCCTGTGGAGAGGCAAAGCCAGATCCCCCGGAGTTCCAGGACAATGATCGACCAGTAGGATTTCTCCGGAGTCCAGCGACCCCGGTTGACTGAGCTCCCCAGACTCCTCTCCAACCGGAAAGACAGGCGTCCGCCGTGACCACCATCCAGTAAAAAAGGAAGGACCGACTTCCCAGACAGAAATGCCGGTGATGTCGACCACCAACTAGGGAGGTCCTGACTAGGTGGCTCACCCGGATTTTGACAATCCAGGGATGAAGGTCACTTGACCCTCTGGACAGAATTACCTTCAGTAACACTTGCGTGTGAAATAGTGCATATGGTACTGCTTTGAAGGAGACTACCATGAGGCCCAGGACTCGCCTGAAAAAGTGGCGTAACAACCCTCTTTGGGATGTCAACTGCCGCAACGCAGCTCGAAGGGTCTGCAACCTTCCCATAGGGAGAAAAATAAACTTTCGCCAGAATCAACCCTAGCTACACTAGGAGTTGAGACGGTACCGATACTGACTTCTGAGTGTTCAGCACCCAACCAAGAAACGGAGGGTCTGACAGGTTATAGACACGCTCACCTCTAATTTTGAGGTGGCCCTCAGAGGAAGATCGTCCAAGTTGCTCATGATAGCGATGCCACGCTGTCTTAGTAGTAGGGCCAGAATCGGTGCAAGCGCCTTGGTAAACACCCTTGGTGCCGATGCCAGGCCAAAAGGGTGAGCCACCATTGGTAGTGGTCTTCCCCGGCCGCCAAAACGCAGACATCTCTGATGCCTGGTGCATATGGGAACATGCAAGCATGCATCCTCGATGACAAAAGGATGCCAGAAAAACCCCCGGATGGAGGGCAGCGACAACAGAGCGTCTTCAGCACTACGAACAGATTAGAGTAGAACCCCTGAAACCTTTCCTGTACTGAGACAGGAAGGACCACCCTGCGGATAAGCAGGTCTTGAACCGTCCCATATAGGACTTCCCGACGAGTCGACTGAAGCTGGCGGTTTAGGAGGGAAAAAAATCTGTTCGGTAGGCAAGCAAGGTGGGGCTTGCGAAACCAGGGACGCTTCTGTCCCTCAGCAGGCACTTTATCAGCCTGGGGTCGTTTACTTGCCGCACTAGGTGGACGGAAGAACTGCTTGTGCGCAGTGAAGGAGAGCCCTAGCCTATGGCGTGGCTCCTTACCCCTTTTTGGATTGCGGGATCAGCAAGCTCTTACCCTCCTGTGGCATCCTTAATGATGTCATCCAGAGAGGCTCCAAAAAGACTGTCACCCTTAAAGGGCAGGTCCAATAAGGCCTTCTTGGAAGTTTTTTGGTCCGTAGATCAGCACTTAGCCAAACCAGGTGGCATAACACCACTGCATAAACCGAGGCTCTGGACAGCAAGGGGATAGTACCCATGTCTGACTCACAGACAAACTTAAGACCCTGAACCAACTGGTCAACCAAAGCTACCCTGTCCGGAGGAGCTTCCCGTGTCTTTAATCCCTGGAGTAGCATCTTTGCCCACTCAGTAGGTGTCTGAGACACCAAAGCCCCAGACATTGCTGGACGCACCGCTGAGCCCACTACTGTGTATAAGTAGCGAGCGATTGCCTCAGCCTTCTTGTCCGCACGGTCCTTGAAGACAGGAGCCCCTTCCACTGGACTTGTGGTTACTTGTTTAAGTCTGGACACAGGGGGGTCCACTATCGGGGGAGAGGTCCATTTTTTCAGGAAACTTTCCTTAAAGGGGTACTGGACCGCCAAAATTTTTTGGGGCCGAAAAAACCTTCAGTGTTTTTTTCCCCCACTCCTTGTATAAAAGTTATTCAAGATAAGACATACAAGGAAACACCTTGGCAGTGCGGGCCGGCTTACGAAACCCAAAGGGAACCGCCGTCACTGCTGCAGAATTCACGGTCCGCAGCCGCTGATGCATCAGAATCAGGGCCATGCAGAATTATCCCCAGAAGATGGAGGGGGCGCTTCTTACCGCCTGTGTTCCCACACGCCGCTTCCACCTTGGCAACAAAAGGCCTTCAGGATCGCCGACATAGCGCCCACTGATATGGCAGGAGGTGTTTCAGGGAAAAAAAATAATAAATGTCTGACCCACGCGCCTGACACCTACAGGGACTCCAGGCAAGGTATCAATGGCCCACCCTCCTAACTGCTACAGAGATGCAGGTTCTCCCAGAGGACTCATCACCCTTACAACGGTATTGTATTACTGCTGCCGTCTGCTCCCGCCTGAGATGCTCTGCCTGTGTCAGTCTGATCCTCTGTCAGCGTGTGTCTGTGTATTTTCACGCCTGTAGAATGCACCCTTGAGGCGGAAGACTTCCACAAAATTGCCGCCGAGCGGCCGTACTCAAGAACAGCGTGGACCACAGGAAAATGGCCGCCGAGCAGTCAGAGGCCAAAGCGGGCGCGGACCACAAGAAAATGGCAGCCGAGCAGCGGTAGATCCATACAGGTGCGAACCACAAGAAAATGGCCGCCGAGCGATAGAGGCCAAAACAGACGTGGACGAGAAAATTCCCGCCGACAGCATGGAGGGAGAAAACACACAGGCAAGCAGAAAACATTGGCATTTTAAATGACAGCCTAGGTGGAGCCCCCCAGGTGACCCCCAGCACCCAGCCTTAGCTTGCAGAGCCCAGGGAGAAGGAAAGGCAGGGAGAGAGGAAAGAAAGCGCAAAACCACTTACTTGATCTCTCCAGGAATGTCCAGCCAAGTCTTCCTGCCGAAGCAGGGGAGCTACTTACCTTTCCTGAGTGGATTATGCTGGAAGACATTCCGGACAGATCTTTCGCGCAGTTACGGAGGTGACTTTCGGCCCGGCATGCTGTGATTGAGCCATAGAGACCGATCATATGCATGCCCTGGAGCATAAGCTCACCGGCCACCCGTGGAGCGACGGGCATGTCGTGGAAAAGCCAGCGCGTAGCTAGGGTCGGCACATGCTCGGTGGCCGAAATTGGGGAGACTACAAGGATCTGGGATCCAGCCTGTCACCCAGTCGGCAGTTGATCGAAGATCGCAGGAACGAAAAACGTAGAAACATAGAAAAAAACCCCCCAGACCAATGGGCCCAAAGGGAGCCATGTCCTTCTCCTATGCTAGGCAGAAAAAAACTGATCTGCTTAGTGCAGGCTGAGGGGATATAGCCAGTAAGACCGCCCCCTGGGTGGGGCTGTTCAGCTCTGAAGTTGTTAACACTTTTTCTGCCAAGTCACTCCTAAATGAAGGCCAATACCCACTTGTCAACAGGAAGCTGTGTCCATCCATGAACGAAAGAGTAAAGAAGCTTGGTAGACAAGTGGTTAAAAAGCTCCAACAAAGCTTTCCAAATGCTCGCTGTACACATGGCTCTTGCTGAAGCTGAATCCCATGTGAAGCTCCCAGGACCATTGGGGGGGGGGGCACAATGCATGTGAAGCTCCCATGCCAGAACCATTAGAGGGACACAACAGAACCATTGGAGGGACAGTTTGCATGTGAAGCTTCCATCTCAGGACCATTAGAGGGACAGTTTGCATGTGAAGCTCCCATCCCAGAACCATTAGAGGGACACAACAGAACCATTGGAGGGACAGTGCATGTAAAACTCCCATCCCAAAACCATTAGAGGGACAGTTTGCACGTGAAGCTCCCATCCCAGGACCATTGGAGGGACAGTTTGCATGTGAAGCTTCCATCTCAGGACCATTAGAGGGACAGTTTGCATGTAAAGCTCCCATCCCAGAACCATTGGAGGGACAGTTTGCATGTGAAGCTCCCATCCCAGGACCATTGGAGGGACAGTTTGCATGTGAAGCTCCCATCCCAGGACCATTAGAGGGACACAACAAAACCATTGGAGGGACAGTTTGCATGTGAAGCTTCCATCTCAGGACCATTAGAGGGACAGTTTGCATGTGAAGCTCCCATCCCAGGACCATTAGAGGGACAGTTTGCATGTGAAGCTCCCATCCCAGAACCATTAGAGGGACACAACAGAACCATTGGAGGGACAGTTTGCATGTGAAGCTTCCATCTCAGGACCATTAGAGGGACAGTTTGCATGTGAAGCTCCCATCCCAGGACCATTAGAGGGACAGTTTGCATGTGAAGCTTCCATCCCAGGACCATTAGAGGGACAGTTTGCATGTGAAGCTCCCATCTCAGGACCATTTGCAGACTCTGAACACACAACAACATTTGCTCCTGGTTTGATCCACAATTAATTTTATTGCAAAAAAACATCAATAAAAACCTAAACAGTAAATGAAATAAAAGCCCTACAGGTAACATGGCCAAATCTGAAACCCAAAAACGTCACTTTTTTTCATGTTATTTTAGAAACAACGTTACAAAAACAAACAGGTATTTACAGCTTCAAACTTGTACAAGGTGGAAAAAAGAAAATCACAAAAATAAATGTCCACTCTAACAACTGACAGTCCATAGGGGAGCGGAGAAGAGGTTCTGCCGTGTCTTCTAGAAGTCTATAGAAATAAGACCTGAAATACAAAGCTTGAGAAACTGGACAACAAACGTTTTCATACAGAGACTGACGATTGCTGGCGGTGGCTCGGGGCGTTGGCGTCCTTTTGGTGGGATTGCATCTCATCTCAACGGGGCGACAGCGGAGGCCGACATTTCCCTCCTTAATGTTGGCGGTACGCCTTTCCCTGCTGGGGTTTATGTTGTGCTGCTATACGTGTGTGTGTGTGTGTGTGTGTGTGTGTGTGTGTGTGTGTCAGTGTCGCCATTTTGTGCTGGGAGCATGCTCAATCGAGTGTGCCCCCCCCCCCCCAGCACTGACTGCGCTATCACCGACAGCTTCTGGTCGGGTTCTTGATCAGGTGATCACTGACAGCCAATCATAGTGATCACATGACTCAGAAGTCCAGGAAGTACCTCTGGTGTTTAGAACTTCTTAAAGGGCCAGCAGAAAGGTTTAAAAAAAACTGATCTCCAGCTTTAGTTTAAATAACTCAGTCGGGCCAAGCTGGCCCAAATAAACCATTTCCCTCACTAACATGTGCAGCCACTGGGGGGGCACTGTATAAACTGTATGCGGATGTGGCCTCATACAGTATATAGCACGGTTTACAGGGTGCAAGAGGAGATCTTCCAGTCTCACACCTGCAAAAAAAAGATAGCGTTGGTCTGAGATTAAAACAATGAATCAAAAAGGTTGTGACTTCATCTGTCTGCCTCTGAGCTTGCATACAGTACTGTGTTCCATGTGAGAGAGGAGACCTTCCCGTCTCACACCCGTAACAAGATAGCCTCAGTCTGAGCAGGCCTTAAGCCAGGGCTCGACAAACCCCGGGCGCCAGGTCGCCATTGCGACTAGAATTAGCGACCTGGCGCCTGGGGCAGCACAGCTGGGGAATCCTGTCTCTCCGTGTCCCCCCCCCTCCGCGGGATCGCGTCGGGCCACGCCGGCCGGTAATTGAGGCTGCGGCTTTGCGGCCTTCTGCAGGCCTATGCTTCCTTCTGTGATCTAGCGCCATCTTGTGGTGGCCGTTGGTATGACAAGACAAACAGCAATGCTAATGGAGTTTCCCTGTCTGTTTTCACTGCCATCTCCTTCCCTCTAATTAGAACCCCCAAACATTATATATATTTTTTATTCTAACACCCTAGAGAATAAAATGGTGGTCGTTGCAATACTTTGTCACACTGTATTTGCGCTGCGGTCTTACAAGCGCACTTTTTTGGGAAAAAATACACTTTTTTTTAAATAAAAAAATAAGACAACAGTAAAGTTAGCCCAATTTTGTTTAATATTATGAAAGAAAATGTTACGCCGAGTAAATTGATACCCAACATGTCACGCTTCAAAATTGCGTCCGCTCGTGGAATGGTGACTAACTTTTACCCTTTAAAATCTCCATAGGCGACGTTTAAAAAATTCTACAAGTTGCATCTTTTGAGTTACAGAAGATGTCTAGGGCTAGAATTATTGCTCTCGATCTACCGATCGCGGCGATACCTCACGTGTGGTTTGAACACCGCTTTCATATGCGGGCGCTACTCACGTATGCATTCACTTCTGCGCGCGAGCTCGGCGGGACGGGGCGCGTTCCTGGCTCCTAACTTTTTTAGCTGGCTCCTAGATTTCAAGCAAATTTGTCAAGCCCTGCCTTAAGCCATTCATAGGCAGCTTTGTGTTCTATTAATGCATACAAAGCTTTCTCTGATTGGCTGAGTCAGAGGTTGTGACATCATCAGCCTGCCTCTGAGCTGACCCGAGACTACATACAGTACTGTGTTCCGTGTGAGAGAGATAGAGGAGGCCTTCCCGTCTCACACACGTAACAAGATGGCCTCAGTCTGAGCGACGTTCAGCCATTCATAGGGAGCTTTGTATTCTATAAATGAATCAAAGGTTGTGACATCAGCCTGCCTCTGAGCACAGGCTACATACAGTATACAGCACCTTATTCTAGGGTGAGAGAGGAGTCCTTCCCATCTCACACCCGGAACAAGATAGTGTAAGTCTGAGTGCCCCTCAGCCATTCATAGGCAGCTTTGTATTCTATTAATGAATACAAAGCTTTCTCGGATTGGCCGAGTCAGAGGTTGTGACATGTAGCTGAGGCTACATACGGTTTATACAGCACACACCCAGTAGTCACATGTTAGTGAAGGGAAATAGTTTGTGGGCCTGAATGACCTATTTAAACTGAAACTAAAGCTGGAGATCAGCTTTAATATACAATCCCTACAAAAAAAAAAAAAAAGAATAAATATTGCTCAAATGAAGAAACTTCTGGATTTGAAATCTCAACTAAATGATCTTATTGTATCACGTGTGGCCACCTTTAGTCACTGTAGTGAAGAAAATATCCCTTGAGCCGCACATCGCTGCAAATCTGCTATGAAAGAGCGTGTGGCAGCTTCAGCATGGGCTCAGGCCACGCCCCCACATTTCGCTCCGCCCCCTGGAGCTTAGTCATGATCCCCCTTGACCAGGGGTCTCCGAACTACAGCCCGCCAGTTGTTCAGGAACTACAATTCCCATCATGCCCAGTCATGTCTGAATGTCAGCGTATCACAATGCCTCATGGGACATGTAGTTCCACAACAGGCTGGAGGGGCCATAGTTTGGAGATCCCTGCGGCCTTGACTACCATTGGGGGCGGACCCAAAGCTGAGACTTCCACACACTCTTTCATAGCGGAAGACAAGCTCCGTTCCCCGGGGGCGGCGCTCCAAGCTGTTTTTATCTCTACATTGGTTCACCTTTTAGTCGCTCCTTAAAAACTTTATTGGCAGACCCGTGTAGAGACAAGATGCAATTCAGAAGTTGGGGGGGGGGGGGGGTGGGGGTGTTGGGTGGACCATAAACGCTAAAACACTTTGCATTGCGGGTTTCCTGTGCAGCATAGAACACAAGTGAAGGTTAAAACATCCATTTGTCCTCACATTTCTGGAACCGATGTCTTCAGTGGCAGAACGAGGTACAAAATAAAATAAAAAAAACTGTCCGACGTCTAAACATCTGTGGAATGGAAATGAAACCGGCCGTGGCTGTCCGGGAGAAAAGCGATTCTGTGATGGGAGTCTTGAAGGACTCTGAAGCGAAGCCGATGCGATGACCGTTCCCTGCGCAGCGGCGTGGATTGGTTCAATAGCCATATTTGTCATTTAAATGGGTCTTCCCGTCACCGGATTGTCCTGGAAGAAAGCGGAATATGAATGTGCTTGTAGTTCGGTCAATTACTTACTTCCTGTCTGTTAAAGCGATATCCCACCCTCCATTTTTTTTTTTTTTAACACCTTCCCGCCCGGCCTATAGCAGAATGACAGCAGGGCGGGCCTTTCCGCCTTCAGACTGGACACTAGAGCTGCACGATTAATCGTTAAAAGAATCGAGATCGCGATTCAACCCTCCTCGTGATCTTAACACAGCATTTCCTCGATTCAGTGCAGAGAGTTCTCTGCTCAAGCCGACAGCTGTCAAAAAACAAAACAAAAAAACAAAAACAAACAAACCAGGCAGCCTGCCAAGTTCATCACAACATCGCTCAGGCGAGATGGAGAAACATTGTAACATTCCGTTCTTTGATCAAAGGAATGAACTTCGGTCTGTAAATGAGGTCAGTTTAACCACTTAGACTAAACCTTTTTCTGACATTTGTTGCTTACGAGTTAAAAATCAGTATATTTTGCTAGAAAATGACTTTGAACCCCCAAACATTATATATATATATATTTTTAGCAGAGACCCAAGAGCAGGGGGGGGGGGGGGGTAGGCAACCAGTAGCCCTCCAGCTGTTGTGGGAACCACATTTCCCATGAGGCATTGCAAGGTTGGCAGTTAGAATTGCTCCCAGAGGCAGGATGGGACTTGTGGTTCTGCAACAGCTGGAGGGCCCCAGGTTGCCGACCCCTGCCCAAGAGAATAAAAATAGGATTTTTATAACAGCTTACCTGTAAAATCCTTTTCTTGGAGTACATCACGGGACACAGAGCGGCATAGTCATTACTATGTGGGTTATATAGATACCTTCAGGTGCTGGCACTGGCAACTTCCAAAACCGGAAGTACCCTCCCCTATATAAGCCCCTCCCATCCGGGAGTACCTCAGTTTTGTAGCAAAGGAATAAGTGTCCCCAAAAGAGGGGCGGGAGCTCTGTGTCCCGTGATGTACTCCAAGAAAAGGATTTTACAGGTAAGCTGTTATAAAAATCCTATTTTCTTTCTCGCACATCACGGGACACAGAGCGACATAGTCATTACTATGTGGGATGTCCTAAAGCAATGCTCAATGAGGGGGGGGGGATACACCATACATAAGCTGGGCGCCATCAGACATGAGGATCTTTTGCGGCCTGCAACACACTGCGCCCAAAGGCGACATCCTCCTGACTTCTAACGTCTACCTGGTAGAACCTAGTAAACGTGTGTACTGAAGACCATGTTGCGGCCTTACAGACTTGAGCCAGGGAGGCCTGGTGATGCGCTGCCCATGAAGTTCCAACTGCTCTTGTGGAGTGCGCTCTAACTTTGAACGGAGGCGGTCTCCTTCTCAAGCCATAGGCTTGTATTATGACCTGTCGAATCCACTTGGCTAAAGTAGATTTTGACGCTGCCTGACCCTTTCTGGGGCCTTCCGGCAGAATAAACAAAGTATCCGTTCTGCGAATCTGAGCAGTGGCTTTTAGATAAGCTTTAACTGCTCTTACTACATCCAAAGAATGTAATAACTTTTCCTCTACCGAGCTTGGTTTGGGGAAAAAAGAAGGAAGAACCACATCTTGGTTCAAATGAAACCTCGATACCACCTTGGGAAGAAAGGCTGGATGAGGACGTAATACTACTCTGTCCTTATGGATAACCAGATATGGCTCCTTACAGGACATAGCGGCTAATTCCGATACTCTTTTAGCCGAACAAATGGCTACTAGAAAAATCAATTTCCTGGTGAAAAGAACCAAGGAAATGTGCCGCAATGGTTCAAATGGTTGTTTCTGTAGAACCGACAGAACCAGGTTTAAGTCCCATGGACATATGGGAATATTAACCGGAGGACTAATACGCATCACTCCTTGTATGAAAGCTTTGACTAATGAATGCAAAGCCAAGGGCCTCTGAAAAAATATTGACAAGGCCGAAATCTGACCCTTGATAGTACTCAAGGCAAGCTTCCTATCTACAGCCCACTGTAGGAAGTCCAGAATCCTACCTATTACGTACTTATGTGGATGCCTTCCAGATTCTATAGTAGATCTGCCCGGATACCGGCTTCCTGGCATTGATCATGGTAGATACCACAGGATTAGAGAGACCTCTCTTTTTTAGAATGTGGGCTTCAATAGCCAGGCCGTCAAACCTAGGGCTGGTAAGGAAGGGTGGTATATCGGTCCTTGCGAAAGCAGGTCCGGACGATGTGGGAGGGTCCAAGGACTCCTCACAGACATTTTTACAATCTCCGCATACCACGCTCTTCGGGGCCACGCTGGAGCCACCAGAATCACTGGTTTCTTTTCTACCCCGATTCTGAATCTACCCTGATTCTGCGGAGTAATCGAGGTAACAATTGTGGCGGTGGGAATGCATATATCAGCTTGAACTGATCCCAAGGGAACACTAGGGCATCCGAGCCGCAAGCTAGGGGATCCCTTGTCCAAGAGACAAACCTGTCCACCTTTGCGTTGAATCTGGATGCTAGAAGATCTACATCCGGTGTTCCCCACCGCTGACATATTGTCCGGAAAACCTCGGGATGAAGGGACCATTCCCCTGGGCATAATTGTTGGCGACTTAGAAAGTCCGCCTTCCAATTCTCCACTCCTGGAATAAATACCGCGGATATGGCTGGGACATATCTCTCTGCCCATTTCAGGATGCAATTTACTTCCCTCTGGGCTGCACGACTCCTGGTGCCCCCCTGATGATTGATATATGCCACTGCCGTGGCATTGTCTGATTGAATTCTGACAGGGGACCCTTGGAGTTTGGATGTCCATGCTACTAGGGCATACCGGGCTGCTCGTATCTCTAAGAGATTGATGGGCAGGGCGTTTTCCGCATCCGACTATCTGCCCTGGAGAGACCATTGCTCCAGTACTGCTCCCCAGCCTATAAGGCTGGCATCTGTAGTGACCACCTTCCAAGAAATCGGACTGAAGGATTTCCCTTTTTCCAGATTCTGGGGAACCAACCACCAACGGAGGCTCTTGCGAACGGAAGGGGACAAGGACATTGGTAAGTCTAGGGCCTGGACTTTCTTGTTCCAGGCTGACAGTATGGCCCTTTGCAAATTCCTTTTATGGAATTGACCATAGGGTACTGTTCGAATGATGCCACCATTTTTCCCAGCAGCCTCATGCACAGGCGTATGGACGGCTGTCTTTTTGTACCCACTAAGTGGATCAAATCTCTCAAAGACAACACCTTTTTTCGAGGCAAGAATATTTTCCTCTGGCCTGAATCCAGCCTTAGCCCCAAATATTCCAGACTTTTGACTGGTTTTAGGGCTGACTTGTCTCGGTTGATAATCCAACCGTGAGATTCCAGATACTTGATTGTCTTGTGAACGACCACTTCTAGTTTTTTCAGAGTGGTCTATCAGCAACAAGTCGTCTAGATATGCCATTATCGTTACACCTCGTGTTCTTAGATTGGCCAATAATGGGGCCAGAATTTTTGTGAACACTCGTGGTGCTGTGGCCAGACCGAAGGGTAAGGCTCTGAACTGAAAATGGCGCCCTTCTACTGCAAAGCGTAGAAATTTTTGGTGGACTGGAAAGATGGGAATGTGCAAATAAGCATCTTTGATGTCGATCGAGGCTAACCATTCCTCCCCTTGTAGGGCAGTGGCCACCGATCGGATCGACTCCATCCGGAAAGTCCTGATATGCAGGAATTTGTTTAGCCCTTTTAGAATTAATATGGGCCTCACGTCCCCGTTTGGCTTCGGGACTGTAAAGAGGTTTGAGTAAAACCCGAACCCCCATTCTTCCAGGGGAACCTCCATAATTACTCCTTGCATCAATAGTTGTTCTAGTGCCAACAGGAGGGACTCTCTCTTCCGGGGATCCCTTGGCACGTTTGACCTTATAAAATGGGAAGGAGGGGAGTCTTTTAACTCCAATCTGTATCCCAGACTTACTGCGGAGAGCACCCATCTGTCTCTGATCGTGTCCCGCCAGGTCTCTGCGAACAACTGGAGTCTTCCCCCCACCCGATTGAGTGGGGGCAACCCTTCATGCATTTGACTTTGTACCTCTCCTGACCCAGGGTTTCTTATTACCCTGCGATTGTCCCTGATTTTTACCCCCGGGATTTGACCGAGGAGGCCGTCGGAACTGTTTCAGAGCAGATGTCCTAGGGACTGGAGAAGCAGGCCTCTTAAAAGAGGGACCTCTAACTCTGTTTTTAACCGGCAAAAGTGTACTTTTACCGCTGGAAATTCTCTGGATATACTTGTCCAGGTCTTCCCCGAATAAGCGTTCACCATGAAATGGGAAGCTAACCAGCAATTTTTTACAGGGAGCTTCAGCAGACCAGTTTTTGAGCCATAGAAGCCTGCGCATATGTACTACAGACAGCGTAAGGCCTGATGGATTGAATCCTTTATGGCGTCAACCGCAAAGCATAAGGCTCTAGGTAGATCAGCTAGGGCAAGGGCCTGCTGATCTGGCAAGTCCCTTAAGACTTGTTTCAACTGATCCTTCACTGCTTGGCAGACCCCAATAGCTGCCACTGCTGGTTGTGTCACCAATCCTGCTGTAGAGAAAGCAGATTTTAATAAGGACTCCAATTTTTTATCTATTGGGTCCTTGAACATTTGGACATTATCCACTGGACATGTCAGTGATTTATTCACACAAGAGATGGCTGCGTCCACTGTAGGGACCCTCCATTTTTTGATGAACTTATCCTCCATGGGATAGACCACCGGAAATCTCTTGGGGGGAGTAAATATTTTATCAGGATGTTCCCAATCCTGGTACATGAGCCCTTCCAATAAAGGGTGAAGTGGAAAGGAACAGACAGTCTGGGGAGCTTTTAGCAACCCCAACGAGGAGACAGAAGTGGTTGATGGTTCCGCAAGGTGCATTTTAAATGCTGATCGGACCATGTTAGTCAGAGACTAAACCCATAATCTTTCAGCTTGAGATGCTGAGAAAGGTTCTTCCACAGTTGATTCCTCTATAACAGAATCAACCTCATCCTGATCCCCTTCAGGCAGGTCGATCCCTGTATGGGACTGTTGCTCTGCTAACAGGTACTCTGAGGGAGGAGACGGAGATCGGGCGTGCTTTCCCTGTGACAGGGAGGCAGCGATTAATGTTGACAATCTCTCTTCCAATCCTCCCAGAGCTGAGGAAAAAACCTCCTCTGTTACATACACAGGAGCAGGTGAACTGAGGACAGCCACAGTACCAGGTACTCCTGCGGGGTCTCTACGGTCACAAACCTCTGAATTTTCAGGGGAGACTGGTGCAGCAGAAGCATGCCCAAGATCCTCAGAGCCCGATGGAGACCCCTTTCGCTTCCTGGAAGATTTAGTTCCGGAGCTTCTGGACGGCATATTCCTAAGCCCAAAGCTGAGGTATTCCAGCCGTAATACACCACTTTTACTGAGAATAGTCTAGCACAATTGCTGCTATATAACAGTTGGTGTCTACTAAAGTGCCTTTCTAGGGGATGCCTGCATCAACCGCCTCTGTGTGCCTTTTTACTGTTGCTAGCTCTGTCTGTGCACTTCAATAGCCAGCTGTGATTGCCTTTAAACATGCTGGACGCCCGCACATGCGCAGTAGCACCGCGGCGCACACCGAGCGTCATCCACCCGCTCCGCCCCTTTTTCCAGATCACCTCTATATAGAGAGGCGCGTGCACGTGCGCGGGCACGTGCGCCTTTTTTGAAAAAATAAGGAGCTAGATGGGAGCCAGGGTCCCTGCCGCAGGGCCCGGGGATGGATGAGCGCAGCAACAGGGCAGAGGAGACAGCTTCCCAGCAGAGAACTTACCAACTGCCTGGATTTGACTTCGGAAGAAAAAGATCCACATTACAAGAAAAAGAACCATAGCGGCCTCTAGTGTTTAACACAGGTACCACGGTCTTACTTTTTTTTTTTTTTTCTTGCCTACTATTAAAATTTTTACATTTTCTCAGTAGTAACAGGCATGCACAGAATATTAGCGGGAATACCTTAGGTAACAGGCAGAAAGACAAATTAGGCTTGGGGGTCCCCCAATAGAACCAAGTTCCTGAGGGCCCCCACTTACCTTTTCCTCGCCGCAGGACTCTGTTTGGTCCACAGAAGCCCAAACTTCACCTATCACGGCAGGCATTGTAATTAAACCTTCAGGGACCGGGTTCCCAAGGATTCCACTCCCCTGGACCTGTATAGCACCCTGCACAGAAAACATCTTGGTCGTGGGTATGACCAGAGCTCTGGATCCCAGGGTCCAGCCCTCCTAAGAGAAGCATTACAGGCAAAACCTTGCTCTTCTCTGCAAGGCCCGGGTACCGACCGTTTAGCTATGAAGCTTTTTTGGTCGGATCCGGAATAGCTTACTGAGGCCCAAAAGAACCTGTACACAAGCTCAGTGAAAAACACATGTTTCTTCTTGGCCAACACCTTAGACACTGGCAAAAAACTGAGGTGCTCCCGGATGGGAGGGGCTTATATAGGGGAGGGTACTTCCGGTTTTGGAAGTTGCCAGTGCCAGCACCTGAAGGTATCTATATAACCCACATAGTAATGACTATGTCGCTCTGTGTCCCGTGATGTACGAGAAAGAAATGGTGGTTGTTGCAATATTTTATGTCACATTGTATTTGTGCAGCGGTCTTTCAAACGCAATATTTTTGGAAAAAATACACTTCAATGAAGTAAACAAAAAAAAAACCTAAAAGGTAGCCCATTTTTTTTTCAATTCTATAACGGATAACCTGTAGAAATTCTTATAGCAACGCCTATGGAGATTTTTTAAGTACCCTAGTTCTGTCACTCCATGAGTGTGCGCAATTTTAAAGCGTGACACGCTGGGTACCTATGTAGTTTGCTGAATATCATCTTTCATATTATACAAAAGAAATTGGGATATAGAGATAGACATTTTTGTGTGTGTGTGTGTGTGTGTGTGTGTGTGTGTATACACACACACACACACACAAATAAAAATTATAAAAATATGTAATATACTAATAAAAAAAAATAGATAGATATACCGTATATCTATCTCATTTATTTTTTAATAATTTTTTATTCAAGAAAGTGTATTTTTTCCAAAAAGTTTAAGAAATACTGTGCGACAAAAAAATTGCAATGACCTCTATTTTATTCTCTAGGGCCTCTGCTAAAGAGATATTACCGTATATACTCGAGTATAAGCCGACCAGAACATAAGCCGAGGCACCTAATTTTACCACAAAAAACTGGGAAAACATACTGACTCGAGTATAAGCCTAGGGTGTCCATCTGCATGCCTCACTGTGCCCATGCCTCACTGTGCCCATGACTAGACTGACGTTTAACATGGGAGTCTATGGAAGGGGTGCCCGGTTTGAAAATTCGGTGCTCCCCGGCTGTAGGTCCCCCAGACAAAAAACTTTGGACACTTATAGAGGAGAAGTGGGGCTACATGTGCACCAAGTTTGGGGTCCAGGGACCTACGACCAGCTGGTACCGGGTCCCCAAAGTCACCACAGAAATTACCGTTTAACATGGGAGTCTATGGAAGGGGTGCCCGGCTTTGAAACATCGATGCCCCCCAGCTGTAGGTCCCCCAGACAACAAACTTTGCACACGTGTAGAGGAAGAGTGAGACTACTTGTGTGCCAAGTTTGGGGTCCAGAGGACCTACAGCTGGCCAGTACCGGGTCCCCAAACTCCAGGAGATGAGGCGCAAAAAGGTGACTCGAGTATAAGCCGAGGGGGGCATTTTCAGCACAAAAAATGTGCTGAAAAACTCGGCTTATACGGTAAATATAACACGTTTGGGGGTTCCAAGTAATTTTCTTGGAAAAAAAAAAAAGATTTTTCCATGTATGTTCGCAGTGTCAGGATTGGCCGGGTAGGCGAGTGGTTAAAGAAAGGTTTACATGACATTACCTGCAGGGGGCGTCCATACACAGTAATCGGGGTCGTCTTCAGGGTACTGAGGTCCGAGAACACCTTGTGGAGGCTGAAGAACAAAAAAAAAAAAAAAAAGATTGGAGATTTTTCATGAATGAAAAGTAACATTATCCAAAATGTTTTGTTTGCAGCTGCGACATCCCATCCAAGTTTTGTTTTCACAGCTCCAAGTTTCCCTTCCCAACCCATTCCAGGACACGGCTGACGGAACCCGTAAGGCGAGATCTGATATGGCTTGAATGGCAAACTTCGGGTCAAGGCACCCAAAATGCAGCATTCTGGAGCCTTTACCCCCCCCCCCCCCAGAGTCCCGTGACATCCTAAGGATCTCACAGACGTTACTAGGGGGTCCTCTGAGCGATGGTGGATGGATCTCCAGAGTCCGCTCAGTACTGACAACAAAGCAACATGGCGGAACCAGCAGTGTGGGGCCCGGGGGTGTCCCCTCCAGTATCTGTAAGTAACCGCTGACACCAATGATCATGTCAGCCGTCTGTAAGGAAGACGTTATTCTCGCCAAAGACCAACGTAGCAAAGCATTCTTCTTGCAGTCCACTAGTGTAAGAGGGTCCTACTGACAACTAATGCAGTGTGGCTAATGAACCGTGAGCTGTATATACACCAAATTACCAAAAGTATTGGGACATGGCTTATTATAAGCTTACTTGTAAGTAATACCAGAAATGACTTCACCATCACTTTCATTGTAAATGCTGCTTATTAATACATATACACTATATTACCAAAAGTATTGGTACACCTGCCTTTACACGCACAGGAACTTTAATGGCATCCCAGTCTTAGCCTGGAGGGTTCAATATTGAGTTGGCCCCGCCCTTTGCAGCTATAACAGCTTCAACTCTTCCGGGAAGGCCGTCCACAAGGTTTAGGAGGGTGTCTATGGGAATGTTTGACCATTCTTCCAGAAGAGCATTTGTGAGGTCAGGCACTGATGTTGGACGAGAAAGCCTGGCTCCCCTCTAATTCACCCCTAAGGTGTTCTATTGGGTTGAGGTCAGGACTCTGTGCAGGCCAGTCAAGTTCCTCCACCCCAAAATCACTCATCCATATCTTTATGGACCTTGCTTTGTGCACTGGTGCGCAGTCATGTTGGAACAGGAAGGGGCCGTCCCCAAACTCCTCCCACAAAGTTGGGAGCATGAAATTGTCCAAAATGTCTTGGTATTCTGACTCCTTAGAGCCCCTTTCACACTGAGGCGCTTTCATACTAAAAAAGCGCCTGAAAAGCTCACAAAAACCTATTTCCATTAAAATCAATGAATGTTTTCACACTGGGGCAGTGCACTGGCATGGTGGTGAAAGAACGCCCCTCTCCATTGAAATGAATGGAAAGCTCTTCAAAAGCGCTCAGTGTTTTGCTGGCCGTTTGGAAGGGCCTCAGTGTGAAAGGGGCCTAAGAGTTCCCTTCACTGGAACTAAGGGGCCAAGCCCAACCCCTGAAAAACAACCCCCCACCATAACCCCCCCTCCACCAAATGATTTGTACCAGTGCACAAAGCAAGGTCCATAAAGACATGGATGAGTGAGTTTGGGGTGAACTTGACTGGCCTGCACAGAGTCCTGACCTCAACCCCATAGAACACCTTTGGGATGAATTAGAGCGGAGACTGCGAGCCAGCCCTTCTCGTCCAACATCACAAATGCTCTTCTGGAAGAATGATCAAACATCCCCATAGACACCCTCCTAAACCTTGTGGACAGCCTTCCCAGAAGAGTTGAAGCTGTTATAGCTGCAAAGGGCGGGGCCAACTCAATATTGAACCCTCCGGACTAAGACTGGGATGCCATTAAAGTTTGTGTGCGTGTAAAGGCAGGCGTCCCAATACTTTTGGTAATATAGTGTGATAAATCAATCTCTATATCTTATATCTCTCTCTCTGGGGGGGGGGGGAGCCCCTCTCTCACCCACACCTCTGAAGAGCCGGAGCTCTTATAGGAAGGGGTGGAGTTTACAGATGCAGGGGGTGCTCTTAAACAGGAACGGGTGGGACAAATTTTAGATTCGGGGGGGGGGGGGGGGTGCCCGGATTTTAGTCTCGCCTAGGGCAGCACACATGATTTCGGATCCTGCACTCACACAAATGTCAAACTGGAGAGCGGCGGCTGTGACTGTACAGCTGCTGCATTCCAACTGACATGAATGGGACTGCGCCTGCATGGGGATGCCCAGAACACCTGTGCAGGTAGACACAGGTGTACACTGTAATACACTCATTTGAATGAGGCCGAAAAAGGCTGCAATGAGATGTAATCAGGGTTGTCCCGATACCACTATTTTAAAGACGGAGTGCAAGTACCGACACCCCAAACCCCCCCCCCCCCACGCCCCCCAAGTACTCGCCGATACCGAAACATTATTCCTACTGTCATGTGGCACAAATATGCAGCACTGATGACGTGTGGACTGTCAGTACAGTAGTTATTTATTCATTTTTCCAATTTTATTTTTCCAATTTTTACAGAGCTTTAGTTTTTTGTGTTTATTAAATTTTTTATAATTTTTACAATTTAACCTTTTCAATATTTATTACAATTCTTTTATTATTTTTGTTATTAGCCCTGTTGGGGGCTGACTTTGGTGAGATATCAGGGGTCTTAACATCTCCTGACATCTTCCTTTTGAGACAGGGAAAGGGACTGAGGACACAGATTCCCCAGTCCCTTTCTCAGCAGGCTCAGCTGCACTGAAGATGATTGGACAGGAGATAAAAGCTCATCTCAATTCATAAACTGAAGCATCGTATAGATCAGGGCTCAAAATTTCAAGTCATGAGCTACTAGCCAGGCCCTTAAGAGTTACTCGCCACCAGTTGTCCCACCCAGCCCCTACCCTGCCCGCCCCTAATTCCACCCCTAAATACACCCTCATAAATCATCTCATGAAATGACACTGTAAAATGATTTATGTAGAAGTTACAAAAATAAATATTAACAACTTGATCAGTGCCCATCCGAGCAGCCCTGCCAGTGCCCATCCGAGCAGCCCTGCCAGTGCCCATCCGAGCAGCCCTGCCAGTGCCCATCCGAGCAGCCTCAACGCAATGCAGTGGAATTGGAGGCATAGGTAATGGGGGGGGGGGGTTGGTGTGGGATTGGAGGCATAAGTATGATTCAGACCTATGCCTCCAATTAACCCCCCCTTTTCTCCCAGCACACATCTTCTTAAGTTCCCCATTCAATGCCTCCAACCTCCTCCATGTGCTGCTTTCAATCACAGCACACTGACAGTTACCTTTCTCCTGCAGCCGAGGGGTCAGGCATCGTGTAAACACTGAGGGCGGCGGACTGCTCATATGGAAATGCCCCTAGCTACGAGACTGTGCAAGGGGGCGGGGACGAGCGGCATGAGGAATGTGGAGAGGGGCGGTCCCAGGCGGCGGACTGTTCCTATGGAAAATTACCCTCGCTGCAAGCTTGTGCATTCCCGGGACAGTACAGCCCTGTGTCCTTACTCGCACTATTTATAATTTCACTCGCCAAATGCGAGCAGGCGAGTTGAAATTTTGAGGGCTGGTATAGATAGTTTACGATGCTCAGTGACAGATATGAATGGACAGTCAGTAATCACTGACTCAGCAGTCGGAAAAGGAAGGAGCCGGTAAATTACATATTTTCCAGCTCCTTCCTCCATCCTGGCAGATGGAGCAGGAGGACACGGGGGGGGGGGGGGGACGACGACAGGAGGAGGACACGGGGGGGGACCGGAGGAAGGACACGGGGGGGACCGGAGGAAGGACACGGGGGGGGGGGGACCGGAGGAGGACACGGGGGGGGGGGGGACCGGACATAGGGGGGGACCGGGGGAAGGACACGGAGGGAGGACACGGGGGGGGGGACCGGAGGAGGGAGGACACGGGGGGGGGGGGGACCGGAGGAGGGAGGACACGGGGGGGGGGACCGGAGGAGGGAGGACACCGGAGGAGGGAGGACACGGGGGGGGGACCGGGGGAGGACACGGGGGGGGGGGGGGGAACCGGAGGAGGACACGGGGGGGGGGGGGGGGGGACCGGAGGGAGGACCGGAGGAGGACACGGGGGGACCAGAGGAGGACACGGGGGGGGGGGGGGACCCGAGGAGGACACGGGGGGGACACGGGGGGGACCGGACACGGGGGGGGGGGAAGGAGGACAGGGGGGGGGAACGACCGGAGGAGGACACGGGGGGGGACCGTCAGGGGCAGCGATGGGGAGGAGTTACAATCACTGATCTCCCTGTATAGATTTTAATCAAGCAGCTGACAGCCGTGAGAGGGAGAGGAGGAGAAGCGGCTGTCAGCTGCTTTACTAAAATCTATACAGGGAGATCAGTGATTGTAACTCCTCCCCAGCGCTGAACTGATCACCCAGGTACCGGATTAAGCATCGGTACAAGTAATCGGGCAAATGCTCAGTATCGGCACCTGTGATCACTCTCTGTTGAAAACAATGGTTCTCTCCATCTCATGCATTTTGCCTTCGCTGGAAAATGAAGCAAAATCCATGACTAGGTCACTGCTGTGGAGACACTCCAGCAATATCCAAGACAAAGCAGAAATATACGGACGTTTGGGGGGGGGGGGGGAGGTTTACTAAAGCTGGAGCAGCTGTGCATGGCAGCCAATCAGCTTCTAACATCAGCTTGTTCAGTTAAGTTTTAAACAATAAAACCCGGAAGCCGATTGGTTACTATGGTTCACCTTGGCATACAATTTTGACGCTCGGGTCTGCACCCCCAAAAGAGAGAGAGACACTCAGGACAGATACTGACCTTGCTGGGGCCGTGCATTTTCTTCTGCCTTTCTGGAGCCGGTTTGGGGATTGCATCCATCGGGGTTGCTGAAAGAGAACGGTATTTACAGGTCACACACTCCAATGCCAGATAAGACTCAATATTCAACTATTTCTTATAAAAAAAAATATTTTATCCTTTATATTTCATCTTGCACAGGTGTACCGGCTCCACTCCTGGACCGACGTGCCTTCCTCTGATATCACCGCACACTGTGAGCTTCTCACCATGTGCATTAGAAGCTGCAGCAAGTCAGATAGAGCCCCGCCTCCACACATAGAGCCCCGCCCCATTTCATTGAACAAATACGGCATTACACAAGAACTCTGCTTTTGTAATAAATTGCATTTAGTGGCCCCAAAAAAACAAAAACAAATCACCACCCTTTCAGTAAACAAATACTTACACTTAAAAGGATATGTAAAGTCTTGTTTAAAAAAACAAAACAAACAAGTCATACTTACCTGATGGCCCCGATCCTCCTCTTCTGGGGTCCCTCAGTGGCACTGCTCCCGTGTCCTGCTGCGTCAATTGACACAGACAGCAGGACTCGGCTCCGCCCCCACGTCATTGGATTTGATTGACAGCAGTGGGAGCCAATGGCAGGGCTGCCATCGATCTATCCAATCAGGACCCGAGACACCGGCTGGAGCTGGTTTGCTCGTCCCCGTTGTTGGAAAGACCGGGTTCAGGTAAGTAAAAGGGGGGCTCTGGGGAGGGGCAGCTGCCTCACAGAAGGCTTAATGCATAGAATGCAAACCTCGAGGGTTTACAACCCCTTTAATGGGATCCCTACAAACAAACACATTGAAAGCCCAAGTCCAGCATGGTCATCCCTGGAGTACTCTGCACTCCTACCCAGATTCATTTTTTAAATAAATAAATTTTTTCCAGGTGTTTCCTGTCTGTTCAGTTGATGAGGGGGGGTCCTCTTCCTCCTCGCCTTCCCTCTGCAGCAGTACTATAAGCAGCCCAGGCCGGTGTGTGATGTCCTGGGCTCACAGGAAGTGGGATGAATGACATCGGGTACTCAAGATGGACCACTGCTGGACAATACAGCAGAGGGCTCTGCATGGGAAAGCCCTGAGAAGAGGAGGATTGAAGCAAAAAGTTGAACTTTTCATTTTTTTTAAAGTGATGGGACACCTTAGTTTTGTCATTAACCACTTCCCATCCGGGCCAATCCTGGCACTTCGCTCCTACATGAAAAAATCTTTTTTTTTTCTCAGAACCCCCAAACATTATGTTTTTTTAGCAAAGATCCTAGGGAATAAAATAGCGGTCTTTGCAACTTTTTATGTCACATGGTATTTGCGCAGCGATTTTTTAAATGTTTAAAAAAAAAAAAAAAAAAAGTTAGCCCAATTTTTTTTCATAATATAAAAGATGAGGTTACACCGAGTAAATAGATACCCAACATGTCACGCTTTAAAATTGTGCACAGTCGTGAAATGGGGCCAAACTTCAGTACTTAAAAAATATCCGCTTTACATTTTTTTTTTTTTTTTTCATTTTCGCTTTAAAAAAAAAAAGTTTTGATCACTTTTCCTCCTATTAGAAGGAATGTAAACATCCCTTTGTAATAGGAATAGTGCGTGACAGGTCCTCTTTATGTAGTGATGTGGGGTCTGGCTGGAAAGGCTGAGATCAGGAAAAAAAAAACCCTCTGCGCCTTTCCAGCTGCATCCCCGGCATTGTTTACTTATGCCGGCCCTGACGTGTCATCATAACGTCGTGCCCTGGCCTCCGAGGATCATAGAGATGACTGGGATAAAATCTCTATGCTCAATTTCTGGCGGTGACCGATTAGTTCTCTCCAAACTCTCCTTCTGTACCAGACAGGGCTGTGTAAACCTCAGGATTGGAACAGACATACAAATCTTTTGGCAAGTAAAGTAACCCCCATATACACCGATCAGCCATAACATTATGACCACCCACCTATACAATTTTATATGTACACAGTATCTGACAAAAGTAAGTACACCCCTCAGTCACATTTGTGTAAATCTTTTCATGTGACAACACTGAAGAAATGACTCTTTGCTACAATGTAAAGTAGTGAGTGTACAGCTTGTATGACGGTGTAAATTTCCTGTCCCCTCAAAATAACTCAACACACAGCCATTAATGTCTAAACCGCTGGCAACAAAAGTGAGGACACCCCTAAGGGAAAATGTCTAAATTGGGCCCAAAGTGTCAATATTTTGTGTGGCCGCCATTATTTTCCAGCACTGCCTTAACCCTCTTGGGCATGGAGGTCACCAGAGCTTCACAGGTTGTCACCGGAGTCCTCTTCCCCTCCCCCATGACAACATCACGGAGCTGGTGGGTGTTGGAGACTTTGCGCTCCTCCACCTTCCGTTTGAGGATCCCCCACAGATGATCAATAGGGTTTAGGTCTGGAGACATGCTTGGCCAGTCCATCACCTTTACCCTCAGCTTCTTTAGCAATGCAGTGGTGGTCTTGGAGGTGTGTTTAGGGTGGTTATGTTGGAATACTACCCTGCGGTCCAGTCTCTGAAGGGAGGGGGATCATGCTCTGCTTCAGTATGTCACAGTACATGTTGGCATTCATGGTTCCCTCAATGATCTGTAGCCCCTCAGTGCCGGCAGCACTCATGCAGCCCCAGACCATGACACTCCCACCACCATGCCTGACTGTAGGGAAGACACACTTGTCTTTGTCCGCCTCACCTGGTTGCCGCCACACACGCCTGACACCATCTGACACCAAATACGTTTATCTTGGTCTCATCAGACCACAGGACAGGGTTCCAGTAATCCATGTCCTTAGTCTGCTTGTCTTCAGCAAACTGTTTGCGGCTCTTTCTTGTGCATCATCTTTAGAAGAGGCTTCCTTCTGGGACGACAGCCATGCAGACCAATTTGATGCAGTGTGCGGCGTATGGTCTGAGCACTGACAGGCTGACCCCCCCACCCCTTCACCCTCTGCAGCAATGCTGGCAGCACTCATACGTCTATTTCCCAAAGACAACCTCTGGATATGACGCTGAGCACGTGACCTCAACTTCTTTGGTGGACCATGGCGAGGCCTGTTCTGAGGGGAACCTGTCCTGTTATACCGCTGGATGGTCTTGGCCTCCGTGCTGCAGCTCAGTTTCAGGGATTTGGCACATTCGGCTCCCCATCACTGATTGCTCCGGAAGTGACGTTCCGTCGCCGCCATCTTGCTACACCCCGCACTCCTCCATAGTAATGATAGAGTGAGAAGGGGGGAAGCGGACATCTTGTTACACCCACCAGAGTTTTAGATTTCACAGTTATTTTCAACACAAAACGGAGCTTATCTGCTTAAATACAGTATTTGGAAGTCCGACGGACAATTTAGATTAAATTTTAAAAGCAGCAGAAAACCTGCTGACCTTGCATGTTTGCTAATGTGACAGAACACCTCTGATTTTCACATTTAACATGTAAACAGTCTGTCGGATTTACAAAATACTGTATTTAAGCATATAAGCTCCGTTTTGTTTTGAAAATAACTGTGAAATCTAAAACTCCGGTGGGTGCAACAAGATGTCCGCTTGCCCCCTTCTCACTCTATCATTACTGTGCAGGAGTGCGGGGTGTAGCAAGATGGCACTGACGGAATGTCACTTCCGTAGCCAAATGAGATGGGTAGCCGAATGTGACAATACAGCGGCTGCCGCAGGGTGGACCAAGATGGCCACCACTCCGGGAGCTAGGCCGAAGCCGCGGCCTTTCCTATGGCCGATGCAGGACCAGGAGGCCGCACATCCTCGGCCACGGGTCACGTTCCAGGCTCCAAAGGCAGCGGAGGAGATCAGACGGAAGCCCGGATGAAGTGAATGGCACAGGATGCTGACAGGAATCAGGATGGTAGGAAAGGAGTAACAGCAGCGGAGCTCTCACACTACCTGCGGAACACGTGGTGTGCCGATCCGAAGATTTTGATCTGTACGGATCAATGACGATCCGTTGCACCACTACTAACGAGTCACATGACACGGGGGGGGGGGGGGGGAGAATGGCTAATAGAGTCCAATTTGGAGATTTTCACTGAGACCCCTTTCACACTGGAGCATATTGCAGGCGCTATCGTGTTAAAAATAGCGCCTGCAACCCGACCTTAAACTGCTGTTACATTCACTCCAGTGTGAAAGCCTGAGGGCTTTCACACTGGAGCGTTGCGCTAGCAGGACGGTAAAAAAAGTCCAGCTAGCCGCATCTTTGAAGCATTGTGTCTACCGCTCCTCCACCGCTCTTGCCCATTGAAATCAATGGGACAGAGCGGCTATACCATTGCGGGCGGTTTTAACCCTTTCTCAGCCGCTAGCGGGGGTGGGGGGTAAAACCGCCCTCGCTAGCGGCCGAAATGCGCCGCAAATCCGCCCATAGAGTCGGCGGTAAGAATAGCAGCGTTTTACCGCCGACGCTATGGGCGCCTCTGTGAGAAAGGGGTCTAAGGGGTGTACTGACTTTTGTTGCCAGCGGTTTAGACATTAATGGCTGTGTGTTGAGTTATTTTGAGGGGAGAGGAAATTTACACTGTTATACAAGCTGTACACTCACTACTTTACATTGTAGACAAGTGTCATTTCTTCAGTGTTGTCACATGAAAAGATACAAGAAAATATTTACACAAATGTGAGTGAGGGGTGTACTCATATTTTTATATATTAGGTTTCTGCTTATCACAGATCGGGGTAAAGGGCCAATAACTGGCTCGTCATCATGTGATCAGCTGTGTCCAATCACAGATGTAAACAGATGCCGGTTATTGCCATTTCCTTTCCTCATGCCGACAGCGCGAGGAGAGAAAAGAGCCGATAAAACGGCTTTTGCAAAAGGGACATCTACAATGATTATCAGTGCTGCCAATCAGTGCCTCTTCATCAGTGCGCTGAACCCGTCACCGGTTGGCCGGTTTTCCTTCCTTGGAATGCCCTTGGTCAGTCCTGAACCCCTGCAGACCGGGGAACATCCCACCAGAGCTGCAGTGTTGGAGTTGCTCCGACGCCGTCATCTACACAATACAATTTGGTCCTCGTCAGAGTCCCTCCAATCCTTACACATAATCACTCGCTGCCCAATATATCCCACCCACATTCAGATGTCATGGTAACCAGATAATCCATGTCATCACTTTACCTGTCAGTGGTCAGAATGTTATGGCCGATCGGTGAATAGATTTACTCTGTGTATTTAGGTGTTTGGAGTTCATCTTTGACAGTTCCTTCAGTATAACAGAATGTATGAAGAAACGGTCACATTACATAGGAGAGGACTACGCACCTGGATTTTTCTGGCCTTTCGAGGAGCGGGGGTTGGCGCTGTGCTCTGGGACTTCATCTTGTTTCTCCGGGGTCACCCTCTGCACCTCTTCCACTCTGCTGGCAGCTGCAGGACACACACGCGTGTTATGAATTGTATGTTACCTAGAGACCTCATGTGACACGCTACACACATACACATCCTTATTATTATACAGGACTGATATAGTGCCAACAGTTTGTGCCGCGCTTTACAATATAAAAAAGGCAGAAAGTACAGATACAATATCATACAAGACAAGAGGGTTAGGATTTACCATCTAAAGCAGGGCTTGGCAAATTTATTTTGCATCTAGAAGCCATTGTTTTTAACAAATCTTACAGACTGAACATGTAACATGTTCCCGAAGGTGAACTTATCCTTTAGGCCCCTTTCACACTGAGGCGTATTTCAGGCGTTTTAGCGCTAAAAATAGCGCATAAATAACGCCTGAAATAATCCTGCCCCAGCATTCTCAATGTGAAAGCCCGAGGGCTTTCACACTGAGGCGATGCGCTGGCGGGAGGGAAAAAAATCTCTTGCAAGCCGCATCTTTGGAGCGGTGAAGGAGCGCATACCGCTCCTTCCCATTGAAATCAATGGGACGCCATGGCTATACCGCCCGCAAACCGCTGCCGTAGCAGCGGTTTGCGGGCGGTATTAACCCTTTTTCGGCCGCTAGAGGGGGTTAAAACCACACCGCTAGCGGCCAAATATTTCTGTAAAAACGACGGTATAGCAGCGCTAAAAATAGCGCCGCTATACCGCCAGCGCACCTGCCCGCCCCAGTGTGAAAAGGGCCTTAGGGCCGGTTCACACTGGTGCGCTGTGCGATATCGCATGTGATTCACACCGCACTGCAAATCACACGCGATGTCCGCGCAATGCGATTTCAGCCATACAGATAGTATGGCTGATATCCCACCACTTTCGGACCAAACACGCACAGGACCCTTTTTTTTTGGTCCGCACCAGAATCGGATCGCATGGGTGTTCAGACCTATGCAATCCGATTCATGTCCAAACTGTCAGTTCGCAGTGCGATATTCGAGCTGAAATGGAGATGTCGTTAATGGTGTATGACACTCCCCAGCAGTTCGCATATGGCAGTGCGAACTGCCGTGTAAGTCGGGTGCGATGCGGGGAACCCGCAGTGGATTCGCAGGGTTCTCGCATTGCACTAGTGTGAACCGAGCCTTAACCACATCAATACCGGGCACTTTCGCCCCCTTCCTTCCCAGACCAATTTTCAATGACAATTGCGCGGTCATGCTACGCTGTACCCAAATGACATTTTTATCATTTTGTTCACAATAATGGAGCTTTCTTTTGGTGGTATTTATTCACAACTCCGATTTTTATTTTTTGCAATATAAGCGAAAAAAGAGCGGATTTTTTTTTTTTTTCTATTTTCAAAGAAATCCAATAAAATCGAATTGTCATAAATTTAAGCCAAAATTTATTCTGCTACATGTCTTTGGTAAAAGTAATCCCGTTAAGTGTATAATTGGTTCGTGTGATCACGGACACGTGTGCAGATAATCATTGGAACATATGATTTTACTGGGACATATGTGGGGGACAGGTGTTTTGGGGACATGCGTTTTTGGGACATTGTGTGTTTACATGTGTGGGGACACTAGGCTGGTGATCAGTGTGTAAAACGCTGTAAAACACAGCTCATACTCACTGATCACCGGCCGGCTGCAGCAATCCGCTCTCCTCACCGACAACTATTGTGTGAGGAGAGCCGGTCGCCTAGCAACCGGCTCTATATTTACATCACATGGCGGCTGTGATTGGACACAGCCGTCATGTGATCAGGAGGGCCAATCACAGAGCCCTCCTGCCGATCGGAGATGCGCCGCGTCCGGGTGACACGAGTGCATCGGGATCCCGTTTATAGCGCAAAAAATAAAAAAAATCGCAGAGGTGATCAAATACCACCAAAAGAAAGCTCTATTTGTGGGAAAAAAAGGACGTCAATTTTTGTTTGGGAGCCACGTCGCACGACCGCGCAATTGGCAGTTAAAGCGACGCAGTGCCGAATCGCAAAAAGGGGCCTGGTCCTTTAGCTGCAAAATGGTCCGGGGCTGAAGTGGTTAACCACTTGCCGGCCGCCCACCGTCAATTGACAGAGGGGCGGTGCGGCTCTCGCTCTGGGTGGACGTCATATGACAGCGCACCCGAACGGCCGCTCCCATGGGGGGCATGCAGCGATCACGTAGTGTTGCTAGAGTACAGCTGGCACGGCTCTTTAACCATGTGATCGGCTGCCAATTATAGCCGGTCACACGTAAACACGAAAGTGCTGATAATCGGCTCTCATCGTCTCACACTGACAGGGGACAGCAAGACATGTAATCAGGGCACTGATCAAGCGCCAGAAATGCCACCAATCAGTGCCGCCTATCGGTGCCCATTAGTGCGGCATATTCGGGCCTCCTCATCAGTGCCCATCAGTGAAGGAGAAAAATTACTGTATTTATCGGCGTATAACACGCACTTTTTCCCCTTAAAATGAGGGGAAAATCGTGAGTGCGTGTTATACGCCGCTCCCTGCTGTCTGAGGGAAGAAGAGCGAGCGCCGCTGAATTACATAGAGCCGCGATCTCCTGTGTACCCGGCGCTCCATCACGCACAGCCACGCCTCCTGGCCCCGCATTGGACCACTGTTCTGTCTATCATATGAGCAGGGCCAAGAGGCATGGCTGTGAGTGACAGGGGGCCGGGCATACAGGAGATCGTGGCTCTGTAATTCAGTGGCGCTCGCTCCTCTTCATCCCTCTGAGAAAGCAGGGATAATCCAACACTGGCGAGGCTACAATGATGGGAAAGGGGAGGCTGCAGATGGGCACTGGACAGGCTGCATTGTTGGGCAATTTAATGGCTGAAGATGGGCACTGAACAGGCTGCATTGTTGGGAAATGTAATGGCTGCAGATGGGCACTGAGCAGGGTGCATTGTTGGGAAATGTAATGCCTGTAGATGGGCACTGAACAGGCTGCATTGTTGGCCAATTTATTGGCTGCAGATGGGTACTGGACAGGCTGCATTGTTGGGCAATTTAATGGCTGCAGATGGGCACTGGACAGGCTGCATTGTTGGGCAATTTAATGGCTGCAGATGGGCACTGGACAGGCTGCATTGTTGGGCAATTTAATGGCTGCAGATGGGCACTGGACAGGCTGCATTGTTGGGCAATTTAATGGCTGCAGATGGGCACTGGACAGGCTGCATTGTTGGGCAATTTAATGGCTGCAGATGGGCACTGAACAGGCTGCATTGTTGGGAAATGTAATGGCTGCAGATGGGCACTGAACAGGGTGCATTGATGAGCTGTGACCCTAATTTTGCTTCAAAGTTCCTTATTTAAAATGTACGTGTTAAACGCCGATAAATCCGGTACTTATTTACAAAAGTTACTGACAAACTAAGATTTTTTTTTTTTTAACATTTTTTGTTGTAAAAAAGAAAAAAAACAAAAACAAACAACAGCAGTGATTAAATATCACCCAAAGAAAGCTCTAAGAAGAAAATAACAATTTCACATGGTTACAGTGTCACATGACCGCGCAATTGTCATTCAAAGTGTGAGAACGCTGAAAGCTGAAAATTGTCCAGGGCAGGAAGGGGGTTGCCGGGTATTGAGATGGTTAGGGTAACTAGAGACTGCTTGTCTGGGGTTGGTTTGTATGTCTGTAGATGGCGAAGGGGGCAGTTGAACACGAAATAAAAAATTGGCATCAGGCCCCAGTGTGTACAGCGTAAAAATTTAATAAATGCACCCACATTAACCACTTGGGGACCTTGCCTGTTTTTCAGACTCAGTGTTTACAAGTTTAAAACAGGGTTTTTTTGCTAGAAAATTACTTAGAACCCCCAAACATTATATATTGTTTTTTTTTTCCTAACACCCTAGAGAATAAAATGGCGGTCATTGCAATACTTTTTGTCACACCGTATTTGCGCAGCGGTCTTACAAGCGCACTTTTTTGGGAAAAAATTCACTTTTTTTAATAAAAAAATAAGACAACAGTAAAGTTAACCCAATTTTTTTTATATTGTGAAAGATGATGTCACGCTGAGTAAATTGATACCCAACATGTCACACTTCAAAGTTGCGCCCGCTCGTGGAATGGCGTCAAACTTTTACCCTTAAAAATCTCCATAGGCAACGTTTAAAAAAATTCTATAGGTTGCATCTTTTGAGTTACCGAGGAGGTCTAGGGCTAGAATTATTGCTCTCGCTCTAACGATTGCGGCGATACCTTACTTGTGTAGTTTGAACACCGGTTTCATATGAGAGCGCTACTCACGTATGCGTTCGCTTCTGCGCGCAAGCTCGTCGGGACGGGGCGCTTTAAAAAAAACAACTTTTTTGTTTTCTTATTTATTTTACTTGATTTTATTTATTTTTACACTGTTTTTAAAAAACAAAAAAAATGGGTCACTTTTTTATTCCTATTACAAGGAATGTAAACATCCCTTATAATAGAAAAAAGCATGACAGGTCCTCTTAAATATGAGATCTGGGAGTCAAAAAGACCTCGCACCTCATATTTACACTAAGATGCAATAAAAAAAAAAAAAAAATTGTCATTTGAAAAAATAACAAAAAAAAAAATGTCCCTTTAAGACGCATGGGCGGAGCTGACGTTTTGACGTAGCTTCCGCCCTGCTATGGTATGGAGACGGGTGGGGGGCCATCTTCCCTATCACTCGTATCCATACCACAGAGGGACAAGGACCCGATCGCCTCCGACGGCTCCGGTAAGCGGCGGAGGGACATCTACCGCCGCAGATAACGGTGATCTTGCGGCGAATCCACTGCAGAGACCATTATCGTTTACAGGACCGGCTCCTGAAGAGATGGCTTTCTCGGTTGTGGCAGCACCTGCTGCCGTTACCGAGATATCCTACTTCAAAGTGCCGACGTGTATGTACATGAGCTGATCCTTAAATGGTTAAGTAAAAAAAAAAAAAAAGGGATTGGAGCCTGCAGAGCATTGCAACTGCGCTTAGTGACATGTGGGTGCAATGCACAGGATGTATCACAATAATCTCAACAAAATGTACAAATCATTAGCAAGAGTTCCAAGTTGAGTTCTGCGTTTTTACCCTGAATTTCTGGAACGTGATTGGTCTCCATGCTGTGCTCAGTCGGCTCAGCCAATGGCGGCCTGTCTTCTGAGCGGCCATCACCTGGGCTGTCTACTTTCATTCTTTCCTCCTCTTCTTCCTCCTCCTCCTCCTCCTCCTCTTCAGGCTCATCTGCGTCTTTCATGGTGAAGAGACTCGCCGGGAGATCCGTCCGTTTTGGTGGCAATCTCTGCAATTGGTGAAGTGGATTGTCAGTCACACATCTAGAATCTTCCCTGTGCAGTCTATGTAAGAAATCATCACATTTCCTATTATGTATCCTTTTATTATTCTTCATCTATACACAGAATTTCCCTGCTGGTCCTGTTAGTTCACACAACAAATCTGTAGCGCCAGACATGGGGAGACTACACTGGATTGCTGCGAGTGAACAGCATCTCCATAGAGAGGCCGCCGGGCTTGTTGCATCTTAACCCCTTCGTGCCGACCTACGCAAATTTGCATTCATGGCTAGAAGGGGTTAAACCGGGATGATATGCAGCTGCAGGCATCACCCCGGTACCGTTATTTTTAGAGCCAGTGGTTGGCTTTTTAGAGATAACCGATACGACTAAAAATAGGATTTTTATAACAGCTTACCTGTAAAATCCTTTTCTTGGAGTACACCACGGGACACAGAGCTAGTCATTACATAATGGGTTAAGGGTCACCAGCGGTGATTGGACACTGGCACAACCAATGGAAGACAGTTCCCCTCCATATAACCCCTCCCATCAGGGAAGTACCTCAGTTTTGTAGCAAAGCAGTAAGGTTCCCATAAGAAGGGGGGGACCTCTGTGTCCCGTGGTGTACTCCAAGAAAAGGATTTTACAGGTAAGCTGTTATAAAAATCCTATTTTCTTTATCGTACACCACGGGACACAGAGCTAGTCATTACATAATGGGACGTCCCAGAGCAATGCTCATATGAAGGGGGGGAGACACAGATCAAAACAGGCCGCTTGCGGACCAGAAGCCCTATACTGCTGCCTGCAGCACACTTCGCCCAAAGGCGGAATCCTCATGTCCTTTCACATCTATTTGATAGAATTTGGAAAATGTATGGACTGAAGACCAAGTTGCAGCTTTACAGATCTGAGCCATCGAAGCCTGGTGGTGCACTGCCCATGAAGCACCTATCGCCCTGGTAGAGTGCGCCTTAACAGGAAAAGGAGGAGTCCTGTTCTTTAAACCATAAGCTTGAATAATTACTTGTCTAATCCACCTGGAAATGGTGGATTTTGATACCGCTTGGCCCTTCTTGGGCCCATCTGGTAAAATAAACAAAACATCTGTTTTACGTATCTGAGCGGTTGCTTGCAGATACACCTTTACCGCTCTCACTGGATCTAGAGAGTGTAATAATTTTTCCCCCGCCGTCCGCGGGTTTGGAAAAAAAGAAGGCAGAACAATGTCTTGATTCAAGTGAAAAGCCGACACCACCTTAGGCAGAAAAGCCGGATGGGGTCGTAGTACGATTTTGTCCTTGTGACAAATTAGATAAGGCTCTTTACAAGAAAGAGCTGCTAGCTCTGATACTCTCCTAGCAGAAGCTATAGCAATCAGAAAGGCCAACTTCCTACTTAATATAATTAAAGGAATATGGCGAATAGGTTCAAAAGGTTACTTTTGCAACACTGACAATACCAAATTCAAATCCCATGGACACAAGGGAGTCCTAACTGGAGGATTTATCCTCAGTACCCCCTTAATGAATGTCCGAACTAGGGAGTGAGATGCCAATGGTCTCTGAAAGAAGACTGATAGAGCCGATATTTGCCCTTTGATGGTGCTAAGGGCTAAATTCATATCCACTCCTAACTGGCAAAAAGCAAGAATCCTACTTATTTCATACTTCTGAGGATTCCAACATCTGGATTCACACCAGGAAACGTATGCTCTCCAGACTCTCTGATAGATGAGTCTGGAGGCTGGCTTTCTAGCATTAATGAGCGTAGAAAGAGCCGGACCAGAGACCCCTCTCTTTTTAAAAATGTGGGTCTCAGCAGCCAGGCCGTCAACTTTAGCCTTTGTAAGGAAGGTTGGAATACTGGACCCTGTGACAGCAGGTCGTGTCGGAGTGGAAACTTCCAGGGCCTTCCTATCGCCATTTTTACAATCTTGGCGTACCAAGGCCTCCTGGGCCAGTTTGGGGCCACTAGGATTACTGGTATTCCCTCCTCCTTGATCCTGCGAAGCAGTCTTTGTAGAAGAGGGATCGGAGGGAATGCCTAGATCAGTGAGAACTGATTCCATGGAGTTATTAGAGCGTCTGTATTATTAGAGCGTCTGTCCCGTAGGCTAGAGGATCTCTCGTTCTGGACACAAAGTTGTCCAATTTCTTGTTGAACCTGGAAGCTAGCAGGTCTACATCTGGGTTTCCCCATCTCAGACATATGGCCTGAAAGATCTCGGGGTGAAGAGACCACTCTCCTGGTAGCAGCTGCTGACGACTTAGGTAGTCTGCTTGCCAATTTTCTATCCCTGGAATGAAGATTGCAGAAAGGCAAGGTACATGCTCTTCTGCCCATGCCAGGATCCGGTTCACCTCTCTTTGGGCTGCCCGACTGCGGGTGCCTCCTTGGTGATTGATGTAAGCTACTGCAGTAGCATTGTCGGATTGAACCCGAACTGGGTAGCCCTGTAACCTGTATGTCCAGGTTTTGAGGGCTAGATATACCGCCCGGATCTCTAGCACATTGATGGGCAGGATCCCCTGAGTCTTGGCCCAGGTCCCTGGGTAGAAGCCTCCTCGAATACTGCACCCCAGCCCGATAGGCTGGCATCCCTAGATACCACCTTCCAGGCCACTGGGAGGAAGGACTTTCCCTTCCGTAAATTCCTGGCTTCTAGCCACCAATCGAAGCTGTGGCGTACTTGTGAGGACAGGCGCATGGGTATATCCAGAGCTTGGCTCTTCCTGTTCCAGGAAGCTAAAATATTGCCTTGAAGTAGTCTCGAATGAAACTGGGCGTAAGGGACCGCCTCGAAGGAGGCTACCATCTTTCCCAATAGTCTCATGCAAAGGCGAATAGACGGCCTCTTGTTTGCTTTGACCTTGTGGATCAGGTCTTTCAGAGACTGTATCTTCGGTTCTGGCAGGTATACCCCGTTTTGGGCTGTATCTATGATCATGCCCAGGTACACTATCCTTCTTTGGGCCTGGAGAGAGGATTTTTGTAAATTTATAATCCATCCTAAATGCTCCAGGTATCCTACTGTAGTGTGTACAGCGTGACCCAATCCGTCCTTTGACTGATCTATTACTAGTAGATCGTCCCGATAGGCTGTTACCGCAATGCCCCGTGTTCTTAGGTTTGCTAACAGAGGAGCTAGCACCTTTGTGAATACTATGGGCGCGGTGGCTACACCAAACGGCAGAGCCACAAATTGAAAGTGGCGATCTTCTACCGCAAACCTTAGGAATCTTTGGTGAGCGGGGAGGATGGGTATGTGTAAATGTGCGTCCTTGATATCTATGGGCGCCATGAATTTTCCGCCCTTTAAAGTGGCGGCCACGTATCGGATCGTTTCCATTCGAAAATGGCGATCGTTCAGGAACCGATTTAGGGATTTTAGATCCAGGATGGGTCTGACATCTCCATTTGGCTTTGGAATCACAAAGAGGTTTGAGTAAAAACCTGAACCTCGCTCTTTTTGGGGTACGTCTGTAACTACCCCTTGAGCCATTAAGTGATTCAAACCTTTGAAAAAGGATTCTCTTTTTTGTGGATCCTTGGAGAGTCTTGAACCTCGGAATTGAGAAGGTGGGATCTCTCGAAATTCCAGTTTGTACCCTGAGGATATTGTGGATACTACCCAATTGTCCTGGATTTCTGACCACCAAGTCGCTCAGAACTGACAAAGCCTTCCTCCCACTCGGCCGAGCGGGGGCGCCCCTTCACTGAGAGGCTTTGGGGGCTTGCTTATTAGCTCTTGCACCCCACGGCTTCTTGTTCTTCTGAGCTTGCCCCTTGGCTTTTGTGGGCGGCTAAAACAGGCCGCCGCCACTGGTTGGAGTCAGATTTCCCGGGAGCTGGGGAGAGAGCGTTTAAAACAAGATCTCTTGTTTTTCTTTCTCTCAGGTAAAAGTCGTTTTACCACTTGATATCTTCTGTATATATTTTTCTAAATCTTCCCCAAATAGGCGTTCGCCATGGAACGGGAACTTGCCAACAGCTTTTTGCATGGGGTTTCCGCTGACCAATGCTTAAGCCAAAGTACTCTGCGCATCTGTACCAGCTGGAGTGTAAGGCGTGATGCCTGTATGATAGAATCTCTCATGGCATCCACTGTGAAGCATAAGGCTTTAGGCAAATTTTCCCAATTTCTAGCCTGCTCTGAAGGCAGCTCCTTCAGCCCCTGCTTTACCTGTTGGCTGATGACCTGACACATACCGACTGCTGCTACTGCAGGTTGGGTAATTGAGCCGGCCAAAAGGAAGGAGGATTTCAACTTCCTCTCAGAAGGATCTTTTAAACCCTTGTACATTATCCACCGGACATGTCAGGTTTTTATTTACACAAGAAATAGCCGCATCTACCGCAGGCAGGCTCCATTTCTTTAAAAAAAAAATTCCCCCATAGGATAAAGAATGTTAAACCTTTTTGGAGGTGAGAAACGCTTATCTGGATGTTGCCAGTTTGCGTATATTAGATCCTCTAGTAACTGATGAACCGGGAAGGAGCATGCACCTTGCAGGGATCTTAATGACCCTAGGGAGGAGACAGGTAATTCCGTTACCTCCGCAGAGGTTAACTTAAATGCACTGCTATAGCATTGTACCTGTGACCTTAAAATCTGGCTCCTCATCCTCTGCTGATGTAGCCTCCTCCTCCTCATCCTCCTCCCTCAGGTACTTCTGAAGGGAGGTCCAATACTGGAAGAGACCTGCTTCGCTTATTGTCCCTTTTTAGAGGACTTAGCGATTAAGGTAGCAATTTTTTCCTCCAGATTATTTAGGGCAGCTGATAAAGTGTCCTCAGTGACATATACAGGCCCAGGCTTCACTGGGGAAGCCGCCATACCTGACAGAGGTAATGGCTCATCCTGAACAGGTGCATTTAGCAACACAGGAGAGAAAGGTACCGAGTCAGCACAGTTAGAGCCTCCTCTCAGGCGGCGGTGCTTTCTTATCTCTTTTTGTCCGTATTACTTCCCCTGGAAGGCTTACTGCTTAGACAAAATACAAGGTACCTAAATGCATATACTACCGTGTTCAGTTTAGCAAATACATTAAGTATGCAACTTTTAACACATAACTATGCATAACATGGATATCTTCTAGGAAGTACCCAATCCAACCACATGGAGTCTTACGTCCCTGTATAGCTGCTGTGTTTCTCTGCCAGGAATAAGAGAACTAACGAGCTTGCTTGCTGCTGCAGTGCTTCTCACACTGACAGTCTTTTAAATTTGGTGCCGTTTCTGTGCCTGCGCGCGCCACGTGCCCGCGCACGCCTTCGCCCCCCCCTCCGATAAAGCGCGCTCCCGCGCGCGCGGCCCTTAGCGCTATGGCGGTGGCCATAGTGAGAGAGGACTCTCATCAGCCCTTGTTCCCACTTACCTGCATCTGCAGGTGTCTGGTCGGCCACCGAAAGGAGGATCGGGGTGCCCCAGCAAGCTCAGCAGCGGAGGTGACGAGCAGTGTACTTCGCCGAAGCCGACACTGAACAGAGTGAGGTGAGTATATTCAGCTCTTTACTCCCCCCAGTGGTGGAAAAAAAGAAGACATCCACTTTTTGAAAAAGGTCCCAACCTAGTTATGGACCTTCTAATCTCACCTTATCCACGCCGCAGGTTTTTCTGCTGAAAGATTTCAGACAGATACCAAACTTCACCCTTCACGGTGGGCTATGTGTGCCAACCTTCAGGGATATGGGTTCCTATTTAAAGGATACCTCTCCCCTGGGCCTTGTACAAGACTCTTACCAGGACTTTATAGCGAAATAGCGAAAGTGCTGGATCTTAGAGCCCAGTCCTCCGAAGAGAGACATTACAGGCGACGCCTCATGGATGAGGCCCGGATCCCATCCAGATTCAGCTCATTTGTAGGCGTCTTGGATGGATCCGAAAGCATAGCTCTTTTACCCCCAGAGGGTCTCTTTGGTAGAGCTTTCCTTTAGCACCTCCTAACGCGTCCAACACCTTTCGACACTGGCGAAAAAACTGAGGTACTTCCCTGATGGGAGGGGTTATATGGAGGGGAACTGTCTTCCATTGGTTGTGCCAGTGTCCAATCACCGCTGGTGACCCTTAACCCATTATGTAATGACTAGCTCTGTGTCCCGTGGTGTACGATAAAGAAAGCCGCTCAGCTGTTATCCTAAAGGAGTGAGAGGGGACGTCTCACCCACCCACCGCTCTTCCTGGGTCTCCTGTCCACTTGGAGACCCGATCCACCAACCGGCACGTCCGCCGCCTAGACCGAGACCCGAACAAAGCCGGATTCGGTAAAATCCTAGAAGCGACGTCACATTGTCACTTCCGTTTTACTGGCTTCTGATAGTCTTCCTGCTGTTTTTCTGTCGCTTTTCCACCATAATTCATTTGTTTGTGTTTCCTGGTGATTATATATCCCAATTAGTCTTTGGGTCTTCTGAGATTTACATATCTGTGGGGGTTCTGCTAAATTATATTTTTGCATGTTCATGTGGTCAAATAGCGGTGTTCTTTGATGTAATCCAGGGGTCTCCAAACATTCTAAACAAATGCCGGTTTATTGTCCTTCAGGCTCTTGGAGGGCCAGACTTTGGCCAGCGGGAGTGAAATTTTTCCTGGCATCAGTGGGAGTAAACATCTGGTATTAGGGGGGAGGAATAGTGCCCCATTGCTACTATCATAGGGAGGAATAGTGCCCCATTAGCGGTGTCAGTGGGAGAAATGGTGCTCCATTGTCGGTGTCAGATGGCAGAATAGTGTCTCGTACCATTGGGAGGGATAGTGCTCCAAGGGCCGGATAAAGGCAAGCAAAGGGCCGCATCCGGCCCTCGGGCCGCAGTTTGGAGACCACTGATGTAGTCATTAATAGAGTTCTTCTAACTATTTACTAGACATCATCACACCGCCACTTACCATGTTTTGGTAGATTTTTAGACATTATTTATAAACACAGTTTTACTAATAAAGGTTGCTTCGCAACAAATTGCATATGTACCGTATATACTCGAGTATAAGCCGACCCAAATATAAGCCGAGGCACCTAATTTTACCACAAAAAACTGGGAAAACGTATTGACTCGAGTATAAGCCTAGGGTGTCCATCTGCATGCCTCACTGTGCCCATGACTAGACTTCCATTTACCATGGGAGTCTATGGAAGGGGTGCCCAGCTTTGAAAAAAAAAAAAAAAAAAACGGTGCTCCCCGGCCGTAGGTCCCCCAAGCAGCAAACTTTGCACACTTGTTGAGGAGGAGTGGGGCTATATGTGTGCCAAGTTTGGGGTCCAGGGACCCTACGGCCGGCCGGTACCAGGTCCCCAAATTTACCAGAGAAATTACCGTTTAACATGGGAGTCTATGAAAGGGGTGCCCAGCTTTGAAAAAAAAAAAAAAAAAACGGTGCTCCCCGGCCATGGGTCCCCCAGGCAGCAAACTTTGCACACTTGTAGAGGAAGAGTGGGGCTATATAAGCTCCAAGATTGGGGTCCAGCGGACCTAGGGCCGGCTGGCACTGGGTCCCCAAATTCCAGGAGATCAGGCGCAAAAAGGTGACTCGAGTATAAGCCGAGGGGGTAATTTTCAGCACAAAAAAATCTGCTGAAAAACTCGACTTATACTCGAGTATATACGGTACTTTCATTTATAAAATGTATCTAGTGTTTATTGTTACAATTTCATGTTTTAATGAATTTCCCCCGTATTAAACATGGTGATGGTTTATCATGTTTTAACTTTTTTTAGATATTGGATTTTCTTATATAGGCGTTACTTTGATATGTACATATAGCAATCTTTTTTTTTTGTTTATATCAACAATCTCGTTTTGTGGCCTATTTCCATGTTTTTCTGTTTTCTCAGGGGCCACGCAACAATGATGTTGTGAAATGCGTCAGCCATTTGTCCTGCTTCTGTTGTCACATGAACGTTGACTATTCATTACAATAAAGGCTTTTATTGGAGTGCGGTGGTCCAGAATCCATTTCTTCAATGTCACTTAGACCCCATTCACACAGGGGCAATACGACTTCCAGCGCGACTTTGGGAGGCAACTTGGACACGACTTGAGTTTGAATCACAGCGCGACTTGGGGCGACTTCAGCGCGACTTACAACACGACTGAATTCGCCTCCAGGACAGGGGACTTTGCCAGTGGCCAATCAAAGAGTAAATCAGCTCTGTGGGAGGGGGGAGGGGTTTGCCGAGAAAACCATTTTTATTTCCTGTAAAGTTGCTTCAGTTAAGACAGGGGATCCGACTTGGAGGCGACTTCCATTGAAATCAATGGGTACAAGTTGCCTAGAAGTCGGATTGAAGTAGTACAGGAACCTTTTTTGAAATCTGAGCGACTTCAGTAGTGTGCATTAAGACGGCTCCATTCACTTCCATTGATTTTCTCATGCAGCGCGACTTGAGGCGACTTGAAGTCAGATCCAAAAGTTGTCCCTGTGTGATTGGGCTCTTACGGTTTACTTGGCTGCCAATGGCGCAGATGATAAAAAAAAATAAAAAATAAAAAATAAAAAAACAGCACTGTATTCAGAAACGCCGATTTTGCCATTCTGAGTACTTTGAAGTGCAAAGGAGGAATCTGGAGTCTTTTAGACCCCCCGATCTCTCCATAAAGAGTACCTGTCACCACCTATTACTGTCACATGGGATGTTTACAAAACCCCCAAAAAAAAGTGCTCCCGTCCCCGCATGCTTGCGCAGCAAAGAAAATGCGTTACGCAAGTCATGCTTGCAAATGTAAAACTATGTTCAAACCAAAATTTGAATTTAGTCTAAATTGTTTTTCGTTATTTCGGATGCATCCGAATTTCCAAAAAACTAAAATTAGTCAGAATTTGAAACTAAACGAACATGTCTAGCAGTGACATGACATTACTTCCGGCCTCCGAGGGTCATAGAGATGGCTGGGGACCATGTGGTCCGCGGTCAGCTATGGTATACGTCCGCCGCCTTCATTCTCTGGCTCGCTGATCGCACGGGCGTCCCATCCTGCTGCCCTAAACAGCCGATATGAGGGCTTTTACATCGCAGGAAATCACCTGCTGAACAAAATACGATATCTCAATGATGCCTGTAGCTGCACCCATCATCCAGATATCTTCAAAGTGCAGGACCTCATAGGATGTCCTACGGGCTGGAAGTGGTTAAGGTAAAAAATGTTTAGGTGTCAGAATCCCCCTCATCCACCCGTTTACATATGAGTGCGTGACTTGCGTATGTGTCCAATTCTACGCGCAAGCACAGAGGGATGGGGGCGCTATAAAAACAAAAAAAAAAGTATTTTATTTTTACACTTCCCTTTTTTTTTTCAACTACTTTTATTCCTATCACAAGGAATTTAAACATTCCTTGTAATAGAAATAAGAGATGACAGGTCCTCTTTATGGAGATCTCATGTAATAGAAATAATAGATGACAGGTCCTCTTTATGGAGAGAGCTCATGTATTAGAAATAAGAGATGACAGGTCCTCTTTATGGAGATCTCATGTAATAGAAATAAGAGATGACGGGTCCTCTTTATGGAGATCTCATGTAATAGAAATAAGAGATGACAGGTCCTCTTTATGGAGATCTCATGTAATAGAAATAAGAGATGACAGGTCCTCTTTATGGAGATCTCATGTAATAGAAATAAGAGATGACAGATGTCTTTGTACTTCTTACCCCGACAGTGCCAGTCTTCAGCTTGAATTTGCTTCCTCCCTTCATGGCCCCAAACAAGGGTAAGGTCAGCTTCTTCGCCTTGGGGTCTTCTGTCGCTGAGCTGAGAAAGAAAGCAGAAAAGTTCAGTTTAACACCTCCCCGGATATTTGTCAGACCCGCAGCTGTACCCCAACACTCAGGGGATACACTTCACTCGTGCACACGGGGGGAGCCCGCGACACTCGTGCACACGGGGGGAGCCCGCGACACTCGTGCACATGGGAGGAGCCTGCGACACTCGTGCACATGGGATTTTTTCCTTTTTTATTTTTAAGAAATTTGCAAAGATTTCAAACAAACTTCTCTCACGTTGTCATTATGGGGGATTGTTTGTAGAAATTAGAGGAAAATAATGAATTTTGGAATACGGCTGTAACATAACAAAATTAGGAAAAAGTGAAGCGCTGTGAATACTTTCCGGATGCTCTGTATACAGCTCTGTCCTGTCAGCGGGGAAGTAATGGATTTTCTTTCCACACAAAGCAGGGAATGAAATCAGCACAACCCATAGTGAAAGCACCTCCCCCACAGTACACAAACACCGGCTAGGCACACATTTAACCCTTTGATCACCCTACATGTTTAACCCCTTCCCAGTCAGTGTCAGTACAGTGACAGTGCATATTTTTAACACCGACCACAAAATTTGTGTCACTGATCCCACAAAGTGCAAGATTGTCCACTGCAATATCGCAGTCCCGCTATAAAGTCGCAAATTGCTGCCATTACTAGTGAACTAATAATTTCAGTGTATAATTATATATATATATATATATATATATATATATATATATATACACACACACACACACCATAATTTGTAGACATTACATAATATACGCTTGTTGGGATTTTTTATTATTTTTTTTAACCAAAAAACATGTAGTAGAATACATATTGGCTTAACCACTTAAGGACCGCCTAACGCCGATATACATCGGCAGAATGGCACGGCTGGGCACAAGCACGTACAGGTACGTCCCCCTTTAAGAGCCCAGCCGTGGTTAGCGCGCTTGCGACCCGGTCGTGAGCTTCGTGACCGCGGGACCCAATCGCCGGTGTCCGGCGATCAGGTCACAGAGCTGAAGAACGGGGAGAGGTAAGTGTAAACAAACCTCTCCCCGTTCTTCCTAGTGAGTGTCACTGATCGTCTGTTCCCTGTCAGAGAACGACGATCATTGACGTCACACGCCAAGCCACGCCCCCACACAGTTAGAATCACTCCCTAGGACACACTTAACCCCTTCATTGCCAGTGTCATTTTCACAGTAATCAGTGCATTTTTATAGCACCGATCTCTGTAAAAATGACAATGGTCCCAAAATAGTGTCAAAAGTGTCCGATGTGTCCGCCATAATGTCGCAGTCATGATATTAAAAAAAAGAAAAAATAAAAAAACGCTGATCGCCGCCATTACTAGTAAAAAAAAAAATGTATTAATAAAATTGCCATAAATCTATCCCCTATTTTGTAGACACTAACTTTTGCACAAACCGATCAATAAACGCTTATTGCTATTTTTTTTAACAAAAATATGTAGAATACGTATCGGCCTAAACTGAGGAAAAAAAATGTTTTTATATATTTTTGGGGATATTTATTACAGAAAATATAAAAAAATATTGAATTTTTTTCAAAATTGTCGCTCTATTTTTGTTTATAGCGCAAAAAATAAAAACCGCAGAGGTGATCAAATACCAGCAAAAGAAAGCTCTATTTGTGTGAAAAAAAGGACGTCAATTTTGTTTGGGAGCCACGTTGCACGACCGCGCAATTGTCAGTTAAAGCGACGCAGTGCCGAATCCCAAAAAGTGGCCCGGTCATTTGCCAGCCAATTGGTTCGGGGCTGAAGTGGTTAAAATGATTTTTTTTTTTTTACAGTACTTTTTTTATTGGAAATGTTTTAATAGCAGAAAGTTACATTTTTATTTTATTTTTTCAAAATGGTCAGAGGTGATCAAATACCACCAAAAGAAAGCTCCATTTGTGGGAAAACAAAATACAATTTTATTTGGGTAAAACGTTGCACGACCGCCCAATTGTCAGTTAAAGTAACACAGTGCAAAAAGATGGCCTGGTCATGGGAGGGGGGGGGGGGGGTAAATCTTTTGGCTGCCAGGTGAGTAATATAGTAGCAGTAATTTAAAAAGATGAAAAAAAAAAAAAAAAAAACCCTCACAAAACGCAGCAAAAAATCACGCTCATCATAATGAAATAGGCACAGTGACTGTAACCCCGCCCTGCAGGAGCCGCCGATGGCGCGGCTGTCCACAGAGCCAAGGACTCTGTATGGGATCCCGGAACTGTCCCTGACCGGCTCGGGTCTGGAGTTCCAATCTAAAGCCCAACTGAAGTCGCAGAAACAGGAATTTATTCAGACATTGCCGCAGCTCCCAATCGATCTTCATTTTTCGATTGACCGTGCCCCTTCTTACAGCCGCACCATCGCCACCGGCGGATCGCGCAGGGCGGGGTTACAGTGACGGTCCCCATTTCATTAGGATGAGCGTGATTTTTTCGCTGCATCTTGTGGGTCTTTTTTTTTTTATCATCGCTACTGTATTAAAGGTTGCTTTTTTTTTTTTTCCCCTACACTTAGATGGTGCTTCCCTTCTTTAACCACTTCAGTCCCGGAAGATTTACCCCCCCCCCCCCCCACCTTCATGACCAGGCCTTTTTTTGCAATACAGCATTGCATGACTTTACCTGACAATTGCACGATCGTGCAACGTTTTACCCAAATAAAATGTATGTCTCCCCCCCCCCCACAAATAGAGTTTTCTTTTGGTGGTATTTGATCACCTCTGCGGTTTTTATTTTTTGCGCTATAAACAAAAAAAAAAGAGCAACAATTTTGATTATTTCATTTTTAATATTTTTTACTTTTTGCTATAAAAAAAATAAAAAATAAAATTCGTCAGTTTGGGCCGATATGTATTCTGCTACATATTTTTGGTAAAAAAAAAATAAAAAAAAAATAAAAAATCCAAAAAAAATCGCAATAAGTGTATATTGATTGGTTGGCGCAAAAGTTATCACGTCTACAAACTATGGGATAGATTGATGACATTTTTATTATTATTTTTTTATTTTACTAGTAATGGTGGTGATCAGCGGTTTTTAGCGGGACTGCGACATTGCAGCGGACACATCGGACACTTTTTTTTTTAGGGACCAGTGACATTTATACAGCGTTCAGAGCTATAAAAATGCACGGATTACCGTATAAATGTCACTAGCAGGGAAGGAGTTAACACTAGGGGGCGATCAAATGTTCCCAGGGAGGTGACTGATTTGGAATACAGAGAGATTGCTGTTCCTGATCACTTGGAACAAACGATCTCCCTCTACTCGCGAGAGAACAGGGATCTGTTTGTTTACACTGGCAGATCCCTGTTCTGCCTCTCTGTAAAGCGATCGCGGGTCGTTGAATGGCTGCCTTGCTAGCGGAATGGGCGCGCGTCTATGCGCCCGACGTACAATGACGGCGAGGTCCTTTAGTAGTTAAGTGTGTGCCTAACCAGTGTTTGTGTACTGTGGGGGGGGGGGGGGGGGGTGTTTGTACTAGGGAAACGCATGGATCGGTGCTTTGCAGAGACACAGGATCAATGCCTTCTATACTGACAGAACGGCAATCTGCCTTGTTTCCATAGACCGACGTTCTGCCGATGTACTGAACGATCTGCGGGTTCCGGTGTACAGTGGAACCTCGGTTTACGAGTAACGCGGTTAACGAGTGTTTTGTAAAAAAAAGACTAGCAACTTATTTTTTTTAAATCCCGACTCGGTTTGCGAGTGTTGTCTCGCAAAACGAGCAGAATTCATGCTAATTGGGTGTGCAGTACCGGATTTGGCCTGAGGTGCAGGGGCGCCGGTGACACTCGGAACGGTTCGGAGCCGCTCGGAAACACTCGGTTCCCGAGATCCCCTGAGCTGTCCCTGAGTATTTCTGAGGCTCTCCGGCGCGCCCCCCCCCCCCACCTCTGGCCACATGCGGTATTGCATGCCATAGAAGTCAATGTGGAATGAATTATCCTTGTTTCCATTAACTTCTATGGGGAAACTCGCTTTGATATGCGAGTGCTTTGGATTACAAGCATTCTCCTGGAACGGATTATGCTCGTAATCCAAGGTTCCACTGTACATCGAGTCCGTGGTACCCGCTGATTGGCTCCCACTGTGCATAATAGCCCGGATGTATGTATATACATAATATATATATACACAAACACACACACACACACGATCGCGCACTTCCGGGTGATTATGCACAGCGGGAGCCAATCAGCGGGTACCACGGACTCTATGTACACCGGAACCAGCTGATCATTCAGCACAGTGTGTGTGTGTACTATTGTTACTATGAGGAAGCCGGTCCAGAGCAATAATGAGCCGCTGAAGCGGTTGCATGAAAACAGGAAGTGTCTATAGAATAGACCATGCAAATCATTTCTGCATGCGTCTGAATACTTTTTTCGTTTGGAGTGGGCTGTCCCTTTAAGAAGTTACGATCTATTTATCGAACACTGTGACCCAG
>CM055121.1:305163186-305230686 GCA_029206835.1 Rana muscosa | reverse complement strand
TCTGAGATGTTCTCAGTTTTGCCGCTACCTCCAAAATTTCCTTTTCCACACGCTCCAGTTTAGCGGTCTAGGAGAGAGAAAAAAAAAAAGAGTCCGTTATACTTTCAGCAACAAATCATTGTTGGCCAGACTGACGTACCACTCTTATTTAACTGCTTAACCACTAGCCAACCAGCTCACACAGATATACTGTGGCAGGTCCGTGCAAGGATAGCAGGCACGCCTGCGCCGATGTCCACCAGCGACCCGTGATTGCGGTGAGGAGAGGCAGAACGTGGAACTGCCTATGTAAACAAGGCTATTCCCCGTTCTACCAGATGAACTGAGAGGGATCTACTGTTCCCAGCGATCTCTGTCATGTTCCTGGTAGCCCACTCCCCCACAGTTAGAACACACCCAGGGAACACACTTAACCCCTTGATCGCTCCCCAGTGTTAAACCCCTTCCCTGCCAGTGTCATTTTTTTATTTTTATTTTTTTTACAGTAAAGGTTTTTATTTCGAAAAAAAAAGGGTTTATACAGCAGTGACAGAACAAAAGCATAGGTGTGTTACAGCGAGTAATAAAAGAGTAAAATTGGTTGTACAATCAGGTAAAATATTCGGGGAACAATCGGCAATGTATAATGACGGGATCGTTATATCACACTAGAAACTAGGGGTGCAATACGAGTTACAGCAGGAGCATTTCTACCCAGGGTTCCCCCCCCCCATCTCGGGGGGAGGGGGGGGGGGAAGAGGGCAACCCGTAGGAAGCACGACAGCCAGAGGGGGGGGGGGGGGAGAGAGGGGGGGGGAGAGGGGGGAGGGAGAGAGGGGGGGGCAGAAGGAGAGGGGAACGGGGAACCGGGGGCGGGGAGGGCGGATAAGAGAGGGGGTGGGGGGGGGGGGAGAGGAGAGGGGGGGCGGGAGGGGAGACGGGAAAGAGGTCAGGAGAAGCCACAGTGTTCACCAGCCCTGCGCCCGAGACACCCAAAGCCTGTAGCCAGGCGTCATGAGCCGACAAGGCCATCACCCCACCCATCCAACCAGGAAGACCAGATCTTGTCGAACTTTGCCGGGCAGTTCCTACTCTCGTATGTGATTTTGTAAAGTGGCAGTACCCTATTTACAGTAGCCTCCCAAGAGGCCCCAGAGGGGACCTCCGCACTTCTCCATCTCAAAAGAATTTCTCTCCTGGCGTAGAACAGTAAAAAGGTTACACATAGTTTGGTGTATCTGCTCCCCTCCATGTCTCCTAGGTAACTAAGCAGGAATAACTTGGGGTCAGGCGTCAGATCTAGTCCACCAATCCTCCCCACAGTCTCCGCCACCTCCCGCCAGTATAGCTGGATCTTTGGACAGGTCCAGACCATATGAAAGAAGGAGCCCTCGTCCCGTCTACACCTCCCATACAGCGGGCTCAAGGAAGGATAAATACTAGCGAGTCTCTGCGGGGTGTAGTATGCTCTGTGTAGGAATTTGAGTTGTATAAAGCGGTCTCTGGGCGCAATCATGGACGGGATATAGGAAGAAACCAGTTCTTCCCAGGAGTCTTCATCTAGGTCGGGAATGTCCACCCTCCATTTATGGAAGAGAGGCACTGTGTTGGTGTCATGGGCTATCGTGAGGTATAGATAAAGGGAGGAGAGGGGCCTCTCCATCGTGCCAGACATGAGTCGTCTCTCAATTAAATCCGACTCGAGGGTAATCGTCTCCGGAAATTGTGAGTTGAGAGCGTGCTTAAGTTGCCAGTATCTAAATAGAAAAGATGAGGGAAGTCGGTGGGCCCGTCTCAAACTCGGGAATGTTGCGACCCCCCCGTCCACAAAAATGTGTTTAAGTTTTACTATCCCGTATTTGGCCCAGGCCGCCGGGTCAGGCACCAAGTTGAGCTGGGGGAGTAAGGGGTTACCCCACAATGGGGTGTGTGGGGAATATGTAAGGGGCCTGATCCCCGAAGCTCTAGAGGTCTGCCATACCCTAATGGTGGTCTTCATTGGTTCAGTCACCTGGGGGTGCGCCCTAGGTCCCCTGAAAACAGATTAGAAAGAGCTGCATACGACCCAAGGAGAGCAGCCTCCAGGGTGACTGCGGGGTTCAGCTGCAGCTGGGAGAACCACCACCTTACTGTGACCAGGACCGCTGCCCAGTAGTATAGAAGGAAGTTCGGGAGGGCTAAACCCCCAGCAGATAAGGGGAGATAAAGAGACCGCCGGGCCACCCTGGGGGGGCGACCCGCCCAGATAAAGGAGGTCACTATGCTGTCTATTTTTTTGAAGAAAGAGCGGGGGATAGGAGTGGGGGTCTGTCTAAAGAAATATAAAAACTTAGGGAGGTAAATCATTTTAATCAGGTTTCCTCTCCCTACCGGAGAGGGAGGGAGACTGCGCCAGCTGGCGCAGCTCCTTGTCAACTGCTCCAGCAAGGGGAGTAGGTTCTCAGTCAAGTAACCTTTCAGTGTGGGGCCTATCTTTACCCCTAAATATGTGAATGTCTCCACCCAGCTCAGTGGCGTGTGGGAGGGGGTCCTTGGTACCGACGATTGGAGGGAAAATAACACTGATTTGTCCCAATTGATTCGGATCCCTGAGTATTGGGCAAAGGTGTTGAACTGTGCCAGGGCAGAATCAAGGGAGGTGGAGCCATCTGCCAGGTATAAGAGGGAGTCATCAGCGTATAAGGAAAGCTTTTCCTCCAATGGACCCACCCGGATGCCCCTGACCGAGGGGTCTCCTCTAATGTGTGCGGCAAGCGGTTCCATGGCCAGGGCAAAGAGGGTAGGGGATAGTGGACACCCCTGCCGGGTCCCCCTCCCCAAGAGGAAAGGGCTCGACAGTGTGCCATTCGTGCGGATGCGGGCCCTGGGATGCGCATAGAGCATTTGGAGCCATCTCAGGAAACTCGGGCCAAACCCGTATCTGGAAAGGACCGACCATAGGTAGCCCCACTCGACCGAGTCGAAAGCCTTCTCCGCGTCGAGTGAGGCAACCACTCCTGGGGCATCCGGGTCAGCACTCGCTATGTGTGTGTGCAGCCTGCGGATGTTGATGTCAGTACCCCTCCCTGGCATGAACCCTGATTGGTCCGGGTGGACCAATGCAGTGATGACCATGTTGAGGCGATTCGCCAGAATTTTCGCCAAGATTTTGGCGTCCACATTGAGGAGGGAGATGGGGCGATACGAGGAACACAGTAGGGGATCTTTGCCCGGCTTGGGAATGACAACTATGACTTCGTCGCTCATCGAGTCTGGGAGGGCCCCCGAGACGGATGCCCGCGTTAAGGTCCGGAGTAAACTAGGGGCCAGGTCATCCATATAAGTCTTATAAAACTCCATCGGGAACCCGTCCGGGCCTGGGGTTTTACTTGTCTGCATTCCCTTCAGGGCTGCCTGTATTTCCTCTATCCTTATTGGAGCGTCCATTTTGTTGGCTGCCTCGGTCGTGAGGACCGGTATATCAATCTCGTCTAAGTACTGATCAAGGTCTTTCTGGTCATAAGCCACCCTGGAGGTGTACAAGTGCTGGTAGTACTCGGCAAAGCTGTGGTTAATGTCTTGGGGAGTAGAAAGTAGGTTCCCATCCTGGCCCCGTATGTGTGCTATGGTTGCCACCCCGGATTGCTCTCTAGCCAGCCACGCGAGGAGGCGTCCCGTCTTGTCCCCCTGCTCAAAAATCCGTTGGGATTGATGAAGGAGCTTCTTTTGCGTGAGAGAAGTGCGAAGAAGTATGGCCTGCCGCGTCAGGGATTGGAGTTGGGCATAGTGTGTCGGGTTGCGGGTTCTAACATAGAGAGCCTCTCTTGCCGATGCCTCCCCCTCAACTTTCTCAAGATCTGCTCTACGTTCCCTCCTCACCGCAGCTATAATGGACTGATATTGCCCCCGTGAGTAGGCCTTAAAGGCATCCCATGTAGAGCTGTCCCCGGCAGACCCCAGATTCTCCTCCCAGAACAGTCGCAGGGTGGGGTGGAATCTAGAGTCCACATCTTTGTCTGAGATCCAGAATCTGGAGAGTCTCCAGAGTCTGTCCGACGGAACCGTAGTCAGCTCCAGGGACAGCAACAGCGGGGCATGATCTGAGATTCCGCGAGGGAGGATAGCAATGCTCCGGACTCTGGGTAGGACAGGCGCCGCCACGTATGCAAGATCAATTCTGGAAAATGATTTGTGTGTGGCTGAGTGGCAGGTAAACTTTTTGGAGTGAGGATATTTCCACCTCCACACATCAGTAAAGCCATAGGTGTCAGCCCATGCGGCCAGACCTTGGCGGGTCGCACCCGCCGCAGCACATCTGTCCCTGTCAGAGTCCGGAACTAAATCAAAGTCCCCCATGAGAATGACATTGTCTGGAGGGAACTGGGCCAACTTGGCCGTGAGCAGAGTCAGGAGTGCGATGGAGGCCGGGGGGGGGGGGCAGATAGAGGGCCACTATCACCCAGGATACACTATGAATTAAGGCGTGGAGCAATACAAATCTACCATCAGGGTCAAGCTCTAAGTCTAACAGCTTAAACGGGAGGGTTTTTGCAACTAACACACTGACTCCCCTGGCATAATTAGAGTAGGTAGAGTGGTAATGATGTCCTACCCATGGCCTCTTAAGACTCATTGTCTTGCTGCCCACCAGGTGCGTCTCCTGCAACACACAGATGTGAGGGCTATGTTTTTTTATAAATTGGAAGACTAGGGAGCGTTTAATCGGAGAATTCATACCCTGTGTGTTCCAGGAGAGGATATCAAGCGCAGCCATCATCACCTCTCAACATCTGATAAAGAGGAGAAATACATATGAGGCCTGGCGCTCCCCAGCCCCCTCCACCAGGGTCAGGAGGAGAACCAGGCCCCCACAGCATTATAACAGTCACCATTAAGAGCACGTCTGTCACAAAACACTTAAGCATAAACTGGGAGCCATAAACACGGCTCAACTTTCCCCAACTCCCCCCCACCCCGCCCCCCCCGTTCCCGGGGGAGGACCTGTATCCCCAAACAGTTGTCAGCCAATATGCTGAACATGGAGGCAATGAGCAAGAGGCAACAGGCCCCTCACCAACAAACTGGGCAAGGCAAACGTGTGAATCCAATGAAGGATTTGTGCCATGGGTCACCCGGGTGTTCCGGGGGCATTCTTCTTGGGTTAAAGGGTCATCCACCAAGTCACACAAAGGCATGAGTAGCGGTCAGTTCCCGGGGGGGGAGGGGGTCACCCGCAGTAGTAGTCTGTACAGGCCACGGCGCAGGGGTGGCCAGCCCCCGTCTCCCTCCCCAACAGTTATTGGAGAATCCTTTGGAAAGTCACAGAAAATGGAGGAAGAGAGAGGGGGGGGGAAGCCCCCACCAGAGCATGTCTCCCCTCGCTAGCTCACGTACAAAAGTCTCCATCCCCAGTCTATTACAAGGAGTGCAGGGGTGGCAGAAGGGAACAGGATCTTCTGCTTGTGGGGGGGGGGGGGTATAGTGAGCCTCAGAAGAGGGGGATCAGCTCCCCGTGGAGAAGGAACAGGAATATGGGAGGATTCCAGGTACCCCAGCCCCCTCGGGATATACTCACAGTTGGTGGATACGGTTAGGAAATCTCATATACGAAGGGATTCAGCCCACTTCACCGCCTCTCTAGGTGAGGTGAAGAATTCAAAGTGATCGCCATCCTGGACCCTCAGCTTGGCGGGGAAAAGCATGCTGTACTTGATGCCTTTAGCTCTCAGGATGGCACAAGCCGGGTCAAACGACTTCCTCTGCCTCTGCGTCTCCACAGAGTAATCAGGAAAGATCGGCAGCTTCGTGTTCTCGTATTTCAGGTCCCCTTGTGCGCGGGCCGACCGGAGGACAGTATCCCTGTCTCTATAATGGAGGAGCTTAAAAAAAAAAAGTGCGCGGCGGCTCTCCGGACGGGCCTCGGAGGGCCGGAACCCGGTGCGCCCGTTCGTTAGAGAAGTGCGGGGAGAAACGGGCCCCCGGAAGCAGGGTGGGGAAGAGCCGTTCCATAAATGTAACCGGGTCAGAGCCCTCCGCACCTTCCGGTAGGCCCAGGACCCGCAAATTGTTCCTGCGATTGCGGTTCTCGGCGTCCTCAGCTCTCACCTCCAGGGCCCGTACCTTAGATTTGAGGATCTGCAAGTCCGCATGATGTTCCCCCTGTGCATCCTCCACGCCCGATATCCTCCTCTCCGCCTCCGTCATCCGCTCCCGGAATCGATCCATGTCGCGGCGGATGAGGGCAGTCTCAGCCTGGACATGGTCTATCTTGACCGTGAGAGCCGATTGGCAGCCGGTGATTGCCTGCATCAGGGCTTCGAAGGTCGGCGAGCCCGCCTGGATGGCTCCGTCTGAGGAGGATGCCGTCTGGGTCTCCATGTGGCACGCTGGCGGCGAAGTAGGCCCAGGCTTTGGCGGCGTGCGGGTATTGTCCAGCCCACGTCTCCTCTGTGTATCATTGCTGCCCTTGCGCATCCCTCAAGAGCCCCGGGGGTGATTCAGGAGGATTTGCGGTATCACCCGGGCGAATCCACTGCAGGATGAAGGAGGATTAGGATTCAGAGCGGGAGCTCAGTAATCAAGCGTCCGCTCTGCGCGCCATCTTGGCCACGCCCCGCCAGTGTCATTTTTACATTGATCTGTGCATTTTTTTTTAGCACTGATCAATGTAATAATGTCATCGGTCCCCCCAAAAAAAGTGTCATTTGGGGTCCGATTTTTCTGCCGCAATCCCGCTAAAAGTCACCATTATTTTTGCTATTGAGCACTGCACTACTTTAACTGGTAATTGCGCGGTCATACAACTCTGTACACATGACATTTATATCATTTTCTTTTCACACAAATAGAGCTTTCTTTTGCTGCTATTTGATCACTACTGAGGTTTTCCTAAAGCGGAGCTCCACCCTAAAGTGGAACTTCCGCTCATTGGAACCCTCCCCCCCTCCGGTGACACATTTGGCACCTTTCAGGGGGGAGGGGGGTGCAGATACCTGTCTAAGACAGGTATTTGCACCCACTTCCGTGCATACAGTCTGCGGGTAGTGCGTAATTTCCCAGTCCCCCCCCCCCCCCGTTGTGTTCTGGGAAACACTCGGCTCCCAGAACACAACGGTGACCAGTGAAAGACGCGCAGCACTGCTCGCGCATGCGCAGTAGGGAACTGGGAAGTGAAACCGTAACGCTTCGCTTCCTGATTCCCTCACCGATGATGACGGTGGGGGCAGCCGAGAGATGGGCGATCGCTCGTCTTCTGCTGCCGACGTCGCTGGACTCCAGGACAGGTAAGTGTCCTAATACTAAAAAAGTCAGCAGCTGCAGTATTTGTAGCTGCTGGCTTTTAATATTTTTTTTACGGCGGAGCTCCGCTTGAATTTTTTTTTGCTATATACCGTATATACTCGAGTATAAGCCGACCCGAATATAAGCCGAGGCACCTAATTTTGCCACAAAAAAAAAACTGGGAAAACTTATTGACTTGAGTATAAGCCTAGGGTGTCCATCTGCATGCCTCACTGTGCCCATCTGCATGCCTCACTTTGCCTCACTGTGTCCATGTCCATGCCTCACTGTGCCCATGCCTCACTGTGCCCATGCCTCACTGTGCCCATGACTAGACTGACGTTTAACATGGGAGTCTATGGAAGGGGTGCCCAGCTTTGAAAATTCGCAGCTCCCCGGCCGTAGGTCCTCCAGACAAAAAACTTTGCACACTTAGAGGAGAAATGGGGCTACATGTGTGCCAAGTTTGGGGACCCAAATGGTACCGGGTCCCCAAATTCACCGGAGAAATTACAGTTTAACATGGGAGTCTATGGAAGGGGTGCCCGGGTTTGAAAAATCGGTGCTCCCCGAACCGTAGGTCCCCAGGACAACAAATTTTGCACACTTGTAGAGGGAGAGTGGGGCTACATGGGGTCCAGGGGACCTACGGCCGGCCAGTACTGGCTCCCCAAAGCCCGGGAGATCAGGCGCAAAAAGTTGACTCGAGTATAAGCCGAGGGGGGGCATTTTCAGTACAAAAAAAAAGTGCTGGAAAACGCGGCTTATTCTCAAATAAAAAAAATAAATAATTATATATACACACACACACACACACACACACACACACACCGTATATACTCGAGTATAAGCCAACCCAAATATAAGCCGAGGCACCTAATTTTACCACAAAAAACTGGGAAAACTTATTGACTCGAGTATAAGCCTAGGGGGTCCATGTGCGTGCCTCACTCTGCCTCACTGTGTCCATGCCTCACTGTCACTGTGCCCATGCCTCACTGTGACTAGACTGACGTTTAACATTGGAGTCTATGGAGGGGGTGCCTGGCTTTAAAAAAAATCGGTGCTCCCGGGCCGTAGGTCCCCCAGACACCAAACCTGGCACACTTGTAGAGGAGGGGTTGGGCTACATGTGTGCCAAGTTTGGGGTCCAGGGGACCTACGGCCGGCCAGTACCGGGTCCCCAAAATCACCGGAGAAATTACCGTTTAACATTGGAGTCTATGGAAAGGGGTGCCCGGCTTTGAAAAATCGGTGCTCCCCGTCCCAAGTTCCCCCCGGACACCAAACTTTGCACACTTGTAGGAGGGGTTGGGCTACATGTGTGCCAAGTTTGGGGTCCAGGGGACCTACGGATGTCCGGGATCTGGCGCACAAAGTTAAAGTCGGAAACAGACTCGAGTATAAGCCGAGGGGGGCATTTTCAGCACAAAAAAAGTGCTGAAAATTCGGCTTATACTCGAGAATTTTTTTTTCTTTTCACTTTTTCATAATACATAATACATATCAAATAAAATCTTATTTCTTCATAGATTTAGGCTAAAATGTAGTCTGCTACATGTCTTTGGTAAGAAAGTCCCAATCAGTGTATATCGATTGGTTTGTAGGAAAGTTATAGAGTCCACAAGCTATAAGACCCCTTTCACACTGGAGCGTATTGCAGGCGCGATAGCGTTAAAAATAGCGCCTGCAATACGCCCGCAAACTGCTGTTACATTCACTTCAGTGTGAAAGCCCCGAGGGCTCTCCACACTGGAGCGTTGCGCTAGCAGGACGGTAAATAAAAGTCCTGCTAGCCGCATCTTTGGAGCGGCGAAGGAGTGGTGTGTTTACCGCTCCTCCACCGCTGCTGCCCATTGAAATCAATCAATGGGACAGCGCGGCTAAACCGCCCGCAATGCATTGCGGGCGGTTTTAACCCTCTCCTCGGACGCTAGCGGGGGATTAAAGCCACCCGCTAGCAGCCGAAATGCGCCGCAAATCCGCTCATAGCGTCTGCAGTAAAAATAGCGGAGTTTTACCGCCGATGCTATGGGCGGCTCAGTGTGAAAGGGCTCTAAGAGATATATATCTGAAAAAACGATCAATCCTGGAAGTACTGAGGGACGATCTAATTTCTTGAAGCCTGAAAATGCCAGGACAGGACAAATAGCCCCCCAAATGACCCCCTTTTTTTGAAGTTGCAATTTTTTTGTAAAAATATTTTGAAAATTAATAATTTGATTTATTTTTTTGTACATACTGCCACTAATGTGGTACATTGTCATCATATAACTGGTGTGGCAGTGATCGGGGACACTGACTGGTGACACTATGTTAAAATAAATGAATCAATCATTTTTATTCAATTCTTTTAAATTTTATTTTTAAAAAATTTTTTTTTTTTTTTTTACATACTGTCACCAGTGCAGTACAGTGTCACCATATGACCGTATGTTAAAATAAATGAATAATTTTTATAAAATTTTTTTTTTGATTTTTAAAAATGTTTTTTTTTTTTTTAAATATATATACATACTATTAAAAGTAGTTCAGTGTCACCATAGTAACACTATACTAGTCTGATCAGGGATTTTTTTATTTATTTACATTTTGTTTGTGGTTACAAAAAAGATTGTAACAGCAAAGTTTCTGGGAGCGCTGTATTTAGCGCTCCCAAATGGCCCTGTCCATTGAAATAAATGGGCAGCGCCTGAAAAGCGATTCGGAAGCTTTTAGCCCCTTCTTTGGGGTTAAAGTCGCCCCGCTAGTGGGCAAAAAGTGCCGCTTAACCACTTAACGACCGCCCACTGTATATATACGTCATCACTTTAAAGATGGATATCGCGGTAACGGCAGCAGCTGCTGCCACAACCGAGATATCCATCTCTTCAGTGGGCGGTTCTGTTTACGATAATGGTGGTCTCTGCGGCGGATTCGCAGCGAGATCATCGTTATCGGCGGCGGGAGAGGGCCCCTCCCCCGCTCTCCAGCGCCCTCCGCCGCTTACCGGAGCAGTCGGTAGCGGCGGAGGCGATTGGGTTTTTGTCCCTCTGTGGTATGGATACGAGTGAGGAGGAAGATGGCCCCCCACCCATCTCCATACCATAGCATAGCAGGGCGGTGCTGACGTCAAAATGTCAGCTCCGCCCATACGTCTTAAAGGGACTTTTTTTTGCCTTTTTTTTTATTGCATTTTTGTGTAAATATGAGATGTGAGGTCTTTTTGACCCCCCAGATCTCATATAAGAGGACCTGTCATGCTTTTTTCTATTACAAGGGATCTTTACATTCCTTGTAATTGGAATAAAAGTGATCCATTTTTTATTTTTTTTAAACAGTGTAAAAATAAATAAAATCAAGTAAAATAAATAAGAAAACAAAAAAAAAAATAATGTTTTTTAAAGCACCCCGTCCCGACGAGCTCGCGCACAGAAGCGAACGCATACGTGAGTAGCGCCCGCATATGAAAACTGTGTTCAAACTACACAAGTGAGGTATCGCCGCAATCGTTAGAGCGAGAGCAATAATTCTAGCCCTAGACCTCCTCTGTAACTCAAAAGATGCAACCTGTAGAATTTTTTTAAACGTCACCTATGGAGATTTTTAAGGGTAAAAGTTTGACGCCATTCCACGAGCGGGCGCAATTTTGAAGTGTGACATGTTGGGTATCAATTTACTCAGCGTGACATAATCTTTCACAATATAAAAAGAAATTGGGCTAACTTTACTGTTGTCTTATTTTTTAATTAAAAAAAGTGAACTTTTTCCCAAAAAAAGTGCGCTTGTAAGACCGCTGCGCAAATACGATGTGACAAAAAGTATTGCAATGACCGCTGTTTTATTCTCTAGGATGTTAGAAAAAAAAAAACTTGGGGGTTCCAAGTAATTTTCTAGCAAAAAAAAAGTTTTAAACTTGTAAACACAAAGTCTAAAAAACAGGCTTGGTCCTTAAGCGGTTAAACAGCGTTAAAGTACCACCAAAACGAGCGGCGTTTTAGCGCCAACGTGGCCACAGTGTGAAATGGGTCTTATTGCTGTCTTTTGACAGCGATAGCAATGACAGGTACTCTTTATGGAGAGATGGGGAGTCTATCAGACACCCCCCCCCCATCTCTCCTTTGAGCTACAATGCAGCCAATCAGGCACAGATCGGTCTGATTTGCTGCTTTCACTGACCGCATAGCAACAAACGAAGAGTCGGAAACCGGAAGTGACGACATAAATCAACGCTTGCTGGTTCTGACAGCTTCAGTTCCTCTCACTGTGAGGCCGGAGATGGATGCCGCCGGTCGCATCGCTCCCGGACTTCCCGATCACTCAGGAGAGCCTGGTGATGGCGGCAGTGGGAGGGGGGGGAGGGACGCCCCTTCTGCCCCCCCGTGTTCTATGACGGGTTGGGAAGTAGTTATGAATACTTCTCTCCTGCACTCACCAGGGACTCAAAGGTTTCTGGTTTTTCCTCGATCTTGCCGGCCTTCTTCATGCGGCTCAGGCGCTTTTTCTCCACTACCCCGGTACGGTCGAGGAACGTGTCGTCGTCGCTGTCGTAGAAATCCTCGTCCTCCCACTTCTTGGATTTTCTTTTCCGTGAAACTAGAAGAAGAAAGGTGGGATTAGAGCTGGAATTTATCAGTACCAAGGCTTTGATGAAGGGAAAGGGGGGGGGGGGAGGGAGGAGGAGGAGATAAAAATCAATTATGTAATAATGTAAATGTAATAAAAACATCTTTGCCATTCTGAAGCTTCCCTCCAACCCCCTTTTTTTATATATACTGCTATTCGGTACTTGCCAAATATGCTGCAGAAATCTCCTTCCACTGAGTCTGGCTGAAGCCATTTTAACTGTGGGCAGCTGAAGCTCTCATTGGTCCTCTTATGGCTCATCCCCCCTCCCTTCCTGACAAACTCTCACAAGAGAGCGCGCGCGAGAGAGAGGCGCGCGCGAGAGAGAGGCGCGCGCGAGAGAGAGGCGCGCGCGAGAGAGAGGCGCGCGCGAGAGAGAGGCGCGCGAGAGAGAGAGGCGCGCGAGAGAGAGAGGCGCGCGAGAGAGAGCGGGCGCGAGAGAGCGGGCGCGAGAGAGAGAGAGAGCGAGAGAGAGAGAGAGCGAGAGAGAGAGCGAGAGAGAGAGAGAGCGAGAGAGAGAGAGCGAGAGAGACAGACAGAGAGCGCGAGAGAGAGGCTAATGTCCAGACAAGAAACAGGAAGTGGGCTGTATAAGGGATTTAGTGGCAGAAAAAAAAAGTTTTACTATCCAAAGATAAAACAAAATACAAAAAGCAGAAGATCTATAGATGGAAATATGAAAAAATTACCGAAGGTCCGCTTTAAGGCCACTAAATGGAGCCGAGAAGCATAGGAAATGTATACATCTTTCAAACAAGAAACAAAAATGCAAAAATTCTAGAAAACACTAGAGGGAATGTGCAAATAAATGTAACCAATGCTTCTTCCTTCTGGTTTTCTCTGGGCTTGTTACATTGTATCTCTTGTTACAAAAAGATGTATGTATTTCCTGAAGTTCCGCTTTAACCACATTTAGGAAAAAATTTCATCTTCAGCATTGGCACTCACCAGCCTCCTGGCGGAGTAAGCCTCTCATATCCAGCATGCGGCACGCCTCCAGAGCGCAGAGATTGGCCGCCTCCTTCTTCTTACCAGAATGGCTGATTTCCGCCACCAGCTGCTTCCCATTGGGATCATCTGCCGGTAATCTGATGGAGGAACATGAATGGATCATGAGATTCAACCAACCTTCAACCTGGAGAAACATCACTCTTCACTTCCTGTCCCCCCCCTCTCCCCCAACATGGAAACTTCACTTCCTGTCCCCCCAACATGGAAACATCACTTCACTTTCTGTCCCCCCCCCCCCCCAACATGGAAACATTACTTCTTCCTGTCCCCCCCAACCTGGAAACTTCACTTCCTGCCCCCCCCAACATGGAAACATCACTTCACTTCCTGCCCCTCCCCCCCAACATGGATACATGAACACTAAGGGCAAATATTTCACCGTTTATCCCCTTCAATACCGGGCATTCCCCCCCCCCCCTTTCCTGGCCGGACCAATTTTCAGCGCTCTCACGTTTTGAATGACAATTGCGCGGTCCTGCGACGTGGTACCCAAACAAAATTTTTTGCATTTTTCCCCCACAAACAGAGCTTTCATTTGGTGGTATTTGACCACCTCTGCGCTTTTCATTTTTTGCGCTACAAAAAAAAAAAACACAACCGAAAATAAAATAAAAAAAATCAAAAAAAAAAAAATAATAATAATAATTGTTGTTTCCGTTACAAAACTTTGTAAATAAGTATGTTTTCTCCTTTGCTGACGGGCACTGATGGGCACTCATAGGCGGCACTGATCAGAGGCGCTGGCAGGCACCACTGATGGGCAATGATTGCCATCCCTGGTGGGCTCTAGTCGGCTTACTTGGTGGTCATGGGTTGGCATCCCTGGTGGCCATGCTTGGAGGGCTGCACTAATAATCGCGGCTTATCCTGCTTGACGTCATTTTGCTATAGGCCGGGTGGGAAGTGGTTAAACACGACTTCAGCAATGAAAAGCACTTCCTCTCATCTGCCCCCCCCCTTATATAACTGAATTTTTTTGCTGCCAGAGCCAAGTTTGTGTTTTATTACCGTAAAGGTCCAGGAAATGTAAAATGTCAGTAAAAAAAAAAAAAAACACACCAAAGTGAATTTTAGAGCAAACAAATGCAATAAACTACCCAAATGTTTGGTAAAATATAAAAGACGAGGTTGCACCAAGTACTGTATACACTCGAGTATAAGCCGACCCGAGTATAAGTCGAGGCACCTAATTTTACCACAAAAAACTGGGAAAACGTATTGACTCGAGTATAAGCCTAGGGTGTCCATCTGCATGCCTCACTGTGCCCATGCCTCACTGTGCCCATGCCTAGACTGACGTTTAACATGGGAGTCTATGGAAGGGGTGCCAGGCTTGGAAAAATCGGAGCTCCCCAGCCATAGGTCCCCCAGACTAAATTTGCACACTTGTAGAGGAAAAATGGGGCTACATGTGTGCAAAGTTTCGGGTCCAGGGGACCTACGACCAGCCAGTACCGGGTCCCCAAAATCACCAGAGAAATTACCGTTTAACATGGGAGTCTATAGAAGGGGTGCCCGGCTTTGAAAAAAATCGGTGCTCCCCGGCCGTAGGTCCTCCGGACAACAAACTTTGCACACTTGTAGAGGAAGAGTGGGGCTACATGTGTGCCAAGATTGGGGCCAGGGGACCTACAGCAGGCCGGTACCGGGTCCCCAAAATTCGGGAGATCAGGCGCAAAAAGGTGACTCGAGTATAAGCCGAGGGGGGCATTTTCAGCACAAAAAAAATCGGCTTATATTCGAGTATATACAGTAAATAGATACCAAACATGTCCAACCTTAAATTTGTGTGCGCCTGTGAAATGGGGACAAACTTCAGTACCCGATATTTTCTATAGGTGACACTTCAAAAGCCCCCCTATAGGTATCAATTTATTTTTTAATTTTATTATTATTATTATTATTATTATTATACATATAAAAATTAATTGAATAAATGTAAAATAAATACAAATATATAAAAATCATAAAATAAATAAATTCAATAAATCAATACTAAAAAACAAACAAAAAACAAACACATGGACTGTTTTCTGCCTGAGAGTGACAGAGGGATGAACGCCGGGCCGGGCAGGCTGACAGGTGGACCACATCACTTAGCAGCCCCTATGGGGGCACCGCTACACTCATAAGAAATTTATGTGACTCAGACTTTCTCTCCGCCATCTCAAGATTCTAATTTCTCCTCTGAACTCTAAAATGAAAAAGACGACCATTTGTAATTTATATGATGGAGCTCCGAAAAGTCTTCCTAAACTAAATATAGAGAGTGATTTTTTCCCTGTTCGTCTTTCAGGACAGCCACAATGAGAGACATAGGCTCCTCCCCTTCCGCAGGAAACACTGCGCCAGCACATAAATTCTCACTTCCCCTCCGGACCTCAGTTATTAGTGTTTCCTCCGGTGGGGAGACACTGTGCAGGGAACCAGGCCGGTCAGTCAGTAGATTGAGGCCAAAAATCATTTACCCAGTAAAGGAAGCAGGGGCTTCCAGGGTATAGGGTGTGGTACATACCCGCCTCTTGCAAAGCCACCCCACCCCCATCCTCGTCGAGCGCGGCAGCAGGACAAGGGGGACCCTTATCGCGTCCACAGGGCCGCAGCATGGAAGCAGCGCCGCTCTTCCTGTGTAGTATACAGGCCGCATTTTTTGGAACCAGCAGGGCCGGACGGCAGGTGACGTCATTTCGGGCAGATGCTTTCCCTTTGACCCGCGACTTCCGGTTCTGGGTAGCGGTTGATAGGGGGCCGGGGCACAAGCTGGAGAGAGTCTGGATCGCGCACAGGCAGCGCGGGACTCGGTAGAGGCAGCCACCTGCAGTCAGCATGTCGGAAGCGGACGCTCAAACACACAGTGACACTACCTCCAGCCTTCATAAGGTAGGAGTACCCTGGGGAGGGTTCCTCTCTATCTAGGAATGCCCCTCCATACATGGTTCCCGTCTATAGGGGGGCAGACCCCCTGGGTGGTCAGGGGGGGGGGGCTCTGGTTCTTGCATACTAAAAGGATCAATGCACTCCCGGGGTTGTATCTGTCTGTTTCAATTGTTAATTTTTTTTTTCTGCATTTTTTGGGTACATGTATTTCGGAAAGCTACAGAAAAATCAAAGTCAACCCATACCTCTAGGAAGAAGTGTGCTTCCTGTATGGACATTCTATTATTATTATTATTATTATTATTATACAGGTTTTATATAGCACCAACAGTTTGGGCAACGCTTAACAAAATAAAGGCAGACATTACAATTTGGTACATTCTAGGGGAGTCATGGGTAAAAGTCATATGTAAGAATTGCATAGACACTTTGGTTAGAGAGAGGGATTCTGAGCAGGAGTCAGGACTAGCAGCTTCCGTAAAAGGAACTCTCGTCCACCTTTTTATCTTTTAAAAGCCTCTTTGAAAAGTTTCAACTCCCCTCTAATCCCATCTCCCAGGATACAACCCCCTCCACTGGCTCGGGGCTCTGCAGCTGCCAATCCTGCCACTACACCGAGGTCAGGGGAGGCTTCAGGCCCTTCCAGTGTGGAACAGGCACAACCAGATAGAGGGAGAGGGCCAGGACGGGGAGTCCAGGAAGCCCTTCAGGTATAAGCTGTCCCTGGATGAGGTAGAGGACCTCTTGGGGGCAATCTATACAACCCTCGGTATCCAGACCGACAAAAGACCTCTGACCCTCCACAACCAAATGTACAAGGGCCTGGGGGGAGCAGAAGAAAAAGGTCTTCCCAGTACATGAGGTACTGATTGACACCGTTAAAAAGGAATGGTAGGATCCCGAGAGGAAACCCTTCTTTTCTAGGTCCCTAAAAAGAAGATTTCCTTTTTCGGATGACCCAGCGTCTATTTGGAACAAGACCCCCAAATTAGACGCGGCCTTCTCCCAAGTCTCCAGAAACACTGATCTAGCGTTTGAAGACATGGGAGCCCTAGCCGATGTCATGGACAAAAGCATAGACTTCCTTCTAAAAAAAAATAAAAAATACATGGGACTCTACAATTGGGAATCTAAAGCCAGAAAAGGCTGTTACAGTCGTGGCCCGCAACTTAGAGCGCTGGTTCTCCAAGATCCAGGAGCACATTGAGGCTGGAACAGCTAAGGAAACCATCTCATCTTCCTTCCCTACAATCCTGCGAGGAATCGCATATATAGCTGACGCCTCAGCGGAATCAGTCCGCATGTCGGCCAGGTCGGCAGCCCTGGCTAACTCTGCCAGAAGAGCCCTCTGGCTCAAAACTTGGCCAGGTGACAGCGCCTCTAAGGCCAAGTTATGTGGGATACCCCTGACGGGAGACCTACTCTTTGGCCCAGGTTTAGAAACGGTTCAAGACCGCACAGCAGATAAGAAAAAGTCCTTTCCTCTCAAACGGAAGGCCCCAGTGCAGACAAAAAAGGGGTTTCATCCGCAAAGACAAAGGGAGGCAGCCAAACCTGAAGGGCAGAAGAAAGCTTGGAACCCTAAAGGCAAGGGCAGAGGAGGGGCGATTTTTTGCCCTCCTGAGCAGCTCCGTAAAAACCCATGACTCTCCAGTCAGGGTGGGAGGAAGACTGGGGACCTTTCTCCCACAGTGGGAGGCAATTTCTCCCAACCAGTTAATCCTTGGGTTATAAGAAGGGGGTACCGTCTAGAGTTTGCAAGACCGCCCCCGCAGAGATACCTGGTCACGCAGCTACCCAAGTGCAGGGAGAAGTCCGAAGCCTTGTTGGGGGCCTTAAGGGATCTGGAAAGTCAAAGCGTAGTCCGCAGAGTTCCAGAAGCGGAGGAAGGAAAGGGATTCTATTCACACATTTTCATGGTGAAGAAACCTTCCAGAAAATTCTGACTAATTCTGAATTTAAAGCCCCTGAACAAATCAATTACATACAAACGATTCCGATATTTACAGTCAGAGTCCTCCTCCCCCACAACTGCTTCATGGTATCTCTGGACCTCAGGGACGCGTATTTACACGTCCCGATCGAAGAAAGCTCTGAGTTTTCTCCGACTAGCAGTAGACCTAGATGGTACAATAGTACACCTACAGTTCCAGGCACTGCCATTCGGGCTATCCTCATCGCCCCGCATCTTTACCAAGGTTTTGGCGGAACCCGTGGCGGCTCTGCGACTCCAGGGAGTATCCATAATAGCTTACCTAGACGACCTGCTCCTATTCGCAGCATCTCCAGAACAGCTCTCCAGAGACTTGGAAATTACAAAGAAGGTCCTAACAGACCTGGGGTGGCTACTGAACTTGAAAAAGTCCAGTCTGATCCCCTCACAACGTATCACATACCTGGGATACTTGTTGGACTCAACTCTCTTAAGAGTGTTTCTCCCAATGGAGAAGGCCTTAAAGCTAGACAGAGCAGTGGCCTCCCTCCAGTGCAACCAACAGATCTCTATAAGATCTCTGATGTCAACGCTAGGTCTGTTGACATCTACTCTCCCAGCAGTCCAATGGGCAGGACTACACTTTCGCCACCTGCAGGCCTTTGTGCCAAGGGTGTGGGACCACAGCCTAGAGCAGGCATGTCCAAAGTCCGGCCCGCGGGGCCAATCGCGGTCCGGTTTTGAACGGCCCGCCTGGTTATCTACATATATATCCTTTTTTCCCCTTAAAATCAGGGGTGCGCGTTATACGCCGATCCCTGCTGCCTGTGAGGGGAAGAGGAGCGAGCGCCGCCGAAATAGCCCGAGCCGAGTGTACTGTGTGCTCGCTCGGCGTCATGCCCAGTCCCGCCATTAGACATGTGTTATGTCCATCATAGAAGCCGGGCCAAGGGGTGGGACTGCAAGAGGAGCTGAGTACAGCCGAATACACAGAACATCCAGCTCTCTCAGCGGCAACATTTTAAACTAATAATAAAAGCTTCAATTTTGGGCACGGCTGGCTGCAGATGGACACTTGGGCACGGCTGGCAATGGTAAGTGTATTCCTGGCAATGGTGGGTGCTGTATGCCTGCCAATGGTGGGTGCTGCCTGCCAATGGTGGGTGCTGCCTGCCTGGCAATGGTGGGTGCTGCCTTCCTGGCAATTGGGGGTCTGCAGATGGGCACTGACCCTTATTTTGCTTCACAGTTATTTAAAATGTTAAGTTTTTTCCCTGAAACTTCCCTCTTAAAGTGAAGGTGCGTGTTATACGCCAATAAATACGGTATATCCAAATAACACGCCTGAGTTCGTCTCTTCACCACACACAGCCACAAAGGCAAGAGAATTATTGTTGGGCAGTGTATTAGTTACTCGGAGTAACACCCTTAAACCAAATTTTAATGGTTCAAAGAATGTCAGGCAAAATGGTCGGCCCTCGAGCATGTTCACTTCATCAAATCTGGCCCTCTTTGAAAAAAGTTTGGACACCCCTGGCCTAGAGGTTCTAGACACCTTAGTTCAGGTACCAGATCAGGTAAAAAGATCCCTCTGGTGGTGGAGGAAGGTAACAAACCTCTCGCAGGGATGTCTGTGGATTATCCCGGTGTTTCGGGTGGTAACCACAGACACAAGTGGCAAGGGCTGGGGGGCACACCTGGAATCCCTTCCAGCACAGGGCATCTGGAAGTTCGAAGAACTAAACAGATCGTCCAACTGGAAGGAGCTGAGGGCAGTTGGTCTGGCTCTCAGGTTTTTCCAGGAGGAACTCCAGGGTTACCACACTCAGGTGAGGTCGGACAATTCATCGGCCGTAGCTTACCTAAACAAGCAGTGCGGTACGAGAAGCGGAGTCCTGTCGGCCCTGGCAGCAGACATCCTGGGCTGGGCCGAGATCAACACTCTCTCACTCTCAGCAGTCTGAGAGGCGAGAAAAACGTGATGGCAGACTTAGTCAGTCAAAGGCAACAGTGAGAGCGAATGGGTCCTCAATCAGGAGGTCTTCAGTCTCTTGACCAAGAGATGGGGACCACCGGAGGTGGACCTCTTCGCGTCAAAAGAAAACGCGAAAGCCCCGTTTTTTTCTCACTAAACAGAGGAGAGGGAGCGCTGGGAGTGGACGCACTGACCCAAAGCTGGCAGTTCAGAATGTGCTGCGCATTCCCGCCACCGGTATTATTACCCGCAGTTCTGAGGACGTTTCAGATGGAAAACACTTCCCTGATCCTAGCGGCACCACATTGGCCCAAGAGGGCATGGTTCTCAGTTCTCAAACAGATGGCTGTAGAAACTCCCTTATTCCTAACACCTCGAGAGGATCTCCTCTCACAAGGTCCAGTCCTCTGCCCACAAGTACACAAATGGAAGCTAGCGGCCTGGCTACTGGAGGAGGGCATACTAAAATCTAAAGGGTTTTCAAAAAGATTAACTGCCACCCTCCTTAATAGCAGGAAAAAGGAGACTCGACAAATTTACAGGAAGGTCTGGCTTCGCTTTAACAAGTGGTACGTAGGATTCTCCTGTTCGGTGCAAAGCCCCACAGCCATTCTAGAATTCCTACAGTGTGGAGCAGATAAGGGACTTTCCATAAGTACCCTCAAAAGGTCAAATTTCAGCACTCAATGCATATTTAGAAAAACCTCTGGCCACCATCCCCTGGGTAGTCAGGTTTTTCAGGGCTCTATCTAGACAGAGACCAGCTCAGGGCCCACCCTCCTTTCCCAGTTGGGACCTGTCTTTAGTTCTACAGACCCTTACAGGGACAGCTCCCCTTTGAGCCTTTAGACAAAATGACCTTAAAAACAGTATTTTTGGTTGCAGTGACTACTGCTAGGAGGGTCAGCGAGTTAGAAGCTTTATCTGTTAGACCCCCTTTTTGCATTATTTTTCCAGATCGAGTCGTTTTTAAGACCGATCCAGCAATTTTTTTACCCAAGGTGACTTTGAAATTCCACAGAAGTCAGGAAGTAGTTTTACCTTCTTTTTTGTCCCAACCCCCCTCAGGGTGAAGGGGGAGTTGAGGTTTCATACTTTGGAGGTCAGGAGATGCATCCTGCACTACCTACAGCTGGCAAAAGCATTTAGAAAGTCAGACTCATTGTTTATTTTTAGGGCTGTGGAAATTACTGTATATACTCGAGTATAAGCCGAGATTTTCAGCCCTTTTTTTGGGCTGAAAGTCCCCCCCTCGGCTTACACTCGAGTCAGTGAAATTGAACATTGTAAATTGTACCTGAAAAAAATTGAGAGGCTGCGGCGTCCATCGTTTAAAACTTGCGGTCTCTTCCTGGTCCCTTCCGTGATAGGCGATTCTCAGCAGACACAGTTCCGCCTATCACAAACGTTCTCTCATCCTCACCCATCCCAGCAGACACTGTGTTCAGTGTTCCGCCAATCACAGATGTCTGCTGGGAAACTGAGGATGAGAGAATGTTCGTGATAGGCGGAACTGTGTCTGCTTAGAAAACGTCTTATTAATTTAAAAAAAAGTGTATTTTTTCCCCCAAAAAGTGCGCTTGTAAGACCGCTGCGCAAATACGGTGTGACAGAAAGTATTGCAATGACCGCCATTTTATTCTCTAAGGTGTTAGAATAAAAAATATATATAATGTTTGGGGGTTGTAATTAGAAGGAAGGAGGTGGCAGTGAAAACAGACAGGAGAAGCTCCATTAGCATTGCTGGTTGTCTTGTCATAACAACGGCCACCACAAGATGGCGCCAGATCACAGAAGGAAGCATAGGCCTGCAGAAGGCTGCAAAGCCGCGGCCTCAATTACCGGCCGACGCGATTGCGCGGCGGGGGGGCGGCGCACGCAGACACAGGATACCCCAGCTGTGCCGCCCCAGGTCGCTAATTCTAGTTGCAATGGCGACCGGGGTTTCTCGAAGCCTGTATAATAGTATGTTATTAATGTGTTCTTGTGTCTCCCCAGCTGGCCGGAAGGTGATCTTGAAAAAACTGAGGTCCGGCAGAGGAAGTGAGAATTTATGTGCTGGGCGCAGTGTTTCCTGAGGAAGGGGAGGAGCCTATGTCTCTCATTGTGGCTGCCCTGAAAGACTACTGGAAAAGACGTTACCGGTAAGCGCAACTCTAATTTTTTTTTTGTTTCTCTTTCCTAATAGCGAAGAGTCTCCACCAATCATATAATCTGTGATTATCCGGCTTCCAACACAAATCAAATTTCCCCCTGCGCGCTCCGTTCGGCCAAGCCTAATTCCGCGTACACACACGATCGGAAATTTCGACAAGAAAAGTCCGATGTGAGCTTTTTGTCGGATTTTACGACCGTGTGTAGGCTCCATCTGACCTTTGCTGTCGGAATTTCCGCCAAGAAAAGATTGAGAGCAGGTTCTCCATTTTTGTGACGGAGGAGGTCTAACGTTAGAATTATCACTCTCACTCCGGCGTATGCAGCGATAGGCAACGTGTATCACAATTGATGTTTCATGCGTAGTCGCCCCCACTCAATGGTAACCCCCCAGCTCTGCGGATCCCCCACTCAAATGGTAACCCACAGCTCTGCGGATCCCCCACTCAAATGGTAACCCCCCCAGCTCTGCGGATCCCCCACTCAATAGTAACCCACAGCTCTGCGGATCCCCCACTCAATAGTAACCCACAGCTCTGCGGATCCCCCACTCAATAGTAACCCACAGCTCTGCGGATCCCCCACTCAATAGTAACCCACAGCTCTGCGGATCCCCCACTCAAATGGTAACCCACAGCTCTGCGGATCCCCCACTCAAATGGTAACCCACAGCTCTGCGGATCCCCCACTTAATAGTAAAACGAAAGACCGAACAATGTGTTTTTCTTTGTTATAAAATGTAGCAAATAATCTTTTTCCATAAATTTAGGCAAAAAATGTATTCTGCTCCATTTCTTTGGGGAAAATAACCCAAATCAGTGTCTATTTAGTCTGTAGGAAAGTTATAGAATCCGCTAACTATGAGATAGATATCTGAAAATCGATCAATACTGATGTACCGACGGCCGATCTAATTTCTTGAGGCCCAAAAATGCCAGGACAATACAAATACCCCCCCAAATCACCCCCCTAGTACAAATACCCCCCCAAATCACCCCCCTAGTACAAATACCCCCCAAATCACCCCCCCCAGTACAAATACCCCCCAAATCACCCCCCCGTACAAATACCCCCCAAATCACCCCCCCAGTACAAATAACCCACAAATCACCCCCCCCCAGTACAAATACCCCCCAAATCACCCCCCCCAGTACAAATAACCCACAAATCACCCCCCCCCAGTACAAATAACCCACAAATCACCCCCCCCAGTACAAATAACCCACCCCAGTACAAATAACCCACAAATCACCCCCCCCCCAGTACAAATAACCCACAAATCACCCCCCCCCCCAGTACAAATAACCCACAAATCACCCCCCCCAGTACAAATAACCCACAAATCACCTCCCCAGTACAAATACCCCCCAAATCACCCCCCCCCAGTACAAATACCCCCCAAATCACCCCGTTTTGTAAAGTAGACAGTCCAAGGTATTTAGTAAGAAGCATGGCAAGTTGTCATTTTTTTTATTGTCACAATTTGTTTCGAAAATCAAATTAAAAAAAACACTTTCACAATTTTTTTTTTTTTTAACATACTGTCCCCAGTTCAGTGCATAGTTATTAGAGCTGCACGCTTAATCGGTACGATTCAAAAATCACGATTCTTTTTCCTTCCCAATCTTAAAACAGAATTTCCCGAGTCTATCTACAAGTGCAGAGAGTTCTGACAGCTAAAAAAAAAAAGATCAAAAAAAATAAATAAAAAATCCAGGCAGCCTGACAAGTTTTATCAGTAACAAATGTGTTCTTGGAGCAAAGGGATGAACTGCTGTCTGTAAATGAGGTCAGTTTAACCACCAAAAGACTAAACCCTTTTTCTGACATTTGCTGCATACAAGTTAAAAACCAATATTTATTACTAGAAAATTACTTAGAACCCCCAAACACATTGATGCTGTTGTTGCTTTTGGATCTTGTAAGTGAAATATATCTTTTTAACCACTTCCCTACTGTGCACGAAAACCCCCTTCCTGCCCAGGCCATTTTTCAGCTTTCAGCGCTGTCACACTTTGAATGACAATTGCGCGGTCGTGCGACGTGGCTCCCAAACGAAATTTGCGTCCTTTTTTTCCCACAAATAGAGCTTTCTTTTGGTGGTATTTGATCACCTCTGCGGTTTTTATTTTTTGCGCTATAAACAAAAGAAGAGCGTCCAGTTTGGAAAAAAAAACACTATTTTTTACTTTTTGCTATAATAAATACCCATTTTTTTTTTTCAAATAAAATTTTCCTCAGTTTAGGCCGATACGTAGTCTTCTACATATTTTTGGTAAAAAAAATTAAAATAAAATAAAAATCGCAATAAGTGCGTATTGATTGGTTTGCACAAAAGTTATAGCGTCTACAAAATAGGGGATAGATTTATAGCATTTTTTTTTAATTAGTAATGGCGGTGATCTGTGATTTTTATTGTGACTGCGATATTGCGGCGGACACATCGGACACTTTTGACACATTTTTGGGACCAGTCACATTTATACAGCGATCCCTGCTATAAAAATGCATTGATTACTGTATAAATGTGACTGTCAGGGAAGGGGTTAACCACTAGGGGGCGGGAAGGGGTTAAATATGTTCCCTCAATGTGTTCTAACTGTGGGGGGAGGTGACTGACTGGGGGAGGTGACCGATGGTTGTCCCTATGTACAAGGGACACACCATCGGTCCCCTCTCCCTCACAGGACGTGGATCTCTGTGTGTTTACACACAGAGATCCACTTTTCTGCTCGTTTCCCGGGCAATCGCGGCCGCCGGGCACGCGCATCGGGGCCTTGGGAACGCGGCGGGCGCCCGCCCCCTAGCTCGTTTTAAAGGCAGGACGTCATAGGACGTCCTGTCAGAATGAGAGTGTCCTCCGCCCGCCGTCAATTGACAGTGGGCGGGGGACAAGTGGTTAATAATTTGACATACTACACTATTGGCTTTTTCATTTGTATCCGAGTTAAAGGTTGGATGAGGAGCCGCTGCCTTGGAGATTCTTAGGCTGTGGGAAAACCTTATTTCCTATGTTAGGCGAGACTGTCTTCATACAGTCATGGCTTTCTGGTAAGCAGGACATATATCTCCTTCACCTTGGGTGTCACAACTTTATTTACCATCTCACTTGTGGGAAGAAGCTATACTCTTCACATTGTTTGGAGCACTTTTTCCCCCACTCCGGATTAATTTCCTTATCTTTTACTTTTATCTTTTCATTATTCGTTTGTGTAAAATTAATTTTCATTATTTTATATTCACTGTTAACACATTTCACATATGTTATTGTATTTCACATGCTGATTTTGATTAATTTTGAGGGAGTTTGTGGATTCACTAGCGCTGCATATATTTGACCTTTATGATTTTATAGTTTTATTTGTATTAAGCTATTTATGCTAGCAGCTATTCTATATAAAATTACCGCACTCAATTGTAATTTATCAATAATTTTGCACGATTTTTAGCGCAACGCTGGTCTTATGCCGCGTACACACGATCATTATTCACGGCGGTTAAAAAAACCCGCCGTGAATATTGACATTAAAAGCGAGGGAATGGCTTGTTCCCCCACAAACGGTCGTTTTTTTCACGTCATTTTTTCTCTTCTCGAGAAAAACGACCGTGTGTGGGCTCCGCGGCAGTGTTTCCCTATGGGGAAAACTGCCGCGGAAAAAAATGTCGAGAAAAACGACGAGAAAAATTAGAGCATGTTCTAATTTTTCTCGTCGTTTTTAATTCCGTTTTTCCCGTCGGGAAAAATGACAAAAAGCCCACAGACGGTAGTTTTTCTCGTCAAAAGGAAAAAAAATAAAAAAAATTCGCGATGAGAAAAACGGGTCGTGTGTACGCGGCATCAGGGCTCTTTCTTTCTTTAAACAGTAAAGTTAGCCCAACTTTTTTTTGGTATAATGTGAAAGATGATGTTACGCCGCAAGATTTGTGATCTTTATTCTAAGCGAAAATATTGCGATTCTCATTTTAGCCAGACTCGTGCAGCTCTAGTTATATAACTGGTGTGGTGGTGATCAGGATCTCTGACTGGTGACAGTATGTAAAAGATAAAACAAAAAAAAAAATAAAAAATTCTCAATTTCTTGAACCACTTAAAGAGGAAGTAAACCCATCGATTTAACAGTTTCCGGGAATGCCAACTGTCACATTGGTTGTGCTCTCAACCAAACTATCAAACCATCCAATGGCTGGTGTCATAACTGATCACATGTGCAGCATCATGGCAGTTGAAGATTAAACAGAGGCCAAGATGGAAGCTTCCTTGCCTGAAAATAATAGGAGGGTTTACTTCCACTTTAAGCCCCGGACCATTTTGTTGCTAAATGACCAGGCCAGTTTTTGCAATTCGGCACTGCGTCGCTTTAACTGACAATTGCGCGGTCGTGCGACGTGGCTCCCAAACAAAATTGACGTCCTTTTTTCCCCCACAAATAGAGCTTTCTTTTGGTGGTATTTGATCACCTCTGCGGTTATTTTTTGCGCTATAAAAAAAAAAAAAATAGAGCGACAATTTTGGAAAAAATTCAATATTTTTTACTTTTTGCTATAATAAATATACCCAAAAAATATATATATATATATATAAAAAAAAAAAAAATTCTCAGTTTAGGTCGATACGTATTCTTCTACATATTTTCGGTAAAAAAAAAAAAAAAAATCGCAATATGCGTTTATTGTTTTGCGCAAAAGTTATAGCGTCTATAAAATAGAGGATAGTTTTATGGCATTTTTATGAAAAACATTTTTTAGTAGTAATGGTGGCGATCAGCGATTTTTATCGTGACTGCGACATTATGCCGGACACATCGGACACTATATTGGGACCATTGTCATTTTTACAGCGATCAGTGCTATAAAAATGCACCGATTACTGTGAAAATGACACTGGCAGTGAAGGGGTTAACCACTAGGGGGCGCTGAAGGGTTTAAGTGTGACCTGAGTGATTCTTACTGTGTGGGGGGCGTGGCTTGGTGTGTGACGTCACTGATCGTCGTTCCCTATGACAGGGAACAGACGATCAGTGACAGTCTCACTAGGAAGCACGGGGAGAGGTTTGTTTACACTTACCTCTCCCCGTTCTTCAGCTCTGTGACCCGATCGCGGGACCCCGGAGGCGACCGGGTCCCGCGGTCACGGTGCTCACCCCCGGGTCGCGAGCGCACTGCCGACGGCACGCGACCCACAGCTGGGTTCTTAAAGGGGACGTACCTGTACGTGCTTATGCCCAGCCGTGCCATTCTGACGACGTATATCGGCGTTAGGCGGTCCTTAAGTGGTTAATTACTTTTTTTTTTTAACCACACCAAGACCAGAGCAATACAGTGTTACCATAGTAACACTGTACAACTCTGGGGAAGTGATCAGGATTATGATTGCTTATACCAGTGAGTTTTTTTGCTATAAAACAACCATTTTTACCGAAACGGATTCAGTGTGTATTGTTGCGATTAGCTGCGATTGGCCACAGCTAAATCACATGGTACAGATGGGGCTGTGATTGGTCCTGCCTGTACCATGTGATCACTGTGACCAATCACAGCTAGTAATACAATTGTACACAATGAACAGCATTGAAAGGAAGCCATCCATTGTATACAATTGTCATGTGATCTGTGCTGCGATTGGTCACAGTGATCACGTGGGCCGGTGCACTGATCAGGCATGGGCTGTGTCCGGCAGTCACAGCCGGTGACAGATCGGGGGTGCCCCTGCGGGTGGGACACGTGTCGGGAAGGACGTCATTTGACTATTGGCCTGGGTGTGAACTGGTTAACCACTTCAATACCGGGGCACTTATACACCTTCCTGCCCAGACCAATTTTCAGCTTTCAGCGCTGTCGCACTTTAAATGACAATTGCGCGGTCATGCAACGCTGTACCCAAACTAAATTTTTATCATTATCTTCCAACAAATAGAGCTTTCTTTTGGTGGTATTTGATCGCTTCTGCAATTTTCATTTTCTGCTAAACAAATAAAAAAAAAAAAAAAGACCAAAATTTGGGAAAAAATAATAATTTTTGTTTCAATTACAAAACTTTGTAAATAAGTATGTTTTCTCCTGCACTGACGGGGCTGCACTGACGGGCACTGATAAGGCAGCACTGATGGGGCTGCACTAATATGCGGCACTGATGGGGCTGCACTAATATGCGGCACTGATGGGGCTGCACTGACGGGCACTGATGGGGCTGTACTGATAAGGCGGCACTGATGGGCACCAATATGCGGCACTGATGGGGCTGCACTGACGGGCACTAATAAGGCGGCACAATGGTGGGCACTGATCGGCGGCACGGATGTACTGTAATGTATTGTACTGATGGATGCCAATCAGTGCCAAACAATAATGCCTGCCAATCAGTGATGCCCATTGTGGGCACTGATTGGTATCCATTGTGGGCACTGATTGGCAACCCTGGTGGTCTAGGGTGGCATACCTGGTGGTGACATCCCTGGTGGTCCTTGTGGCGTCCCTGCTGGTCCAGTGTGGGCATCCTCGGGCTGACAGACGCGAGTGAGGAAAAGCCGATCACCGGCTCTTCGTGTTTACATCGTGATCAGCTGTGATTGGACACGGTTGATCACGTGGTAAAGAGTCTCCGTCAGAGACTCTTTACCTAGATCGGTGTTGCCGGGTGTCAGACTGACACCCCGCAACACCGATCGCCGCGATGCGCACGCCCCCGGGGGCACGCAGCGGCTCAATATCCTGAAGACGTCATATGACGTCCGGTCAGGATATTGGAACCACTTTGCCGCCGCCGTTTTGTAATGGGGCGGGCGGCAAGTGGTTAATAATGTACAGTACATCTCTCATTAATAAAATTCTAATTGCATGTCGTATCCACACTGGAGAAGAATGAACTCTCGCTTATTGCTGCGGCTCGACAGTTGTGTCCGCCCCGCAGAACTCAGGAAACCATTGCAAACCATAGAGAGAAATGTTCTGTGCTGATATAAAAGGGGGGTAAATGGTGCAGTTCTTATCCTGATGATGTACAGTGAGCGAAAAAAGTATTTGAGCCCCTTCTGATTTGGTACACTGACAAAGAATCGATCAGTTTATAATAAACCTACCAATAAAATTATAAACAGTGAGAGACAGAAGAACAAAAATAATATCCAGAAAATCGAGTTTCAAAAAAGTTATAAATTGATTTGCATTTTAAATGAGTGAAATAAGTATTTGATCCCCGATCAGGCAGATTTCTGGCTCCCAGGTGTCTTCTATACAGGTAATGAGCTGAGATTAGGAGCACTCTATTAAAGGGAGTGCTCCTAATCTCAGCTTGTTACCTGTATAAAAGACACCTGTCCACAGAAGCAACCAATCGGATTTCAATCTCACCACCATGGGGGAGACCAAAGATCTGTCAGAGGATGTCGGGGAGAAGATTGGAGACCTGCACAAGGCTGGAATGGGCTACAAGACCATCAGCAAGCAGCTTGGTGAGAGGGTGACAAGAGTTGGGGGGATTATTATTCACAAATGGAAGAAACACAAAATAACTGTCACTCTCCTCAGTCTGGGGCTCCATACAAGATCTCACCTCGGGGAGGTTCAATGATCATGAGAACGGTGAGGAATCCGCCCAGAACTACACCGGAGAATCTTGTCACTGATCTCAGCCGGGACCATCGTCACCAAGAAAACAATCGGTAACACACTACACCGTGATTGGCTGAAATCCTGCAGCACACGCAAGGCCCCCCTGCTCAGGAAATCACATGTACAGCCCGTCTGATGTCTGATAATCAACATCTGAATGATTCAGAGGAGAACTGGGGGAAAGTGTTGTGTTCAGATGAGACCAAAAAAGAGCTCTTTGGCGGAGGAGGAATGCTGCCTATGACCCTAAGAACACCCTCCCCCCACCGTCCTACATGGAGGACAGCCTCCCCCCACCGTCCTACATGGAGGACACCCTCCCCCCCACCGTCCTACATGGAGGACACCCTCCCCCCCACCGTCCTACATGGAGGACACCCTCCCCCCCACCGTCCTACATGGAGGACACCCTCCCCCCCACCGTCCTACATGGAGGACACCCTCCCCCCCCACCGTCCTACATGGAGGACACCCTCCCCCACCGTCCTACATGGAGGTGGAAACATTATGCTTTGGGGGTGTTTTTCTGCTAAGGGGACAGGACAACTTCCCCGCATCAAAGGGACGATGGGCGGGGCCATGTGCCATCAAATCTTGGGTGAGAACCTCCTTCCCTCAGCTGGGGCATTGTAAATGGGTCGTGGATGGGTCTTCCAGCATGACAATGACCCAAAACACACGGCCAAGGCAACAAAGGAGTGGCTCAAGAAAAAGCGCATTAAGATCCTGGAGTGGCCCAGCCAGTCTCCAGACCTTAATCCTATAGAAACTATGTGGAGGGAGCTGAAGGTCCGAGTTACTAAACGTCAGCCTGGAAAACTTAATGACTTGGAGAGGATCTGCAAAGAGGAGAAAATCCCTCCTGAGATGTGTGTGAACCTGGAGGCCAACTCCAAGAAACGTCTGACCTCTGTGATCGCCAACAAGGGATTCTTCTACCAACTACCAAGTCATGTTTTGTGAAGGGTTCACATGCTTATTTCACTCTTTAAAATGAGAACAACTTTTTTGAAATGCGTTTTTCTGGATATTTGTGTTGTTATTCTGCCTCTCACTGTTGTAATAAATCGATCAATAAAATTATAGACCGATTGTTTCTTTGTCACAAAATCAGCAGCCGATCGAATAATTTCCCCCCCTCCCTCTCATTGTAGCCAATGTTCTGTGAATGACAACATGTGAAGCTTACATCTGATTGAAAAAAAAAAAAAAAAAAAAAACAAATTGTGAAGAGAATTGTTACAGAAGTGATAATATAATTATAGATCCTAAAAACACAAACTTTCCCCCAATATGGTCACTTCATATATATTCTGTACAACAGACGTACTTTATACGGCAGATCCAAGACGCCGGGCCCCTCTCCTCATAATCAAATTCCAGTTCTTCCCCTGAAACCAAAAACAGACAAATTCATTTTTCATTCCTTCTATTTACAGCTATAAATGATTTACCCCCCTCCCCCCCCGCAATCATCCCCCTCTCGTCCTACCCCCCCCCCCCAATTACCCCCCTCTCGTCCTACCCCCCCAATCACCCCCTCTCGTCCTACCCCCCCCAATCATCCCCCTCTCGTCCTACCCCCCCAATCACCCCCTCTCGTCCTACCCCCCCCCAATCGCCCCCCTCTCGTCCTACCCTCCCCCCAATCGCCCCCCTCTCGTCCTACCCTCCCCCCCAATCGTCCCCCTCTCGTCCTACCCTCCCCCCCAATCGTCCCCCTCTCGTCCTACCCCCAATCGCCCCCTCTCGTCCTACCCCCCCAATCACCCCCTCTCGTCCTACCCCCCCCCCCAATCGCCCCCCTCTCGTCCTACCCCCCCCCAATCGCCCCCCTCTCGTCCTACCCCCCCCCAATCGCCCCCCTCTCGTCCTACCCCCCCCCCCAATCATCCCCCTCTCGTCCTACCCCCCCAATCACCCCCTCTCGTCCTACCCCCCCCCCAATCGCCCCCCTCTCGTCCTACCCTCCCCCCCAATCGTCCCCCTCTCGTCCTACCCCCCCAATCGTCCCCCTCTCGTCCTACCCCCCCAATCGCCCCCCTCTCGTCCTACCCCCCCAATCGCCCCCTCTCGTCCTACCCCCCCCCCAATCGCCCCCCTCTCGTCCTACCCCCCCCAATCGCCCCCCTCTCGTCCTACCCCCCCCAATCGCCCCCTCTCGTCCTACCCCCCCAATCGCCCCCCTCTCGTCCTACCCCCCCAATCGCCCCCCTCTCGTCCTACCCTCCCCCCCCCAATCGCCCCCCTCTCGTCCTACCCTCCCCCCAATCGTCCCCCTCTCGTCCTACCCTCCCCCCAATCGTCCCCCTCTCGTCCTACCCTCCCCCCAATCGTCCCCCTCTCGTCCTACCCTCCCCCCAATCGTCCCCCTCTCGTCCTACCCTCCCCCCACTCGTCCCCCTCTCGTCCTACCCTCCCCCCCACTCGTCCCCCTCTCGTCCTACCCTCCCCCCCACTCGTCCCCCTCTCGTCCTACCCTCCCCCCCACTCGCCCCCTCTCGTCCTACCCTCCCCCCCACTCGCCCCCTCTCGTCCTACCCTCCCCCCCAATCGCCCCCCTCTCGTCCTACCCTCCCCCCCCAATCGCCCCCTCTCTTCCTACCCTCCCCCCCCAATCGCCCCCCTCTCGTCCTACCCTCCCCCCCAATCGCCCCCCTCTCGTCCTACCCTCCCCCCCACTCGTCCTACCCTCCCCCCCAATCGTCCCCCACTCGTCCTACCCTCCCCCCCAATCGTCCCCCTCTCGTCCTACCCTCCCCCCCAATCGTCCCCCTCTCGTCCTACCCTCCCCCCCAATCGTCCCCCTCTCGTCCTACCCTCCCCCCCAATCGTCCCCCTCTCGTCCTACCCTCCCCCCAATCGTCCCCCTCTCGTCCTACCCTCCCCCCAATCGTCCCCCTCTCGTCCTACCCTCCCCCCAATCGTCCCCCTCTCGTCCTACCCTCCCCCCAATCGTCCCCCTCTCGTCCTACCCTCCCCCCAATCGTCCCCCTCTCGTCCTACCCTCCCCCCAATCGTCCCCCTCTCGTCCTACCCTCCCCCCAATCGTCCCCCTCTCGTCCTACCCTCCCCCCAATCGTCCCCCTCTCGTCCTACCCTCCCCTCAATCGTCCCCCTCTCGTCCTACCCTCCCCTCAATCGTCCCCCTCTCGTCCTACCCTCCCCCCCAATCGTCCCCCTCTCGTCCTACCCCCAATCGCCCCCTCTCGTCCTACCCCCCCAATCACCCCCTCTCGTCCTACCCCCCCCCCAATCGTCCCCCTCTCGTCCTACCCTCCCCCCCAATCGCCCCCCTCTCGTCCTACCCTCCCCCCCAATCGTCCCCCTCTCGTCCTACCCCCAATCGCCCCCTCTCGTCCTACCCCCCCAATCACCCCCTCTCGTCCTACCCCCCCCCCCAATCGCCCCCCTCTCGTCCTACCCCCCCCCCAATCATCCCCCTCTCGTCCTACCCCCCCCAATCATCCCCCTCGTCCTACCCCCCCCCAATCACCCCCTCTCGTCCTACCCCCCTCTCGTCCTACCCCCCCCAATCGCCCCCCTCTCGTCCTACCCCCCCCAATCATCCCCCTCTCGTCCTACCCCCCCAATCACCCCCTCTCGTCCTACCCCCCCAATCGCCCCCCTCTCGTCCTACCCTCCCCCCCAATCGTCCCCCTCTCGTCCTACCCCCCCAATCGTCCCCCTCTCGTCCTACCCCCAATCGCCCCCCTCTCGTCCTACCCCCCCAATCGCCCCCTCTCGTCCTACCCCCCCCCCCAATCGCCCCCCTCTCGTCCTACCCTCCCCCCCAATCGCCCCCCTCTCGTCCTACCCCCCCAATCGCCCCCCTCTCGTCCTACCCTCCCCCCAATTGCCCCCCTCTCGTCCTACCCTCCCCCCCCCCAATCGCCCCCCTCTCGTCCTACCCTCCCCCCAATCGTCCCCCTCTCGTCCTACCCTCCCCCCAATCGTCCCCCTCTCGTCCTACCCTCCCCCCCACTCGTCCCCCTCTCGTCCTACCCTCCCCCCCACTCGTCCCCCTCTCGTCCTACCGTCCCCCCCACTCGTCCCCCTCTCGTCCTACCCTCCCCCCCCACTCGCCCCCTCTCGTCCTACCCTCCCCCCCAATCGCCCCCCTCTCGTCCTACCCTCCCCCCCACTCGCCCCCTCTCGTCCTACCCTCCCCCCCACTCGCCCCCTCTCGTCCTACCCTCCCCCCCAATCGCCCCCTCTCGTCCTACCCTCCCCCCCAATCGCCCCCCTCTCGTCCTACCCTCCCCCCCACTCGTCCTACCCTCCCCCCCCAATCGTCCCCCTCTCGTCCTACCCTCCCCCCCAATCGTCCCCCTCTCGTCCTACCCTCCCCCCCACTCGTCCCCCTCTCGTCCTACCCTCCCCCCCACTCGTCCCCCTCTCGTCCTACCCTCCCCCCCACTCGTCCCCCTCTCGTCCTACCCTCCCCCCCACTCGTCCCCCTCTCGTCCTACCCTCCCCCCCACTCGTCCCCCTCTCGTCCTACCCTCCCCCCCACTCGTCCCCCTCTCGTCCTACCCTCCCCCCCACTCGTCCCCCTCTCGTCCTACCCTCCCCCCCACTCGCCCCCTCTCGTCCTACCCTCCCCCCCACTCGTCCTACCCTCCCCCCCAATCGCCCCCCTCTCGTCCTACCCTCCCCCCCCACTCGCCCCCTCTCGTCCTACCCTCCCCCCCAATCGTCCCCCTCTCGTCCTACCCTCCCCCCCAACCGTCCCCCTCTCGTCCTACCCTCCCCCCCAACCGTCCCCCTCTCGTCCTACCCCCAATCACCCCCTCTCGTCCTACCCCCCCCCCCCAATCGCCCCCCTCTCGTCCTACCCCCCCCCCAATCGCCCCCCTCTCGTCCTACCCCCCCCCAATCATCCCCCTCTCGTCCTACCCCCCCCCAATCACTCCCTCTCGTCCTACCACCCCCCCAATCGCCCCCCTCTCGTCCTACCCTCCCCCCAATCGTCCCCCTCTCGTCCTACCCCCCCAATCGTCCCCCTCTCGTCCTACCCCCCCAATCGCCCCCCTCTCGTCCTACCCCCCCAATCGCCCCCCTCTCGTCCTACCCCCAATCGCCCCCCTCTCGTCCTACCCCCCCAATCGCCCCCTCTCGTCCTACCCCCCCCCAATCGCCCCCCTCTCGTCCTACCCCCCCAATCGCCCCCCTCTCGTCCTACCCCCCCAATCGCCCCCCTCTCGTCCTACCCTCCCCCCCCCAATCGCCCCCCTCTCGTCCTACCCTCCCCCCCAATCACCCCCCTCTCGTCCTACCCTCCCACCAATCGTCCCCCTCTCGTCCTACCCTCCCCCCAATCGTCCCCCTCTCGTCCTACCCTCCCCCCAATCGTCCCCCTCTCGTCCTACCCTCCCCCCAATCGTCCCCCTCTCGTCCTACCCTCCCCCCACTCGTCCCCCTCTCGTCCTACCCTCCCCCCCACTCGTCCCCCTCTCGTCCTACCCTCCCCCCCACTCGTCCCCCTCTCGTCCTACCCTCCCCCCCACTCGTCCCCCTCTCGTCCTACCCTCCCCCCCACTCGCCCCCTCTCGTCCTACCCTCCCCCCCACTCGCCCCCTCGTCCTACCCTCCCCCCCAATCGCCCCCCTCTCGTCCTACCCTCCCCCCCCACTCGCCCCCTCTCGTCCTACCCTCCCCCCCAATCGCCCCCTCTCGTCCTACCCTCCCCCCCAATCGCCCCCTCTCGTCCTACCCTCCCCCCCAATCGCCCCCCTCTCGTCCTACCCTCCCCCCCAATCGCCCCCCTCTCGTCCTACCCTCCCCCCCACTCGTCCTACCCTCCCCCCCAATCGTCCCCCTCTCGTCCTACCCTCCCCCCAATCGTCCCCCTCTCGTCCTACCCTCCCCCCCAATCGTCCCCCTCTCGTCCTACCCTCCCCCCAATCGTCCCCCTCTCGTCCTACCCTCCCCCCAATCGTCCCCCTCTCGTCCTACCCTCCCCCCAATCGTCCCCCTCTCGTCCTACCCTCCCCCCAATCGTCCTACCCTCCCCCCAATCGTCCCCCTCTCGTCCTACCCTCCCCCCAATCGTCCCCCTCTCGTCCTACCCTCCCCCCAATCGTCCCCCTCTCGTCCTACCCTCCCCCCAATCGTCCCCCTCTCGTCCTACCCTCCCCCCAATCGTCCCCCTCTCGTCCTACCCTCCCCTCAATCGTCCCCCTCTCGTCCTACCCTCCCCTCAATCGTCCCCCTCTCGTCCTACCCTCCCCCCCAATCGTCCCCCTCTCGTCCTACCCCCAATCGCCCCCTCTCGTCCTACCCCCCCAATCACCCCCTCTCGTCCTACCCCCCCCCCCCAATCGTCCCCCTCTCGTCCTACCCTCCCCCCCAATCGCCCCCCTCTCGTCCTACCCTCCCCCCCAATCGTCCCCCTCTCGTCCTACCCCCAATCGCCCCCTCTCGTCCTACCCCCCCAATCACCCCCTCTCGTCCTACCCCCCCCCCCCAATCGCCCCCCTCTCGTCCTACCCCCCCCCCCCAATCATCCCCCTCTCGTCCTACCCCCCCCAATCATCCCCCTCTCGTCCTACCCCCCCAATCACCCCCTCTCGTCCTACCCCCCTCTCGTCCTACCCCCCCCAATCGCCCCCCTCTCGTCCTACCCCCCCCCAATCATCCCCCTCTCGTCCTACCCCCCCAATCACCCCCTCTCGTCCTACCCTCCCCCCCAATCGCCCCCCTCTCGTCCTACCCTCCCCCCCAATCGTCCCCCTCTCGTCCTACCCCCAATCGCCCCCCTCTCGTCCTACCCCCCCAATCGCCCCCTCTCGTCCTACCCCCCCCCCCAATCGCCCCCCTCTCGTCCTACCCTCCCCCCCAATCGCCCCCTCTCGTCCTACCCCCCCCAATCGCCCCCCTCTCGTCCTACCCCCCCAATCGCCCCCCTCTCGTCCTACCCTCCCCCCAATTGCCCCCCTCTCGTCCTACCCTCCCCCCCCCCAATCGCCCCCCTCTCGTCCTACCCTCCCCCCAATCGTCCCCCTCTCGTCCTACCCTCCCCCCCACTCGTCCCCCTCTCGTCCTACCCTCCCCCCCACTCGTCCCCCTCTCGTCCTACTCGTCCCCCCCACTCGTCCCCCTCTCGTCCTACCCTCCCCCCCACTCGTCCTACCCTCCCCCCCACTCGTCCCCCTCTCGTCCTACCCTCCCCCCCACTCGCCCCCTCTCGTCCTACCCTCCCCCCCAATCGCCCCCCTCTCGTCCTACCCTCCCCCCCACTCGCCCCCTCTCGTCCTACCCTCCCCCCCAATCGCCCCCTCTCGTCCTACCCTCCCCCCCAATCGCCCCCCTCTCGTCCTACCCTCCCCCCCACTCGTCCTACCCTCCCCCCCAATCGTCCCCCTCTCGTCCTACCCTCCCCCCCAATCGTCCCCCTCTCGTCCTACCCTCCCCCCAATCGTCCCCCTCTCGTCCTACCCTCCCCCCAATCGTCCCCCTCTCGTCCTACCCTCCCCCCAATCGTCCCCCTCTCGTCCTACCCTCCCCCCAATCGTCCCCCTCTCGTCCTACCCTCCCCCCAATCGTCCCCCTCTCGTCCTACCCTCCCCCCAATCGTCCCCCTCTCGTCCTACCCTCCCCTCAATCGTCCCCCTCTCGTCCTACCCTCCCCTCAATCGTCCCCCTCTCGTCCTACCCTCCCCCCAATCGTCCCCCTCTCGTCCTACCCTCCCCCCAATCGCCCCCCTCTCGTCCTACCCTCCCCCCAATCGCCCCCCTCTCGTCCTACCCTCCCCCAATCGTCCCCCTCTCGTCCTACCCTCCCCCAATCGTCCCCCTCTCGTCCTACCCTCCCCCCAATCGTCCCCCTCTCGTCCTACCCTCCCCCCAATCGTCCCCCTCTCGTCCTACCCTCCCCCCAATCGTCCCCCTCTCGTCCTACCCTCCCCCCAATCGTCCCCCTCTCGTCCTACCCTCCCCCCAATCGTCCCCCTCTCGTCCTACCCCCCCCCAATCGCCCCCCTCTCGTCCTACCCCCCCCAATCGTCCCCCTCTCGTCCTACCCCCCAATCGTCCCCCCTCTTGTCCTACCCCCCCAAACCGTCCCTCCTCTTGTCCTACCCCTCCCGTCCTACCCCCCCTCCCAAATCGTCCCCCTCTTGTCCTACCCCCCTAAATCTTGCCCCTCTCGTACCCCCCAATTTCCCCACTCTCGTCCTACCACCCACCCTATTGCCCCCCTCCCATCCTACCACCCAATCATCCCTCTCGTCCTACCCCCCCCCCTCAATCTTCCCCCTCTAATTCTAACCTCCCCAATCGCACTCCCTCTCGTCCAACCCCCCCAATCATCCCCCTATCATCATCGCCCCCCTCTTGTCCTACCTACCTCCAAGCGCCCCCAGTTCGTCCTACCCACCCCCCCAATTGTCCCCCCTCTCGTCCTACCCTCCGCCAATCGTCCCCCCTCTCGTTGTACTCCCCCCCCCAACCGTCCACCTCTCATCCCACCCACCCCAAATTTTCCCCCTCTTCCTACCCCCCCCAAATCTTCCCCCTCTCTTCCTACCCCCACCCCCAAATCTTCCCCCTCTCATCCTACCCCCCCCCAAATCTTCCCCCTCTCCTCCTACCCCCCTAAATCTTCCCCCTCTCCTCCTACCCCCCTAAATCTTCCCCCTCTCCTCCTACCCCCCTAAATCTTCCCCCTCTCCTCCTACCCCCCTAAATCTTCCCCCTCTCCTCCCCCCCTAAATCTTCCCCCTCTCCTCCTACCCCCCTAAATCTTTCCCCTCTCGTTGTACCCCCCAATTTCCCCACTCTCGTCCTACCACCCCCCCCCTCATTGCCCCCACTCTCGTCCTACCCCCCAATCATCCCTCTCTTCCTACCCCCCCAATCGCCCCCCTCTCTTCCTATCCCCCCCATGTCTCCCCCTCCTCTCGTTCTAACCTCCCCCAATCGCCCCCCCCTCTCGTCCTACCCCCCTCCAATCGTCCCCCCTCTCATTCTACCCCCCTCCCCCCCCATCGTCCCCCTCTTGTACACACCTTCTCGGTCAAAGAAGCCTTGCAGGGCTTTCTTAGGATTCTTCAGGTACAAAGCTTCACGTTCTTCCTGAAACTCCAAGGCAATGGGGTTCTCCTCGCTCTCCTCTTCCAGGGCGTCCTCCCCTACAACACACAGGAGAAGGTATTAATCACTTATGGACCCCGAGACTTTTCTGGTACTTTTTGTTTACAAATAAAAATCTGTATTTTTTTGCTAGAAAACTACTTAAAACCCTCAATATATTATAGCAGAGGCCCATGAGAATAAAATGGTGATCGTTGCAATTTATGTTGCACGGTGTTTGGGGAAAAAATACACTTTAATTTTATTGCAAAAACCAATACATACCCACAATTTTATGGTAAAAGTATAAAAACAGTAAATAGATACCGAACATGTCACACTTTAGCGACGCTTTAAAATTTTTTAACCACTTCCCGCCCCGTCAATAGCAGATTGACGTCCGGGAAGTGGTTCTGTTATCCACACTGGACGTCATATGACGTCCTGCGGGATAACAGCCCCTGCGCGCCCAGGGGGGCGCGCATTGCGGCGATCGGTGGGTCAGTCTGACCCACCGCTACACTGATCTTGGTAAAAAGCCTCCGGCGGAGGCTTTTTACCACGTGATCAGCCGTGTCCAATCACGGCTGATCACAATGTAAACAGGAAGAGCCGTTGATCGGCTCTTCCTCACTCGCGTCTGACAGACGCGAGTAGAGGAGAGCCGATCGGCGGCTCTCCTGACAGGGGGGATTGTTTATCAGCGCAGCCCTCGGATACCCACACTGGACCACCAGGGAAGCCCCCCAGGACCACAGGGAAGCCCCAAGCATGTGGATGGCCCCCATGGCCATCCACATGTAGTAAAATAAAATTAAAATTAAAAAAAATATGCCAATCAGTGCCCACAAATGGGCACTGACTGGCACTATGATGGCACCACCTCAATGTGTGGTGGCTGGCATTGCTGGACATCAGTGCCCGTCCGTGCCACCAATCAGTGCCCGTCCGTGCCACCAATCAGTGCCCGTCCGTGCCACCAATCAGTGCCCGTCCGTGCCACCAATCAGTGCCCGTCCGTGCCACCAATCAGTGCCCGTCCGTGCCACCAATCAGTGCCCGTCCGTGCCACCAATCAGTGCCCGTCCGTGCCACCAATCAGTGCCCGTCCGTGCCGCCAATCAGTGCCCGTCCGTGCCGCCAATCAGTGCCGCCTATGAGTGCCAATCAGTGCCGCCTATGAGTGCCAATCAGTGCCGCCTATGAGTGCCAATCAGTGCCGCCTATGAGTGCCAATCAGTGCCGCCTATGAGTGCCAATCAGTGCCGCCTATGAGTGCCAATCAGTGCCGCCTATGAGTGCCAATCATGAGTGCCAATCAGTGCCGCCTATGAGTGCCAATCAGTGCCGCCTATGAGTGCCAATCAGTGCCGCCTATGAGTGCCAATCAGTGCCGCCTATGAGTGCCAATCAGTGCCCATCAGTGTCGCCTTATCAGTGCCCTTCAGTGCCGCCTTATCACTGCCCATCATTGAAGTAGAAAAGGTACTTATTTACAAAAAAAATTAACAGAAACAAAGAAAAACGATGTTTTTTTCAAAATTTTCGCTCTTTTTTTATTTGTTGTGCAAAAAATTAAAATCGCAGAGGGGATCAAATACCACCAAAAGAAAGCTCTATTTGTGGGAACAAAATGATAAAAAAAAAAATTTGGGTACAGTGTAGCATGACCGCGCAATTGTCATTCAAATTGTGACAGCGCTGAAAGCTCAAAATTGGCTTGGGCAGGAAGCTGTATAAGTGCCCCCCGGTATTGAAGTGGTTAAAGGTTACCAGTTTAGAGTTGGAGAGGAGGTCTAGTGCTAGAATTATTGCTCTCGCACCAACATGTATGAGCATGCCATTTACATAGGTGGGCGTGACCTACATACGCGTCAACTTCTGTGCATGAGCATGGAGGGAGGACAGGGGCACTTATAGTGATTAAAGAGTCTCGTTTTAAAAAAAACAAAAAATAAATAAACATTTTATACTTGCCTCCTCTGTGTAATGGTTTTGCACAGAGCAATCCTGATCCTCCTCTTCTCGGCTCCCTGGCAGGAGCTTCTGGCCCCTCCCCCTATCGAGTGCCCCCACAGCCAGCAGCTTCTCATGGGGGGGGGGCATTGGAGCCGAGTCACAGCTCTCTCTCACAGTCACAGAGCCCCGACCCCTCTCTCTCCCCCGATTGGCTGACTGACTTTGATTGACAGCCGTGGGAGCCAATGGCGCTGCTGCTGTGTCTCAGCTAATAAGGAGTGTCCCGGACGGCTTAGACATTCATGGACATCGTTGGAGAGAGATGGGGCTCAAGTATTGGGGGGGGGGGGGGCTGCTCCACACAGAAGGTTTTTTTATCTTCATGCATAGAATGCACCTTCTGCCTACCGGGCACTTAGGCCCCTTTCACACGGGACGGATCCGTGAAGATCCGCCCCGTGAAGCTCCGCTTGCTCAGCGGGTATGGCTCCGCTGATCCCCGCTGAGCCGGCAGATGACAGGTTGGTCCCCGAACACTGTGCAGGGACCGCCCTGTCAGACCACTGCTCTCCCCTATGGGGGGGGGGGGGGAACGGATGAACACGGACCGTCTGTCCCTGTTCATCCAATCCGCTCTGCAGACGGATAGAAAAATAGGATTTTTCTCCGTCTGCAGAATCGGAGGATTGCGGACCTGGAGGATATCGAGTGTCAGCGGATGTTCATCTGCTGACACCCGCGATCTCATAGGGACCAATGTATGTCCCTTTTTCATCCGTAAATGGACAGATGAAAAAGCGGACATATGGTCCGCTGGTGTGAAAGGGGCCTTCTACACCTTCCTGCCCCGGCCAATTTTTAAATTTTCAGCGCTCTCACATTTTGAATGACAATTGCGCGGTCATGCGACACTGTACCCAAACAAAATTTGTGTATCTTTTTTTTCCCCCACCATTAGAGCTTTCTTTTGGTGGTATTTGATCATCACTGCGGTTTTTATTTTTTTTCACAACAAATAAAAAAAAAGAAACTTTTGAAAAAAAAATTAAAAAAGTTGTTTCTTTCTGTCACAAAACTTCGTAAATAAGTAAGTTTTCTCCTTCACCGATGGCCAATGATAGAGCTGCACAATTAATCGTTAAAAAAAATCGTGATCTCGATTCAACACCCCCCCTGACGATCTCCAATGCAGAGTTTGCAGATTCTTTCATATAACAAGTGGAGAGACTTCTCAGGTATCAAAAGAAAAAATCTGGGCAGTCTGCCGAGTTTTTAACAGGAAACATTGTAACTAAAGCCTCCTTAGATCAAACTTCTTTAAAGGGGTTGTAAAGGTAAAAGTTTTTTCACCTTAATGCATTCTATGCATAAAGGTGAAAAAACATCTGCGGATTAATGGCCCCCCGTTTAATTACCTGACCCCCTTCGAAAGTCCCGCGCCGTGAACGCGCTTGCTTCTCGGCGCATTCATTGGTTGATTAAACAGCGCAGCCATTGGCTTGTGCTGCTGTCAATCACATCCAATGACGCGGCGCGCGGGGGGATGGGGACGAGTGATACAGTGAGCGGCTGTAGAACGCCCGCAAAAACTCCTCACCATGCGAGCTTGAAGGTGAGGAGTTCTTGAGGGGGAGTCGAGACAGCCGCCGATGGACCCCAGAAGACCAGGTTCGGGGCCACTCTGTGCAAAACAAGCTGCACAGCGGAGGTAAGTATAACATGTTTGTTATTTAACCCCTTCAGTACCATGCACTTATACAGCTTCCTGCCCAAGCCAATTTTGAGCTTTCAGAGCTGTCGCAATTTGAATGACAATTGCGCGGTCATGCTACACTGTACCCAAACAAATTTTTTATCATTTTGTTCCCACAAATAGAGCTTTCTTTCTTTCGGTGGTATTTGATCGCCTCTGCGATTTTTATTTTTTGCACAACAAATAAAAAAAGAGGGAAAATTTTGAAAAAAAATACGTTTTTTTTTTGTTTCTGTTAATTTTTTTTGTAAATAAGTACCTTTTCTACTTCAATGACGGGCACTGATAAGGCGGCACTAAAGGGCACTGATAAGGCGACACTGATGGGCACCGATAGGCGGCACTCATAGGCGGCACTGATGGGCACTCATAGGCGGCACTGATGGGCACTCATAGGCGGCACTGATGGGTGGCACGGACGGGCACTGATGGGTGGCACGGACGGGCACTGATGGGTGGCACGGACGGGCACTGATGGGTGGCACGGACGGGCACTGATGGGTGGCACTGGTGACACTGATGCCCAGCAATGCCAGCCACCACACTGTGATTATGCCATGATAGTGCCAGTCAGTGCCCATTTGTGGGCACTGATTGGCATATTTTTTTTATGTTTTTTTTAAATATATTTTTTATTGTTTACTACATGTGGATGGCCATGGGGGCCATCCACATGCGTGGGGCTTCCTGGGGCGTCCTGGGGGGCTTCCCTGGTGGTCCAGTGTGGGTATCCGAGGGGGGGCTGCGCTGATAAACAATCAGCGCGAACCCCCCATCAGGAGAGCCGCCGATCGGCTCTCCTCTACTCGCGTCTATCAGACGCGAGTGAGGAAGAGCCGATCAACGGCTCTTCCTGTTTACATCCTGATCAGCCGTGAGGCTTTTTACCGAGATCAGTGTAGCGGTGTGTCAGACACACCGCTCCACCGTTTGCCGCGATGTGCGCCCCCCCCGGGCGCGCGGCGGCTGTTATCCTGCAGGACGTCATATGACGTCCAGTGTGGATAACAGAACCACTTCCCGGACATCAATTTGCTATTGACTGGGCGGGAAGTGGTTAAAAAAAACAAAAAAAAAACAAACACATTTTGCCTTTACATACCCTTTAACCACTTAGGCCCCTTTCACTCAGGGGCGGGAGGTGCGTCGGCGCTTTACCGTCAGATTTGCGGCGGTATTCAGCCGCTAGCAATGCAGTTTTACCCCCCACTAGAGGCCGAAAAAGGCTTAAAAACCACCGCAAAGTGCCTCTGCCGAGGCGCGTTGCCGGCGGTATACAAGCGGTGTCCCGTTGATTTCAATGGGCAGGAGCGGTGGAGGAGCGGTATACACACGGCTCCAAAGATGCGGCTGGCAGGACTTTTGGAGCGGTCCTGCTAGCGCAACACTCCAGTGTGAAAGCCCTCGGGGGCTTTCACACTGGAGAAACAGCAGCCGTTGTTCCAGGTCGGTTTGCAGGCGCTATTTTTAGCGCAATAGCGCCTGCAAACCGCCCCCAGTGTGAAAGGGGCCTTAAAGTCTAAATCTTTTTCTGACACTTGTTTCTTAAGTTATATAATATTTTTTGCTAGAAAATTACTTTGAGCCCCTAAACATTATATATATATTAGCAGAGACCCTAGGGAATAAAATGACAATTGCTGCAATATTTTAAGTCGCACTGTATTTGCCCAGCGCTCTTTCAAATGCAATTTATTGGGGCAGAAATACACTTCAATGAATAATAAAAAAAAAAAAAAAAAAACTGTAAAGTTAGAGCCCAATTTTTTTTGTTTTAATGTGAAAGATGATGTTACGCCGCGAGAATCGTGATCTATCTAAGCAAAAAAATTGGGATTCTCATTTTAGCGAGAATCGTGCAGCTCTAGCCACTGATGAGGCGGCACTTATATGGAGCACTGATGGATGGCACTGGTATACAGCACTGATGGTCACTCACTGGCAGGCATCCCTAATGGCCAATGAATGCCATGCCTGGTGGGCTCACCTGGTGGTCACCTGTGGGCATCCTCGGGGGAGCTGTACTGATAATCAGTGCACACCCCCCCCCCCCTTTCAGGAGAGCAGGCAATCGGCTCTCCTCTACTCGCGTCCGTCAGCGCGAGTAGAGATGAAGCCGATACACGTCTTTTCCTGTTTACACTGATGAGCTGTGATTGGACACGGCTGATCACGTGGTAAAGAGCCTCCTTCAGAGACTCTTTACCTCGATCGGAGATGCGGTGTCAGACCGACGCGCCACACAACCGATCGCCGCGATGCATGCGACCCTCGCCCCCCCCCCCCGCAGGAGCGTGACCGCGCCTTATCCTGCTGGACGTTATATGACACGCAGTCAGGATAACTGAACCACTTCCCGGCCGTCATTCTGCTATTGGCCGGGCGGGAAGTGGTAGAAAAAAGAAAAAGAAGAGGTCATGACATCGCTCTGGTCCTCCTAGATCAGGGGTAGGCAACCTCGGCCCTCCAGCTGTGGTGAAACTAAAAATCCCATCATGCCTCTAGGAGTCTTGCCTGTGATTGGCAGGGTCTTGCAATGTCTCATGGGACTTGTAGTTTCGAAACAGCTGGCGGGCCGAAGTTGCCTACCCTTGTTCTAGATCATAGAGGTGATCAGAGACGATTTGGTCTCTCTTCACCTCTATGGCCAGCCGTGTGAACTTTCGGGGTCGTTTCCCAGGCTGAACCTGGGAGAAACACTGGCAGGCGGCGGAGGCGACGACTCCTCCCACTTCTTCTAAAAAGGGGAAGAATGCCCCTTACGTTGGTGATCAGTGGACCACCAACTAGCATAACGGTAAGAGAAAGCTTTGCAACGAAGAGGATTTCCATCCTTAAAGGAGTAGTAAAGTTACATGTTTTTTCACCTTAATGCATCCTATGCATTAAGGTGAAAAAACATTCGACAATACCGCCCCCCCCCCCGAGCCCCCGTTTTTCTTACCTGGCCCCTCGAAAGTCCCATGCTCGTCCCCGTCATCCTCTTCGTTTTTCTGCCTGGCCGCCGATTGGCTACACTGGATAGATTGAAAGCAGCGCAGCCATTGGCTGGCGCTGCTGTCAATCACATCCAATGACGCGGCACGCCGGGGGGCGGGGCCGAGTGATACAGTCGGCGGCTATGGCCGCCGCTGTATCACGGGAGCGCGCCCGCAATCACTCCACACCATGCGAGCTCACTCGCATTAAGGTGTGGAGTCCTTGCGGGGAGGAGCCAAGACAGCCGCCGAGGGACCCCAGAAGACCAGGATCGGGGCCACTGTGTGCAAAACGAGCTGCACAGTGGAGGTAAGTATAACATGTTTGTTATTTTTAAGCAAAAAAAAAAAAAGCTTTAGTGCTCCTTTAATCTGATATTTTCGCCGTCTTTAAGATTTTTGTACTGACCGTCATTCTGCAGTAATCACTTACCCATCCCCCACGTGCAGCCGGACTCGTCTCCTGTGCCGCTCCGTTCTTTCTTGCCTTCCTCAGAGGGTTCATCCTCTTCATCGGAGTCGTCTCCCAGCATCCTCCTCTGCAGAGACTCTCTCTGTCGGCGCGCTTCTTTTATCTCTGTCACCGTCATTTCAGACTCCGCCTCCTGGTCCTCCTCCGGGCCCTACAGGAGCAGACAGGATAAGAGGATCTGTCAGTGCAATGCATGTAAACTCAATCCAGAGACCCTCTGTGGTATTAGAGACCCCCCCGCACCCCTTGGTGGTATTAGAGACCCCCCCGCACCCCTTGGTGGTATTAGAGACCCCCCCCGCACCCCTTGGTGGTATTAGAGACCCCCCCGCACCCCTTGGTGGTATTAGAGACCCCCCCTGCACCCCTTGGTGGTATTAGAGACCCCCCCTGCACCCCTTGGTGGTATTAGAGACCCCCCCGTATCCCTTTGTGGTATTACAGATCCCCGCACCCCTTTGTGGTATTAGAGACCCCCCCGCACCCCTTTGTGGTATTAGAGACCCCCCCGCACCCCTTTGTGGCATTAGAGACCCCCCCGCGCCTCTTTGTGGTATTAGAGACCCCCCCGCGCCTCTTTGTGGTATTAGAGACCCCCCCGCGCCTCTTTGTGGTATTAGAGACCCCCCCGCGCCTCTTTGTGGTATTAGAGACCCCCCGCCCCTTTGTGGTATTAGAGACCCCCCCGGCACCCCATTGTGGTATTAGAGACCCCCCCGCACCCCTTGGTGGTATTAGAGACCCCCCCGCACCCCTTGGTGGTATTAGAGACCCCCCCGCACCCCTTGGTGGTATTAGAGACCCCCCCGCACCCCTTGGTGGTATTAGAGACCCCCCCGCACCCCTTGGTGGTATTAGAGACCCCCCGGCACCCCTTTGTGGTATTAGAGACCCCCCGGCACCCCTTTGTGGTATTAGAGACCCCCCGGCACCCCTTTGTGGTATTAGAGACCCCCCGGCACCCCTTTGTGGTATTAGAGACCCCCCGGCACCCCTTTGTGGTATTAGAGACCCCCGGCACCCCTTTGTGGTATTAGAGACCCCCCGGCACCCCTTTGTGGTATTAGAGACCCCCCGCCCCTTTGTGGTATTAGAGACCCCCCCGCACCCCTTTGTGGTATTAGAGACCCCCCCGCACCCCTTTGTGGCATTAGAGACCCCCCCGCACCCCTTTGTGGTATTAGAGACCCCCCCGCATCCCTTTGTGGTATTAGAGACCCCCCCCCGCATCCCTTTGTGGTATTAGAGACCCCCCCGCATCCCTTTGTGGTATTAGAGACCCCCCCCGCATCCCTTTGTGGTATTAGAGACCCCCCCGCATCCCTTTGTGGTATTAGAGACCCCCCGCATTCCTTTGTGGTATTAGAGACCCCCCTTCCCCTTTGTGGTATTAGAGACCCCCCTCCCCTTTGTGGTATTAGAGACCCCCCCCGCACCCCTTTGTGGTATTAGAGACCCCCCGCATCCCTTTGTGGTATTAGAGACCCCCCCGCATCCCTTTGTGGTATTAGAGACCCCCCTGCACCCCTTTGTGGTATTAGAGACCCCCCGCACCCCTTTGTGGTATTAGAGACCCCCCCGCACCCCTTTGTGGTATTAGAGACCCCCCCCGCACCCCTTTGTGGTATTAGAGACCCCCCGCACCCCTTTGTGGTATTAGAGACCCCCCCCGCACCCCTTTGTGGTATTAGAGACCCCCCCGCACCCCTTTGTGGTATTAGAGATCCCCCCTGCATCCCTTTGTCGTATTAGAGACCCCCCCGCACCCCTTTGTCGTATTAGAGACCCCCCGCACCCCTTTGTGGTATTAGAGACCCCCCTGCACCCCTTTGTGGTATTAGAGATCCCCCCCGCACCCCTTTGTGGTATTAGAGGCCCCCCGCACCCCTTTGTGGTATTAGAGACCCCCCCCTGCACCCCTTTGTGGTATAAGAGACCCCCCTGCACCCCTTTGTGGTATTAAAGACTCCTTGTGATGTGATGAAGAAATGGGATAGTTCATTCTCCATCACAGCCCCCCCCACGTCATTGGTCTCTCCTCTTCTGGTCTAACTACCGTCTGTGCTGGCCCAGCTCTTTTTTCTAAAATACCCTTTACACAGCAGCCTGCAGGTGTTTCTGGGTGTGGGCCGGTGTGAATGAGCTCTAAAGCTGGCCACAGATGGCTCGAAATTGTGCCAGTTCAGCAGGAATGATCGACTCTCCCGGCCCTCTGTAATTACATGCCCCCCCTACACAGGACAGATCATTGAGCTGCAGCTGAAGGATCTGTTCTGTGATACTACAAGCCTAAGAGAGAGCTACAAAACTCTGCACACCCCCCTCCCCCCCTTTCTCCTTGGTTGCTAGGACTGCTGGCGTCCTAACAACCAATGACATCACTTCATTAGTCAACTCTCCAGCTCCAGGAGGAACTTTCCCATTTACATTTGCTCCGCCTCCTAGCTCCTGCTGTGCTGCTACAACCATGCTGGTTAAAGTGGTGGTGGGGGGGGGGGGGTGCACTAGTGTAAAGAGGGGGGCGGAGGAGGTACATAGATGTAAAGGACACTGGTTTAAGGGGGCTCTGAAGGAAGGACTCTGGTGTAAACGAGGGAATTGATATAAGGGGGCTCCGATGTAAGGTGGGCCACTGATGTGAAAGAAGGAGGGGCTCTGAAGTAGAGGGGCAAACTGACGTCAGCCGGGGGGGGGGGGCCGTGTCTGATATAGGGGGTGGGGAAGACTGATGTAGAAGGGGGCGCACGCTGATGTAGAGGGGGGGGGCGCACGCTGATGTAGAAGGGGGGGCGCACGCTGATGTAGGGGGGGGCACGCTGACGTAGAAGGGGGGGGCACGCTGACGTAGAAGGGGGGGGCACGCTGATGTAGAAGGGGGGCACGCTGATGTAGAAGGGGGGCACGCTGATGTAGAAGGGGGGCACGCTGATGTAGAAGGGGGGGCACGCTGATGTAGAAGGGGGGGCACGCTGATGTAGAAGGGGGGGGCACGCTGATGTAGAAGGGGGGGCACGCTGATGTAGAAGGGGGCGCACGCTGATGTAGAAGGGGGGGCACGCTGATGTAGAAGGGGGGGCACGCTGATGTAGAAGGGGGGGCACGCTGATGTAGAAGGGGGGGCACGCTGATGTAGAAGGGGGGGGCACGCTGATGTAAGGGAGGATTCTAATGTAAAGGGGGCACTGATGTAGGAGAGGACATTGTAAAGTAATGGGGTACCCTGAGGCAAGAACACTGATATAAGGGGACTCTGATGTAAACGAGGGAATTGCTATAGGGGGGGCGCGGGGGCTCTATCATTATCACAGTTTAACGATTCGGTTTTTCACTTTAATGTGCATCGAATAGATGGAATGGGGGAGGGTTTAGAAAACCGTCAGGTTTTTAATCTTGGAAATAAAGATCTTTCATTAAACTTCCTGTTGAGTCTCTGGGACAGGAAGTGTAGGTTAATCTCCCCCCATGGGGACACAGACAGGAAACAAGAGGTTTAAACCCCTCCCACTCCATACAAAATTAGAAAAAGTCTGGGCTATGACTGTAGTGCAAGTCCACCTCCAGTATACAAAAAGGTACTTACCTGCGGTATAAGCAGTCAGGGTAGGTAGGTACCTGCGGTATAAGCAGTCAGGGTAGGTAGGTACCTGCGGTATAAGCAGTCAGGGTAGGTAGGTACCTGCGGTATAAGCAGTCAGGGTAGGTAGGCACCTGCGGTATAAGCAGTCAGGGTAGGTAGGCACCTGCGGTATAAGCAGTCAGGGTAGGTAGGCACCTGCGGTATAAGCAGTCAGGGTAGGTAGGCACCTGCGGTATAAGCAGTCAGGGTAGGTACCTGAGGTATAAGCAGTCAGGGTAGGTACCTGAGGTATAAGCAGTCAGGGTAGGTACCTGAGGTATAAGCAGTCAGGGTAGGTAGGTACCTGCAGTATAAAGAGTCGGGTGCTCCCGCCAAACTTCAGGACGTGGCCCACCCGCAGGCGGTGGTAGGTTTTGGGCGGGATCCTCTCTTTGTTGACGAAGGTCCCATGGGTGCTCCCGAGGTCGTAGATGTAGAAGCCACGCTCCTGGTCGGGCTCGGGGGAGGGGCGGTACTGCAGCACGGCGTGGAAGCGGGACACGGAGGGGTGCTCCAGGGAGACGTGGCAGATGGGGAGCCGGCCGAAGACGGTCCAGCTGGCATCGGTCAGGTTCTTGGTGGACAGGATGGCGCCCCCCTTCAGTACCTCCAGGCTGTAAAGGGCCCCGGGCGGCCCGGACCAGGGAGGCTCCCGATAGGGAATGGCAGGGGCCGATCTGCCGGCATCAGAGGGAAGCCCGGGCCCGACATCCGGGGCCGCTTCCCCATCTGGGCTTGGGACAGGAGGCCGCCCGGGTGCTGTTGGTTCATGTCCGGGTTCCATGGTCTTTTCATGGCAGCTGGGCCGGCCAGGAGCGACGGGTTTCTTAAAGTGGCCGACATCTGGGCCGAGCCCCCCGGCAGCCCGTTCCTCTGGGACCCCATCGCCAGTGGGCTCCTTGGTGGGACCTGTCCCAGGAGCATGGGGCCCCTCCCTGCGGGTCCCGGGAGCAGGGGGCCCCTCTGCGCCATGGGTCCTGGCATTCCGTTGCTCTGCGGTAATGTCCCTTGAAACATTGAGCCCCTCATTGACCCCGAAAACCTCATGTTCCTCATCGTCGCCGTGGGGTCCGGTATTGCCGAGGGCCTGGCTGCTCCTGAAGTTAGACTCCCCGGGCCCCTCAGTGGCGTGGCAGGTCGTGATATCCCGGAGCCCCTCATTCCGCCCGGTCCTAGTATCCCGGGGCCCCTCATTCCCTCTGGTCCTGGTATCCCGGGGCCCCTCATTCCGCCCGGGCCTAGTATCCCAGGGCCCCTCATTCCGCTCGGTCCTGGTATCCTGGAGCCCCCCACTCTGCCCGTTCCTGGAATCCCGGGGCCCTTCATCCCCCCCGGTCCTAGTATCCCGGGGCCCTTCATCCCCCCCGGTCCTTGTATCCTGGGGCCCGTCATTCCGCCCGGTCCTAGAATCCCGGGGCCCGTCATTCCGCCCGGTCCTAGAATCCCGGGGCCCGTCATTCCGCCCGGTCCTAGTATCCCGGGGCCCGTCATTCCGCCCGGTCCTAGTATCCCGGGGCCCCTCACCCCCCCCTGTCCTGGTATCCCGGGGCCCCTCATCCCCCCCTGTCCTGGTATCCCGGGGCCCCTCATCCCCCCCTGTCCTGGTATCCCGGGGCCCCTCATCCCGCCCGGTCCTGGTATCCCGGGGCCCCTCATCCCGCCCGGTCCTGGTATCCCGGGGCCCCCCATTCCAGATATCCCGGGGCCCCTCATTCCCCCCGGTCCTGGTGTCCCGGGGCCCCTCATTCCCCCCGGCCCTAGTATCCCGGGGCCCCTCATTCCCCCCGGCCCTGGCATCCCGGGGTCCCTCATCCCGCCCGGCCCCCTCAGTAACGCCGGGCCCGGTATGCCCGAGGGTCTCATGGCTCCTGGAGATAGAATCCCCGGGCCCCTCAGGACCCCGGGCCCTGGAATCAAAGGCGCCCTCATCGACCCCGGAATCATGGGGCCCCTGGCCGGCCCTGGGATCCTGGAGCCCCTCATGGCCATCATTGGGGGTCTCGGGAGCCCCGGAGGCACCGCCCCCATCCTCCAGGGCCCCGGGGGGCCGTTCCCCGCCATCAGGCTCATGCCGAGCGGCCTCCATGTATCCAGCGCCACTTTCACAGCTCTAACCGGCGCGGCTCACCAAACGAGACGCGAACAGACCGGAAAAAGCTGAAGCACACTTCCGGTCACATGTAAAGGCGGCAGGCGATGACGTCGGTGGCGGCGCGCCGGAAGTGAGAAGCGGAAGTGAGGAGGGGAAACATCTAATGGAGGGTGGGAGGGACTGAGGGGAGCGGGGAACAGGCTGCTAAACCTCATTATTAAAGGGGACGTCTAGTGAGAGGGAATACTGGTCCTGACCTGCAACAAGCATGCAGCCAGTGAAGCCAGAGCTCCAGATCTGAATCTTCCATACAGGTGAGTATCTTTGAACTCGCTGAAGCCGGAGGATCGCCATGACAGGTGGAGCGATGACTCCGCCCACTGCGATCATCTTAGGAGCTGCCATCAGTCTGGGACCGCCGTCCTCTTCCCTTCGCTTTCCGGACTGCGTGATTGTTCCAGCCCAGGAGTGAAGCCTGGGGATCAGGATGATGCGCCCCCCAGTGATGGCGCCCCCTGTAGGTCGTCGTCCACCTGGGGACAAACGTCTGACTCTGGTCACGCCCCCCCGGGGGTGAATCGACATTTGTGGGGGTCACGTGGGAAGCAAAGCCTGACAATGGACGTCTCTGATTGGCTCCCGCTAAGGCTGCATTCTCACCTGAGCGTAGCGTCTTTGAGCGATTTTCCAGCGTTTTTCCGGGACTTTGTAAGCAGCGTTTTTGGGCTTTGCCATTTTTACAAAAAAAAATTATTATTAGCCAATAGAGAAAATTATTATCTGTTGTGGAGTTAGGCTTAAAGGGGAGGTCCACCCAAAAATTGAACTTCCACGTTTTGGAACCCTCCCCCCCTCCGGTGTCACATTTGGCACCTTTTAGGGGGGTGGGGGGGTGCAGATACCTGTCTAAGACCGGTATTTGCAGCCACTTCCTGGGCGTAGACTCCCGCAGGAGTCACGCCCCTTCACGCCGCCCCCCCCCCCCCCCCCGCTGTCTCCTGGGAAACACACTGTTCCCAGGAGAGAGCGGGGACCAGTGACGGCGCTACTCGCGCATGCGCAGTAGGGAACCGGGTAGTGAAGTCGCAAGCTTCACTTCCTGATTCCCTCATCGAGCATGGCGGCGGGGGCAGCCGAGAGACGAGCGATTGATCGACCTCGGCTGCTGACATTGCGGGCGCGCAGGACAGGTAAGTGTCCATTTTTTAAAAGTCAGCAGCTGCAGTATTTGTAGCTGCTGGCTTTTAAAAAAATAAATAAAAATTTAGGCGGAACCTCCGCTTTAACAATTGGCGCTGTAAGCAGGATGAGGGGAGGAGCCTGTGCAAGACTGAAGGGGGGGCGGAGTTGGGCTTAACAATTGGCACTGTGAGCAGGATGAGGGGAGGAGCCTGTGCAAGACTGAAGGGGGGCAGAGTTAGGCTTAACAATTAGCACTGTGAGCAGGATGAGGGAAGGAGCCTGTGCAAGACTGAAGGGGAGGGGCGGAGTTAGGCTTAATAATTGGCGCTGTGAGCAGGATGAGGGGAGGAGCCTGTGCAAGACTGAAGGGGGGCGGAGTTAGGCTTAACAATTGGCGCTGTGAGCAGGATGAGGGGAGGAGCCTGTGCAAGACTGAAGGGGGGCGGAGTTAGGCTTAACAATTGGCGCTGTGAGCAGGATGAGGGGAGGAGCCTGTGGAAGACTGAAGGGGAGGGGCGGAGGGAGGATATTGCTGTAGAGTGGAGACTCATTGACGCCATGTATATACTGACGGCTCCGCCCTCTCCTTGTCTCTATTCCAGGTTGATCACATGACAGAGGAGTGGGAGGTGTCTGGGTGAGGAGGACAGTCACATGACTACTATGTAGTGTTGGGATCTCGTAGTCCTCCCTGTCCGCGGTCGCAGTCTGATCGTCTTCACACAGAACGGCACCGGATCTTTGCGGTAAAATGATGCGATATTGGGGGGAGATCCCGGTGGCCTCGGGTCAGGCCAGCAGAAGTTCCTTCGATCTCCTGCAGAGGGAATTCCGTACGGTGGAGATGCAGGAGCCCCCTTTACACCAGCCGTCCGCCAACCGGCCCAGGCCGACCACCATGTTGGATGTCCCCTCGGAGCCGTGCAGCCTCACCATTCACACCATCCAGCTGATCCAACACAACCGCAAACTGCGCGGCCTGATCGCGGCGGCTCAGGGGCCGAACCAGCCGCCCGTGGAGGGCATCAAAGTGGAGGAGAGCGAACCCCTTCCGCACCCGCCGCCGTCCCCGCCCCTTCCCGACGATCTGCTGCCGCAGGACTGCAAACTGCCCAAGCTGCCGTTCCAGCTGAGGCACAGCGACCCCGAGAGCGACTTCTACCGGTAAGACCAAAGCGGAAGTTTATTCTATACATAGAACACCTTCCCTAGTCCCCGCCCCCCCCACCAATCAAATCATTTTGTTTTTAGGAAATACCTCTTTGACATCCTGTGATGTCATCACTGGGCCTCCCACTGAAACCTCCCACAAGCTCCTGTAACCGTCCCTTCACCCTGGCTTGGATCTTCTTTTGAGAGCGTTATATGAAAGAACATATCCTCGGGATCCCTTTAGACATGCATGCTTCTCCCTAAGGGGTGCTGAAAACTTTAGCTGTGCAATGGGCTGATCAGTTGCTCAACCATGCAAGTCTAAAGGGATGCCGGGGATGTGTTCTTTCTTGTAATGTATGGGATCACTTTAGACATGCATGTTCCTCCCTGATGGCCACTGGGTGCTGCAGACTTTACCTGTGCGATCTGCTGATCAGTTACCTAAAGAGGAACTGCAGTCTGCTCACATAATTTGTAATAAAAAAAATCTTTGCCATTCTGAAGCTTCCCTCCAACCACTTTTCATATAATTTTATATATACTGTCATTCTGTACTTGCCAAATATGCTGCAGAAATCTGCTTACGCTGAGTCTGGCTGCAGCCATTTTAACTGTGGGCAGCTGAAGCTGCTGCCTGTTTACTTCCTGGATTCACACAGAGGCACACCTCCAGCCCTACAGCTCTCATTGGCCCTCTTATTACTCACCCCCCCTCTTCCTGGCAAACTCTCACAAGAGAGTAAGAGAGAGAGCGGTGCATGATGTCATAATCCTAGGCTAATGACCAGACAAGAAACAGGAAGTGGGCTGTATAAGGAAACCGGAAGTGGGCAAACAGGAAATGGGCTGTATAAGGAAGTGGGCTGTATAAGGAAACAGGAAGTGGGCTGTATAAGGAAACAGGAAGTGGGCTGTATAAGGAAACAGGAAGTGGGCAAACAGGAAATGGGCTGTATAAGGAAGTGGGCTGTATAAGGAAACAGGAAGTGGGCAAACAGGAAATGGGCTGTATAAGGAAGTGGGCTGTATAAGGAAACAGGAAGTGGGCTGTATAAGGAAACAGGAAGTGGGCTGTATAAGGAAACAGGAAGTGGGCTGTATAAGGAAACAGGAAGTGGGCTGTATAAGGAAACAGGAAGTGGGCTGTATAAGGAAACAGGAAGTGGGCTGTATAAGGAAACAGGAAATGGGCTGTATAAGGAAACAGGAAGTGGGCAAACAGGAAATGGGCTGTATAAGGAAGTGGGCTGTATAAGGAAACAGGAAGTGGGCTGTATAAGGAAACAGGAAATGGGCTGTATAAAGGTCAGAGAAAACGAATAGCTGTTGTGACAGCAGGAAGGTAAAGTCACCTGGTTGCATCCAGGGGGGTAGATATATTTCGCCCAGATTCAGGCTTTACGCTGACTTATACAACTAGGGAGTTGATGAAGCCCAGCTGAGGCTAGTGGGCTCATGGATGACTCATACCTCTAGAGAGAGGGCTGGGCGTCGTGCAGGCAGGGAGTTGATGAGACCAGCTGAAGCTTGTCAGCTCATTTAAGGCCTTTATAAAAACTCCCAGCTTCATTAGATGTTAGCTCATGCCTGGAACCAGACCTGTGTGGACTGTCTAGGGAGAGTGAACCCCTGTGCGGTGAGACAAAGCCTGTGTGGCTATTTGCTTGGACATTTAAAACCAGGGACTTAGGGACTAGGACAGCACTAGGCTGATCCCAGTTGTTAGTTAGGAAACCTGTATGTTTAGTCAGAGGTCAAATTGACCAGGATTTATTTTGTTTATGTTTCTTTTGCTTTGCTGTGTTTTGTCACTGTAAATAGAAAATAAACCGCACCTTTTTGGTTTTGAAAACCACAACCTCCGTCTGCTGGGCCTGTTTTTGTGTGGGGAGCCCATCCCGGGGGTCACACACACCCGCTGCCGAGCCAACCCCCTCACAGTTGGTGGAGAACCAGTGGCAGTTTTTTTTAAGCCAGCATGGAGGAGATACTGAAGCAGCTGGCTCTAGCAAATGCCAATCAACAGCAGACAAATGCAGGTTTGCAAAAGAGCCTTGCAGCTCAACAACAGAACTTCGCAGCCCAGCAGCAAGCCCAGCAGCAAGCTCACCAACAGAGTCTGGAAGCTCAGCAACAAGCCCAGCAGCAATCTGAGGCCCGCTTCATAGACCTGTTACAGAAGCAAGAGCAGAGACTACAACAAATGGAAGCAGTAATGCAGCAACGTCCGCAGACCAGTGAGGAAAGCCGTCCCACTAATACCGCGTCCTTTGGGGTGAGTCGTTTATTGACAAAAATGACTGGAGAGGATGATCCAGAGGTATTTTTGACCACATTTGAAAGGACTGCTGAAAGAGAAAAGTGGCCTGAGGAGCAGTGGGCTGGACTGGTGGCTCCTCTGTTAACTGGTGAATCGCAGAAGGCTTACTATGACCTAGAGCCTGACCAAGCAAAAGACTATGTGATGCTAAAAGCTGAGATATTGGCAAGGCTGGGTGTTACCCAGGCTGTCCGGGCTCAGCGTGTGCATAACTGGACTTTCCAGCTTGGAAAACCCCCCAGGTCTCAAATGTATGATCTCATTCACCTGAGCAGAAAGTGGCTACAGCCAGAGACTTTGTCCGCACCAAAGATTGTGGAACGTGTTGTAATGGATCGGTTTTTGAGAGCTCTTCCTACTGCCATCCAAAAGTGGGTAAGCCATGGAGACCCAGAGACGGCCGATGGTCTTGTGGATCGTGTGGAGAAATACTTGGCTACAGAGAACCTGACGGCCTCTTCCAGAGACACTCGGACTTTCCACCCTAAGACTAGACCATCCCCAGGGGCGGATAAGAGGATTCCAAGGGGTAAGGGTGGAGAGAGTGAGAGGGTGGGAGCTCTACCCCAAGTTTGGCGAGAACAGCCTGGGAAATCAGCGGCTCAAGAGGCGGCAAGAAGGATCGTTTGCTACCGCTGCCGGCAAGCGGGACATATTGCAGCCAATTGCCCGGTTGTGGAGGAACCCATGCAGTGTGACTTTCTGACGGGCAGACGTCAGTCGCTGTGTGCGACAGTCGCATGCACTGCCATTCGAGGAACTGAGAAACATTTATGCAAAATGTGTGTTAATGGTAGAAATGTTGTGGTATTGCTGGATTCAGGTAGCCTTGTGACCCTGATAAAGGCTGAGTTAGTTAAAACAGAGGTCTCTGGGAATAGCAAGGTAGCTGTTATTTGTGTGCATGGGGACACCCGAGAGTATCCAGTGACTACAGTGTGTTTCGAGACCCCCAAAGGTACCCTCTCTCATCCAGTGGGCTTAGTATCTCAGTTACCGTATGACGCCATTGTGGGAAGGGATTTTCCGAAGTTCTGGGAACTGTGGGATGATCCTGAGCCCCCCACTGGTGCCCCTATGTACCAGGAATGTGATAGCCAGAACTCCTCTGAGAGTGGTGAGGACTCTCCAGAATTTCCCTTATCAGTATTGGCAGGGGAGACTCAAGAAACTGGAGAGGAGCCCACCTCCTCAGACGAAAACCTACCGTCTGTGGAGTTTTCTGATCTTGAGGTTCACAGGGAAAACTTTGCCACAGAACAGTTAAAAGACCCCGCCCTAATAAAGGCACGGGAAAACGTAGTGAAAATAGATGGCGAGTTAGTGAACCCAGATAATACCTGCACTTACCCATACTTCAGCGTAGAGAAGGACCTACTGTATCGGGTGGCAAAAAGGGCAGAAGAAACCGTTGAGCAGCTTGTGGTGCCCAAACCTTACAGGAAGTTGGTGTTGGAGTTGGCCCATGGGCACATTCTTGGAGGTCATCTGGGGACAGAGAAAACCCGAGAGAGGGTATTACAGAGATTCTATTGGCCGGGGGTGATGAAGGACATAGAAAATTATTGTTCCTCCTGCCCTGTGTGTCAGAGGTCGGCCCCGATGCCACATTTCCGTAGCCCGCTGGTCCCTCTACCCATCATTGAGGTCCCGTTTGAGAGGATCGCCATGGATTTGGTAGGTCCTATAATCAAGTCCGCTAGGGGGCACCAGTACATATTAGTTATAATGGACTATGCCACCCGTTATCCAGAAGCGATCCCTCTCCGAAATACCTCGGCCAAAACCATAGCCAAAGAGCTATCTCTTGTGTTTAGCCGGGTGGGTATTTGTAAAGAACTGCTTACGGACCAAGGTACACCCTTTATGTCCCGGGTTATGAAGGAGCTGTGTAAATTGTTCAAAGTGACGCAATTACGTACATCTGTGTATCACCCCCAGACCGATGGGCTGGTTGAAAGATTCAACAAAACCCGAAAACAAATGTTGAAGAAAGTGGTGGATAGAGATGGAAAGGATTGGGACTGTCTACTTCCTTATCTGATGTTTGCTATTAGGGAGGTGCCCCAATCCTCTACGGGATTCTCCCCCTTTGAGTTACTGTATGGGAGACACCCAAGAGGGCTGTTGGATATTGCCAAGGAAACTTGGGAAAGTGAGAGTTCTCCCCACAGGAGTGTGATTGAGCATGTCGCCCTGATGCAAGACCGAATTGCACAGGTAATGCCCATCGTGAAGGAACATTTGGCCCAAACGCAGTTAGCACAGCAGAGAGTGTACAACCGTGGAGCCAAGACCCGTACCTTTTCCCCGGGGGATAGGATACTGGTACTTGTCCCTACGGTTGAAAGTAAATTCCTTGCCAAATGGCAAGGCCCCTACGAGATAATGGAAAAAGTGAGCGAAGTGAATTACAAGGTCAGACAACCAGGAAGGCGAAAGCCCGAACAGATCTATCACGTTAATCTGTTGAAAGCCTGGAGGGATAGAGAGTCCCTAGTCGCAGACACTTGGTCACCAGCTCAAACTGGTTGCGTGATTCCTGAGGTTGGAATAGCAGCCACCTTGTCACAACCCCAACAACAGGAGGTTAAGGAGTTTGTGCTTCGCAACAAGGAGGTATTCTCTGAGCTGCCGGGACAAACATCTGGGGTAGAGCATGACATCATTACCCCGCCCGGTGAAAGGGTGAAGTTAAAACCCTATCGGATCCCAGAGGCCCGACGGGAGGCAATACGGGAGGAAGTACAGAAAATGCTGAACTTAGGGGTGATAGAGGAGTCCCAAAGTGATTGGTCTAGTCCCATCGTGTTGGTGCCTAAACCGGATGGGAGCTGGCGATTTTGTAACGATTTTCGTCAGTTGAACAAAGTTACAAAATTTGACACCTACCCCATGCCACGTATAGATGAGTTGATCGACCGGCTGGGAACAGCCCGATACATGACGACTCTTGACCTCACAAAAGGGTATTGGCAAATCCCCCTGGCCAAATTGGCCAAAGAGAAAACCGCATTTGTAACCCCAGACGGGGCGTTCCAATATAAAAGAATGCCGTTCGGGTTACAGAATGCGCCGGCCACATTCCAGCGGAAAATGGACCAGATGCTGAGGCCCCATCGGAAGTATGCTGCGGCTTACCTGGATGACGTAATTGTCCATAGCACAGATTGGGCCTCACATCTGCCAAAAGTGCAAGCAGTCCTGGACTCTGTTCGGGAAGCGGGGTTTACGGCTAACCCCAAGAAGTGTACCATTGGGCAGGAGGAGGCCAAATATCTTGGGTACACCATTGGGAGGGGAGTAATAAAACCCCAACTCAACAAAGTCGAGGCCATCCAGAGTTGGCCACGTCCCAACGGCAAGAAGCAGGTACGAGCCTTTCTGGGAATCGCTGGGTATTATCGGCGATTCATTCCCCACTTTGCTTCTAAGGCTGTGCCCCTAACCAACCTGACGAAGGGGAAAGGGTCGGTCATGATTAAATGGACCCCCGAGGCTGAGGCAGCATTCCAATTCTTGAAACAAGCCTTATGTAGCCAGCCAGTGTGGTACTCACCCGACTTCTCTAAAGACTTTGTCGTACAAAGTGATGCGTCAGATGTGGGGTTAGGAGCAGTATTGTCCCAGGTCTGGAACGGGGAAGAGCACCCAGTCATTTACCTCAGCAGGAAGTTGAAGTCCCATGAGGTAAATTACGCCACCGTTGAAAAGGAGTGTTTAGCGGTGAAGTGGGCTCTAGATTCCCTTCGGTACTACCTGCTAGGTAGGCACTTTGACATGGTTACGGATCACGCTCCGTTAAAGTGGATGGCTCAAAACAAGGAAACAAATAGAAGAGTGAATAGGTGGTTCCTGGCCCTCCAGGAATTCAACTTCACAGTAAAGCATCGCCCTGGCGTTCAAATGGGGAATGTGGATGCTTTGTCTCGAGTACATGAATGCCTGATTGCTGGTGTTCCAACCCCGAGGTTAAAACAAGAGGGGGGGTATGTGACAGCAGGAAGGTAAAGTCACCTGGTTGCATCCAGGGGGGTAGATATATTTCTCCCAGATTCAGGCTTTATGCCGACTTATACAACTAGGGAGTTGATGAAGCCCAGCTGAGGCTAGTGGGCTCATGGATGACTCATACCTCTAGGGAGAGGGCTGGGCGTCGTGCAGACAGGGAGTTGATGAGACCAGCTGAAGCTTGTCAGCTCATTTAGGCCTCTATAAAAACTCCCAGCTTCATTAGATGTTTGCTCATGCCTGGACCCAGACCTGTGTGGACTGTCTAGGGAGAGTGAACCCCTGTGCGGTGAGACAAAGCCTGTGTGGCTATTTGCTTGGACATTTAAAACCAGGGACTTAGGGACTAGGACAGCACTAGGCTGATCCCAGTTGTTAGTTAGGAAACCTGTATGTTTAGTCAGAGGTCAAGTTGACCAGGATTTATTTTGTTTGTTTCTTTTGCTTTGCTGTGTTTTGTCACTGTAAATAGAAAATAAACCGCACCTTTTTGATTTTGAAAACCACAACCTCTGTCTGCTGGGCCTGTTTTTGTGTGGGGAGCCCATCCCGGGGGTCACACACACCCGCTGCCGAGCCAACCCCCTCACACTGTTAAAGGTGGGCAACAACAATTTGGACCAGGAGGAGAGCATCCCTGCCTTGGATCTCCTTCCTGCGAGAGCATTATTGAAAAGAACACAATTGTGGCATCCTTTTAGATGCACATGTGTCTCTAGCCTTATTTGCCTGGAGATGGGCTTTTATTGAATGGGCATTAAAGGAAATCTCTGATTTGCACATTGCTTTTATCTCTTCACCCCCCCCCCCCCTCACTCTCAGTAACTGGTGCAGTGGGGGATGGAAAGAAGGATAATTATATACTGTGGGGGGCGGGGGTAATATTACTTGAAGATGTTTGAAACCAGCCAGATGATGATGGTGACTTGAAGAGAACGGCAGATATATGCTAAATGTGTTTTTTTTTTTAAAAAGCATAATAAAATACTTTAGCTGTACAATCTGCTGATCAGTTGCCTGAGGCATGCATGTCTAAAGGGATGCCAGGGATGTTTTTGCTCGGAAAGAATATGATTGATTGCAGAGAATGATTACAGTCCTTCAGTCGTGAAATAAAAAAATAAAAGCCACTTTTTGTGAAAGGCGCTTGCCAGGCTTCTGTAAACATCACAGCAGCCTGCCTCAGATCTTCCTCCTATTAGAGCGTTGTGTGGAAGAACACACCCCTGACATCCTTTTAGACGTACAATTTTAGATGTTTGAAATCAGCCAGATGGGGATGGTGAGAAGCTTGCAGGAAGAGAACGGCAGATGTATGCCAACTATGTTTCTAAAGCCTAATTAAATACTTTAGCTGTGCAATCTGCTGATCAGTTGCTTGATCATGCATATCTAAAGGGATGCCAAGGGGATGTGTTTGCTCAAGATTGAGCGTGGAGAATGATTTAAAGTCATTCAGGCATGAAATAAAGGAATTTTTTGTGAAAGAGGCTGTAAACATCACATCACCCTGCCTCAGATCTTCCTCCTATAAGAGCGTTGTGTGGAAGAACACGTCCCTGATATCCTTTTAGACGTACAGTTTAGATGTTTGAAATCAGCCAGATGGGTGTTGTATGACGCTTGCACGAAGAGAACGGCAGATGTATGCCAGCTGTGTTTTTAAAAGCCTTAAAAAAATACTTCAGCTGTGCAATCTGCTGATCAGTTGCTTGCTCATGCACGTCTAAAGGGATGCTGGGGGATGTGTTTTCTCATGGGAAAAAAATGATTTCAGATTATTCATGCCTGAATAAAGTCATTCAGGCATGAAATAAAGGCACATTTTGTGAAAGGGGGCTGTAAACATCACAGCACCCTGCCTCAGATCTTCCTCCTGTAAGAGTGTTATGAAAGAACACATCCCTGACATCCCTTTAGACGTACATTTTAAGATGTTTCAAACCAGAAGAGAATGTCAGAAATGTGCCAACTGTGTGCTTAAAGCATAACGCCCTGTAATTGTGTCCTAACTCCTCCTCCTCCTCCTCCTCCTCCTCCTCCTCCTCCTCCTCCTCCTCCTCTCCTCTGATGTTCTTCTATTAGTGGGAGAGGAGAACCCGTCACGGAGCTCAGCTATCACTCCTGCCGCCAACTCATGTACCAATCCGTGGCCACCATCCTGGCCCACGCCGGCTTCGACACGGCCAACGAAAGCGTCCTGGAGACCCTCACCGACATCTCCCACGAGTACTGCCTGAAGTTCGCCAAGATGCTGAGGTTCAACACGGACCGCGAGGCCAGGCTAGGCCACACCCCCTTCCAGGACGTCATGGAACAAGTCTTCCACGAGATGGGGATCGGCAGCGTCCTGTCCCTACAGAAGTTCTGGCAGCACCGCATCAAGGATTACCACGCCTACATGTTACAGGTGGGGAGGGGCCTGACGCAGATTACCACGCCTATGGGGAGGGGCCTGACACAGATTACCACACCTACATGTTACAGGTGGGGAGGGGCCTGATGCAGATTACCATGCCTACATGTTACAGGTGGGGAGGGGCCTGACGCAGATTACCACGCCTAAATGTTATAGGTGGGGAGGGGCCTGACGCAGATTACCACGCCTACATGTTATAGGTGGGGAGGGGCCTGACGCAGATTACCACGCCTACATGTTACAGGTGGGGAGGGGCCTGACGCAGATTACCACGCCTACATGTTATAGGTGGGGAGGGGCCTGATGCAGATTACCATGCCTACATGTTACAGGTGGGGAGGGGCCTGACGCAGATTACCACGCCTACATGTTATAGGTGGGGAGGGGCCTGACGCAGATTACCACGCCTACATGTTACAGGGTGGGGGAGGGGGCCTGACGCAGATTACCACGCCTACATGTTACAGGTGGGGAGGGGCCTGACGCAGATTACCACGCCTACATGTTATAGGTGGGGAGGGGCCTGACGCAGATTACCACGCCTACATGTTACAGGTGGGGAGGGGCCTGAGGCAGATTACCACGCCTACATGTTACAGGTGGGGAGGGGCCTGAGGCAGATTGCCACGCCTACATGTTACAGGTGGGGAGGGGCTTGACGCAGATTACCACGCCTACATGTTACAGGTGGGGAGGGGCCTGATGCAGATTACCATGCCTACATGTTACAGGTGGGGAGGGGCCTGACGCAGATTACCACGCCTACATGTTACAGGTGGGGAGGGGCCTGACGCAGATTACCACGCCTGCATGTTACAGGTGGGGAGGGGCCTGATGCAGATTACCACGCCTACATGTTACAGGTGGGGAGGGGCCTGACACAGATATACACTTAAGGACCTGCCCCTTTTTCTGACATTTGTTGTTTACAAGTAAAAATCAGTATTTTTTGGGGGTAAAAAATTACTTAGGGCCCCAAACGTTTATATATACGGTATATACTATATATATATGATTTTTGCATTGAGGTCAATGGGGCACAGCATGCCATTAGCGTCACCTTTTTTTTTTTTCTTTTCTTTTTTTTTTTTATCATCGGCAAAATGCCTTCTAACCCTATTTTCGGTCGCTCTATCGGCACATCCTAGTTTTTGTTATGGTCTGGGTAGCTTCCCCCTTCCTAAACTCTACAAATAACTTCTGTGGGAGTAAAACATGTTAGAGGTAGGAGCCCCAGCTGGTCATGTTTTGATCTGACATTTCAATAAAGTTTTTCCTAATTGTGTTTCTGCACTCCTCTATGGCGAAGTTGGTATCATTGTCTCTCCTTCTCTCTGTGCCGGCAGGTCAGTAAGCAGCTGTCTGAGGAGTACGAGAAGCTGGTCCATCCTGAGCGTGTATCTGAGGACACCAAACCCGTGAAGATCAAAGAGGAGCCGGTGACCGACATCACATTCCCCATCAACGAGGAGCTGGAGGGAGACCTGGCACCCGGGGATCAGTCCCTCCCCGTAGGGGTTCTGGGGGCGCAGGGTGACAGGTTCTCTTCTAATATGGAGGTTGATTCGTCTCCCCAACCATCAGGTAAGAAACACGTTTCTCCACAAGTGATGTCTTCATCAGTCCTTCTCCACCAGCAGGATCATTCCGCCCTCTGGTAGAATAGGGTGCAGGGAGATCAGAGGAATGTATAGAGCTTTTATAGATTTCATTTATTACATTTAATATTCAAATGTTTTCCAAGGTAATCTCCGGGGGAAAGAAATATTGTCTAAATGGTGGAGTTGTCAGAAAGAAGGCAATGCTGCGCCAATGCCACAAAAAAGCCAGAGGAAGAGAGGAGAGGGAAAGAGACAGGAAAAGAAGAGATAGAAGAGGAGAGGGGGAGAGAGAGAGAGGACAGGGAAAGAGACAGGGAGAGAGAGGGGGAAAGGAAGAGAGGAGAGGGAAATAGACAGGGAGAGAGAGAGAAGGGGAAAGGAAAAGAGGGAGAGAGAGAGAGGGGGGAAAGCGGGAAAGCAAGAGAGGACAGGGAAAGAGAGGGGGGAAGAGGGAAAGAGAGAGAGGAAAATGAAGAGAGGAGGGGAAAGAAAAAGAGGGAAAGAAGAGAGAGAGGAAAAGGCAGAGGGAAGGAAAAGAGGTAAAGGAAGAGAGGGGAGAGAGTGGAGGGAAGAAGGAGAGGGAGGGGGGAGGGAAGGGAGAGGGGGGAGAGAGAGGGGGGAAGGAAGAGAGGGGGGAGGAGAGAGAGGGGGGAGAAAGAGAGGGGGGAAAGGAAGAGAGAGAGGGGGGGAAAGGAAGAGAGAGAGGGGGGGAAAGGAAGAGAGAGAGGGGGGGGAAAGGAAGAGAGAGAGGGGGGGGAAAGGAAGAGAGAGAGGGGGAAAGGAAGAGAGAGAGAGAGAGAGAGGGGGGAAGGGGAGAGGGGGGGGGAGAAAGCGAGAGAGGGGGGGGGAGAAAGCGAGAGAGAGGGGTGGAAGAGAGAGAGAGAGGGGTGGAAGAGAGAGAGAGAAGGGAGGAGGAAGAGAGGAGAAGGAAAAAAGAGAAGAGAAGAGAGGGAAGGAAGAGAGGAGAGAGAAGTGAAGAAAAGCGAATGGGATTGGGAGAGGGAAAGAGAGAGGAAAAATAAGGGAGGAGAGGGAAAGAGAGAGGTGAAGAAAAGAGAATGGGATTGGGAATGGGGGGGAAAAGAAAGCGAGGGAGAAGGTGAGAGGCAGGGACTGATCTGTGTCGGACATTTGTGAACACAAACAAGAACTACACAGGCAGCCTGACTTGCATGATTGTCATTTCTGAGCCAGAAGTCCAGGAAGTAGTTGGTGATCTCTGTCAGAAGTAATAAATACCTGGAAGTATTACACAATGCATTACATGAAGAATACAGTATCTCAGCTGCTAGGCCCATGTTTAGCACTTTCCTATGATGGGACGTGATGTTTACATCTCATATGAAGAAAAGTCAGAAAACTTAGAAGATCGGAGGGTCAGCGGGGTCAGCGGTGTTTTGTGGAGCGCTCGGCGGGAATGTTCCTTTAATGACCCGGCGAGGTGTTTATTATCTCTCCCCACCATTAGCGGTACTAAATGTGAAGCCCCCTCCCCCCGGCGATCCGGCCCAAGCCTCTAATAAACCATAACTGGTGCTTTGCAGGCGGCGTGCGGCCGCTTATTTCTCGGATGAAGTGGATGTCATTAAAATCAATTTTCTTTTCAATCGGCTCCTGAAATGTTTTTATTTTTTTTCTCCAGCTTTCAGAATTTTCCTCATTTGAATTCTGATCGTCTAATAAGCGGGGCCGAGCGACACAGGAGGGTCCAGCCGATCGCTGATTGCAGTAAAAGTCCTTTTTCCCCAATAGATTTGAATATATAAGTCCGGCGCCCCCACTACCCCCCCCCCCCCCCCCCCCCCCCCCGCTGGTACTGGGTCATGGCGACACGGCGGCTCTAATGTGAGGCGATGGAAGTGGAAAGGTGGATTCTGGTAACAAAGTAACACCAACAAGAGCACCTCTAGAGATTTATTTTTCTTTTTAAATGAAAAATGTTACACTTTCCTCCTCTGTGTAATGGTTTTGCACAGAGAAGCCCCGATCCTCCTCCTTCTCGGATCCTCCGCTCTGCCAAGTGCACCCAATAGTAAACCTCTTGCTATGGGGGCACTCAAGCAGGCTCGCTCCCGAGCAGTGCTCTTGTGAATTGACATTGTCCGAATCCCATTCTGTCTGTCTGGGTCTGGATACCTCAGGGGACGAACCGATCCCGCAGTCTGTCTGTCTGTCTGGGTAGTGCAGGGGGACAGATCCCGGTCTGTCTGTCTGTCTGGGTAGTGCAGGGGGGACAGATCCCGGTCTGTCTCTGTCTGTCTGTCTGTCTGGGTAGTGCAGGGGGACAGATCCCGGTCTGTCTGGGTAGTGCAGGGGGGACAGATCCCGGTCTGTCTGGGTAGTGCAGGGGGGACAGATCCTGGTCTGTCTGGGTAGTGCAGGGGGACAGATCCTGGTCTGTCTGGGTAGTGCAGGGGGGACAGCTCCTGGTCTGTCTGGGTAGTGCAGGGGGGACAGCTCCTGGTCTGTCTGGGTAGTGCAGGGGGGACAGATCCCGGTCTGTCTGGGTAGTACAGGGGGGACAGATCCCGGTCTGTCTGGGTAGTGCAGGGGGGACAGATCCCGGTCTGTCTGGGTAGTGCAGGGGGGACAGATCCCGGTCTGTCTGGGTAGTGCAGGGGGGACAGATCCCGGTCTGTCTGGGTAGTGCAGGGGGGACTGACCCCGGTCTGTCTGGGTAGTACAGGGGGGACAGATCCTGGTCTGTCTGGGTAGTACAGGGGGGACAGATCCCGGTCTGTCTGGGTAGTGCAGGGGGGACAGATCCCGGTCTGTCTGGGTAGTACAGGGGGGACAGATCCCGGTCTGTCTGGGTAGTACAGGGGGGAAAGATCTCGGTCTGTCTGGGTAGTACAGGGGGGGGCAGATCCCGGTCTGTCTGGGTAGTGCAGGGGGGACAGATCCCGGTCTGTCTGGGTAGTGCAGGGGGGACAGATCTCGGTCTGTCTGGGTAGTGCAGGGGGGACAGATCTCGGTCTGTCTGGGTAGTGCAGGGGGGACAGATCTCGGTCTGTCTGGGTAGTGCAGGGGGGACAGATCCCGGTCTGTCTGGGTAGTGCAGGGGGGGACAGATCTCGGTCTGTCTGGGTAGTGCAGGGGGGACAGATCTCGGTCTGTCTGGGTAGTACAGGGGGGACAGATCCCGGTCTGTCTGGGTAGTACAGGGGGGACAGATCCCGGTCTGTCTGGGTAGTGCAGGGGGGACAGATCCCGGTCTGTCTGGGTAGTGCAGGGGGGACAGATCCCGGTCTGTCTGGGTAGTGCAGGGGGGACAGATCCCGGTCTGTCTGGGTAGTGCAGGGGGGACTGACCCCGGTCTGTCTGGGTAGTACAGGGGGGACAGATCCTGGTCTGTCTGGGTAGTACAGGGGGGACAGATCCCGGTCTGTCTGGGTAGTGCAGGGGGGACAGATCCCGGTCTGTCTGGGTAGTACAGGGGGGGACAGATCCCGGTCTGTCTGTAGT